>PISW01001562.1:6431-346417 GCA_004023785.1 Mungos mungo | reverse complement strand
CCAGCCCTGAATACTCACTCTGGAAACTGTCTTTAACCACTTTTTCTCTGGCAGAACCAAGTTCTCTGATGCAAGAACCACGCGCACCACTCTCTCTCTCTCTGAACTATTATCCCCTTGACCCTCCCACCAGGCTGTCAGGGCACCCCAGTCATGGTCACTATTTCAGCTCATCCCTGTGCCCTGCCTCATCCCACCACGACCCGGGGTCTGTCTGCCCATAACAAATGTTCAAAAGTATTTTCCAGGTGCTGGCTAGACATCTATACTCTTTTTAAAAATTGTTTTAATGTTTTTATTTTATTTTTGATACAGAGAGAGACAGAGCATGAGAGGGGGAGGGGCGGAGAGAGAAGACGACACAGAACCGGAAGCAGGCTCCAGGCTCTGAGCTAGCTGTCAGCATAGAGCCTGACGCGGGGCTCGAACCCAAGAACGTGAGATCTGACCTGAGTCGAAGTCGGAGGCTTAACCGACTGAGCCACCCAGGCCCCCCTATACTCTTTTTAAGGATGTACTGAGCACAGACTCTGCTAGGACCATGCTAGGCAATGCAGTGGGGAAGGCAAGCAGGTAAACCCCCATCTCCAACTTGAATGTATTTCCTGAAATCATAAAATAAGAATGCGTGTTGCAACTGTTTGCATGTTAACGCAGAAGCATTTCCTTTACTTCCTCACTCCGGCTGTGGGGTAACTCATTGAGGATGCTTCTTACAACCCCTGACATGTCAGAATCAGCTTCTCCTCAATGAGCGCCTCTCCTTCCAACCATGGTGAGGTTTACATGCCCTCATAGGGAGGGGGCTGTTTGCACTGTGCTGTTTCTTTGGACGGCGAATTACTTATTTCTCAAGTCCCTTAAATGCTAAAATTCCATCTGTGTCAAACCTCAAATCAGATTTCTAGAGCACAAGCATTGCGTCTTGGAGTTCACTTTGGTCAGGCCCTCCTGTACCTGGTAAGGCACAGGTTTGACAAATGCCCACGGAGCAGGGGGGAAGGGGGGGGTACTGATGAAGAATCCCTTCTTCCAGCCCACAGTCCTGAAAATCTTTGCCTTTTCCATTCAAACTTGGTTGTTGGGACCCCATTCGGAATCTCCAGAACAATCCCAGCTCTGAACCTCAAACTTGGTTCAGGAGTTGTTCACTTAGAAGTGAGGCTTAATTAAAAAAAAAACCTGGAAATAAAGGCGTTTTGCCTCCCCGTTGTTCTGACTGTCTTTGGCAAAAAGTAAAGCAAAAATACAATGAACTCTAAATTCAAGGATTGATGGATGTTATGATGGGTCATTTTCTACTGAAACTTAAACTATGAAGATAGAATTACAGTTAAATAAAGAACACAAAATGCTAGTAAAAATAAACCAGTGAAAGAAAAAGAATACACACCAAAAGAGGGAAACTGCTTTTATTAAGAATAAAGTCAGCCAAGTGACTGACAAACTTTATCAGAGTGAGCTTTTTTTTTAATGTTTTTTATTTATTTTTGAGAGACAGTATGAGCAGGGGAGGGTCAGAGAGAGAGGGAGACACAGAATCCGAAGCAGGCTCCAGGCTCTGAGCTAGCTGTCAGCACAGAGCCCGACGCGGGGCTTGAACTCATGAACTGTGAGATCATGACCTGAGTCGAAGCCAGACACTTAACTGACTGAGCCACCCAGGCGCCCCCATAGTGAACTCTTCTAATAAGCCTATAGGGGAGATATAATTGTCTCTTAGATGAAGAAACAAACTCAGGGAAGTTAAATAACTTAGCCAAAGTCACACAGGTAGTAAATTCAAATCTGAATTCAAGTCACTCCGACCATCCCCCTCAATACCTTGGCTGGCCTCGCTTGCAATTTCTTCTTTCATGTCTGAAAGTTTTTATGTAAAAACTTAAGTAGGTTAAGGAGTTTTTAAGTAAAACTTAAAAAAAAAAAATCCAGTCATTTGAAAATAGAGCCTATCAGAGCAAAGTCTTACCCAAGGGAGTACTGTTTGCCTTGTTTTATATACGTATACAGAAACCTCTGCTGGCCCGTTTCCACCCTGATTACTATCAGTACAAGTCACCAGTGACCAAATCACATCCTGGGAGAATAGTAACACAGTAAAAGAGAACCGTAAAAGATGCAGGAAATACATTTAATTTACAGCAGGTACCGAGTTTGTGGTATGGGACACTGAGTTCGAACACTTGACAAGTTCGCTAGTAAATCCTGCACGGTAATTATTTTGCTGATGCAATTAAGCATGGAGTTGCCAAACTGCAAAATGTACCGGCTTTATTATGGGTTTTAAGTGACTTTGGGTTTTAAAAAGACTAAATGTTGGGGCGCCTGAGTGGCTCAGTCAGTTGAGCATTGGCTTCGGCTCAGGTCACCATCTTGCGGTTTTGTAGGTTTGAGCCCTGCGTCAGGCTCTGTGCTGACAGCTAGCTCAGAGCCTGGAGACTGTCTTCCGATTCTGTGTCTCCCTCTCTCTCTGACCCTCCCCTGGTCATGCTGTCTGTTTCTCTCTCAAAAATAAATAAAACATGGGGAAAAAAAGACTAAATGCTTTTGAATAAAGTTAGTTAATAGAAAATAATCTGCCTCTCAAATGTATTTTGTGAGCCCTGGGTATAAAAGTGCCTTACACTGCTCATGACAGCAGCCAGGAAATGAATGGTGGCAGAAAGGGGACCAAATGGACATCCGTGGGCCAGCACCTTGGAGGGCGGTCACGAGTCCTCCTGAAATGAATCCACTTTCCTGGTCTCCTGCACAGCAAGGGACCTCAGATAGGGTTCATGGGGAGAGTTAGGCCTGTTAATGGAAAGGTCAAGAAGGAGTTTGGCTGGCAAATGTTTTAATCAAAGCCTTCCTCTGGCTATTAGAAGTACATTTCAAACAAGTGAACTGTTGTCTTAGTGTGGACCTGGTCAAAGAAACCCAAACAGCTTTCCCTGCACTGTAATTAAGTATTTTCCCCATCCTTTCTTTCATTCATTAAAAAAAAAAAAAAGATACTAGGATGGTCAGGGCAAGAAGCAAAGGTGGCCCCTAAATTTCTGAAATGTAGACGCAGAAAGCAATCCGTCTCACCAGTCTCTTTCTGGTTTTCATCCTTGGTCTTCCCACTCCCATTTCCACTGAGTCTGCCTTTGCCAAGGTTACCAAAAAAGGATCATATGTATGACACTGCCACCTTACTGAGCTAGGAACGAGCAAACGCCATAGAGATTATGTAATGGTTAGATTTAGGTGTCAACCCAATGGACACATCAGCCAACCCCTTAGAATAAATCTCTTCCTAAGGATACAGACAGACAGACCTAAATCCTATTATTTTGTCTCTCAGGAGAATGCGGACCAGCGCACAGAGCTTCTGCAAAACCAGGGAGATTTCCTGCTCAATTTGAAAGACGTTTAGAAAAAGCCAAGAAAAATGTTATGTGCTTGGGAACTAACACATTGATCACTATTGTCCTGAAACATAAAAACTCCCAGGCACTTTTCTCACCCAAACTTACTCCAACAGAGTCCAAAACCCCACAGATCTGGACAGTCTCATGGGTATTGGGGCTCAAAGCTCCTCAGAACTTTGGATGTGCATTGTCTTTTCCAAGCAAGATTTCTCCATCAGTAAACATTTCTTCCATTTGCGTATACTCTATTCCTGTGAAATCACGGGACCAAGTGTCAGGAAACGAACCCAGACAGAAAAGGGTGAGCATGTTTCTGTCTGGGAAGGTATAGAATTTCCGTAGCACCACTGTGATGCCTCAACTGATCCCAGTCCAGAAAGATCACTGAGGCAATTGAGATCATTCTCACGCTCCTGATACCCGGACGTTTAACACAGATGCCTACCCTCAAGGAATTCTGCAAACATTTAACTGAAGGCCTATGGACAGCACCCACCTGAGTAAAGTACTCCCCTCTGACATGCGATATCTGAACACAGAAACTAGGACAGCTCTAGTGCAGAGTCATGGGGCCACCTTGACCTCCCTCTGACAACTAAGAGGTCACATCCAATGGTGGGCTGTTGCCTTAGACCAACCCTGGCTCTGTGCTTCTCACATCTGCCTTCCTGCACCAAGTATTTATGGAGCGCCTTCTTTGTCTTAGACCTTTAGACTCGGTCACTAAATAAAATGGGAAAAATGGGTACCACTAAATAAAATGGCCCTCTTAGAATACGGATCAACATGCCTCATTGTAAGTTCTTTTTGCTATAGTGATGTTAGCTTTTCTGTACCATTTGGAGGAAACAAAACAAAATTCCTGGTATTCTTTTCTTTCATGTTTATTTATTTATTTTGAGAGAGAGAGAGAGCGAGAGAGAGCGAGCAAGCATACGTGTGTGAGCAGGGGTGGGGCAGAGAGAGAGAGAGAGGGAGAGGGAGAATCCCAAGAAGGCTCCACACTGTCAGCACAGAGCCTGACACGGGGCTGGAATGCACAAACCCTTAGATCATGACCTGAGCTGAAATCAAGAGTCGGACACTTAACCGACTGAGTCATCCAGGGGCCCCCAAATTCCTGCTATTCTTAATGTTCTAGTATTCTGTGGTTCTCCAGGCATGCATGGATGGCAAAACAAGCACAAACAAAACCAAAAAGCCCTCTATGCTTTTCTACAGCTGTTTTCTTATAACCTCTTTCCTTCCCCTTAGGATGAAGGGAAGGAGAGTAGACTAGGCATCCTCAAAATAAGCCACTTTGGCATATTGATGATTTTGAGTTAAAGTTACTCAAGAAACAGCAGATGCAAGGACACTCTGACCTCCTCTGCCCGCCAAAAGCAGGAAATAAATCTCCTGTGTGAAGGTACCCTCCCTACATCAGGAGGGTAGAGAGCATCCTTATCGCAAAAGACAGGGAAAGTCAAGGTGAAGAAGGCTCCATAAACAGACTTTGTTGCTTCTTCATTAATTTGCTGCCCCAAGTCCAGCCCCTTTGCTTGCTCACAAGTAACTGTTTCTTTGTCTACAAGGGGGGAAAGCTGCCTGCCTGGGTCACTTCTCTGAGGCCTCATATTTTTATAGGCACCTGTTCATGTGACATTGGATTTGGGTTTTTTTTTTTTCTCCTGTTAATCTGTTTTGTGTCAAAAAGTTGTCCTCCCCTACAGAAGGGCAATCCCTAGGTAACAGAAAGAGCTGGGTGAGTCTCCATTGACTGTTCTAACCCGCTGGGTGCATGTCGGCAAGTCTGACAAGCTCTTTGTTTTTATTTATTATTTTTTAAATTTATTTATTTATTTATTTTTATATTTTATGTTCTTTATTTATTTTTGAGAGACAGAGAGAGACAGCATGAGCAGGGGAGGGCCAGAGAGAGAAGGAGACACAGAACCTGAAGCAGGCTCCAGGCTCTGAGCTGTCAGCACAGAGCCCAACGCGGGGCTTGAACCCATGAACTGTGAGATCATGACCTGAGTTGAAGCCGGATGCTTAACCAACTGAGCCACCCAGGCGCTCCCTGACAAGCTCTTTGAACTGTACTTTTCCCACCCAAAGGAGTGGAAAGAAACAGTACCTACTTTGCAGGGCTGGTGTGAATATTAAATAACACATGAAAACTACCAGACACAGAGTATTATTCAATCAATGTTATTACTACCCTCTGTAGTGGATGTATAGTGGGCCCCAAGGAGATCAGGTCCAAGTCCTAACCCCTGGTTCCTTATTTGGAACTGGAACTCTGCAGATGGAACTAAAGATCTTGGGATGAGATTGTACTGGATTTAGGGTGGGCTGTCAAGGCAATGACTGGTATCCTTCTACGAGAAAGGAGAGGGAGCTCTGAGACACGGAAACGCAGGGAAAAGGGCTGGGGAGAGAGAGGCTGGAGTTGATGCTGTCACAGCCAAGGAAAGCCAAGCTACCAGAAGCTGGGAGAGCCAAGGACCGATCCTCCCCTGGAGCCATCAGAGTGAGTTCCCGCCTAGCCAGACACCTTGATTTTGGACTTCTGACCCCCAGAACTGTGAGGGAATACGTTTCTGCTGTCTTAAACCGCCTCGCTGGTGGTAATTTGTTACGACAACTCAGACAGCCCCCTAAAACTCACAGATCGAGAGAATATTGGTACACAGCTTTAGAAAGAACACAAAGAGCCAGGAAGGAACAGACTTATAAAAGATGAACCTGGTTGGGAAATAAAAAAATCTGACTTTTCCACCAGATTGTAAGAATCCGATTAGATTTAAAGCCAGCCAGGACAAAAACTTCTAAATTTAAAAACATTCATTCTGGCAAAAGAGAGTCTTCCATTTTTTTTCTGCCATAAATAATTATGAACGACTTTCAAGAAACGCTGAGCGGACAGTGGACCCAGAGCTTCTAAGGGGGGACCAGACAGGTGTGGACGGGACAGCTGCACAGAGCCCATGGCGGGCGGGGGGGCGGGGAACACGCCCTCTGCCAGGCTCTGGCCCTCACCTGGTGACAGTGGCATTGAGCCTCTTACCCACTGGGGGTGTTTTGCAGGAGGTTCTGGACGCAGGAGCAGCAAATTAGGAAAATGGGGTTCGGAGAGTCAGGGCAAGGCAGCTCTTGGAACAGACACCAGACACAGACATTCCAAGTCGCCTCTCTTGGAAGGTCCCTCGAGCCCACCAGCAGCCTGCAGTGTATGCACCACACGTGCCACCAAGGCCAGTCAGGCCAGCTGTCTACTGTGCCGCCTTATGTCAGGCAGCGCCCTGGGCCACCAGCAGCCCCAGGCCACACACACGAGGCTGACCTCCTGCTCATTCTGAGTCCTGGCCCTTCGGGACCACATGCCTCTAACCAGCATCACTGAGCGCGAGGCATTGGTGCAGCTCTTGCCTAACTTGGTTGCATTTCACCTAAGCCTCCCCGATCTTATTAAAAAAGATGTTATTAACCAATATGTAGCCTTAGTAAAGTGAAGTCACTTTTCTAAGGTTACAGAAATAACCAGAAGCACCACGAAATCAAAGCTCAGCTCTCCGGCCTCGCATCCACTGCTCTCCCCCCCCACCCCACAGCAGGGAGGTTTCCCTGCTTCGTCCAGAGGAGGCTTTTGGCCTCCGGGGCCCAGTCTGTTCTTTTTATTTTGTATGTTTATTATTGAGACAGAAACAGAGTGTGAGCGGGGGAGGGGCAGAGAGAGAGAGGGAGACACAGAATCGGAAGCAGGCTCCAGGCTCCGAGAGGTCAGCACAGAGCCCGACGTGGGGCTCGAACCCACAAACCGTGAGATCATGACCTGAGCTGAAGCCAGACGCTAAACCAACTGAGCCACCCTGGCAGCCCCAGCCTGTTCTGTTCGTACACTGACGCGACAGGACCGTCCTGTGCTGGCCTGCTGCTCCAGGCATTCGACCCGCACTATTTGACTTCATCCTCATGACGGCGCTAAGTGCAATACATCATTATCCCTATTTCATAGATGGGGAACCTAAGGACTTCCTCCAAAAGAGGAAGTGTCTTGCTCGAAGCCACATCGTCGTGTGATACGGCAGGATCCCATGCCCCTTTTCCCCAAGCAGAACCCAGGCCATGCCACCGACTTGAGAACGAAGCCCTCTCTGGGCGGCAGCTGTTGCTGTGAGCCTAGTTAAAGGTTAGGGAGTGAGAACCAAGCTGTCAACTTACATTCTGTTCTTCGAGTCCCTCCTCCCTCGCTGATATGTCCTGTGCAGGCTGCTGCTTTGTGAAATGCTCAGTCAAGTCACCGCTGTGACAGCTGCTGAAGGTTTGCCTCTGGGCTCCTGCTGGTGCCCAACTCGGGGGTGGGGTCCAGGCAGCACCCTTCATGTGGGTAAGACCCTCGGGGCCTGAATTAGTGTCCTAGAGAGGCCATAACAAAATACCATGGACTGGGGGGCTTAAATCACCAGGAATGGAGCCTCTGCTAGTCCTGGAGGCTAGAAGACCGAACTCAGATATCAACGGGGCCATGCTTCCCTTCAAATCTCTGGGAAAGAATGCTTCCTTGCCTTGTCCTGGTTTCCGGTGGCCGCCAGTAGTCCTTGGCCTTCCTGGTTTGAGCTGGACTGCTCCAGCCTCTGCCTCTGTCATCACAGGCATCATCCCTGCGTGTCCCTGTATCCAAACTGCCCCTTCTTATGAGGACACTCAACCTTTACTGGCTAAGAGCCCACCTAAATCCAGTAGGACCTCATCTTAACCGGATTACAATCTACAAAGACCTGATTTCCAAATAAAGTCACAGTCCGGGGATTAGGACTTGAATATATCTTTTGAGGGAACAACCCCAAATAGGGCACATGGCAGCCCACACGAATAAATACTCTTCTCTGAGACCTCACACCTATGACCCCAGCACCGAGCAAGGCCCTCCCTCCACCAGTGCAAAGGGCCGAGCTGACCTACCAGGCTGGCTACCAAGCGGCGGGATGGCGGTGTCCCAGTAGGTCCTCCTGCTTGCCCTTGGGCTGTGAGTTTTGTTTTATTATCTATTCCCCAGACCAAATCAATCAGACCGTCCCTTGGGTGAGGCAGGGGGTCCAAATACGTGGAAGTTCCCCAGCTGATCCAAATGAGCAGACAAGATAAAGAACTGGAGTCTTGGTGTGCAAACTAACCGAGCCATTGGTGCAAGAGAGGTGATGAGTCTATACAACCAACGGCTGACGCTCCAATGCAAGGTGTTTTCTGAGTTTCCCTGACTCGTCTCCTGATGGTCCTGAGCCATCAAGACTTGTTTGAGGCCTGACTCTCCTTCCCCCACTTCTCCCTATCTCCCCAGCCTGTAAGGCTAATGGAGAATATTCCTTCATGTCCATCTTGATCACCATTTACTCAATGTGCTGAGTCTGGCAAGCACACCGCAGGCACTCAACATAGGTTTGTTAAACAGATAAGCAAGTGAATGAACGGATTCAGGTACCATGAAGTACGTTTTGGAAGGAGACAAAGGCACATCAGGAGGGTAAGCTGAATCCTGCCATCTACCCATGAGTTCATAATCCAGAAAATGGAACAGGCTCACCCACCTCACCACCCCACAACTCAAGTGGCAACGCATTAGGTCTACACGATGCCATTGTTTGGGGGCAGAAAGGAGAGTGACAAGTGACTGAGATAATTAGAGAAGGCAAAATGGTGTCTGGACGGGACTTCGGAAGGTCTGGATAAAAGGAGATGGGACAAAGGCAGTGTCCAAGGGGACGTGAGGGAAACTCAGAAACACCAGGAGGGAGGGGTAGCTGGAGCACAAGTTTCAGCAGTAAACAACCGACGTGACTCCTGCAGAGTGCTCTGGGCCGGCCTGAGAGAGCCCTGCTGACTGGGGGAAGACTCCCCAGGTGAACCCAGCTTGCTGGCACTAGGGAGTCCTAGACAGCTTGGAGCAACAGTGATGACAGAAACAGAATTACAGAAAAGTTAGCTGCCTGGGGGGCGGGTGCTGTGATGACCCAGAGGAGGGAGACCAGCAATGTGAGCCCACCTGTTCCAGCTCAGACACACGTTCAAGTTCACAGCTCTGACAGAGGCCGGGCTTCGGAGATTGTCTTGTGAGCCCTAAGCACTATCCAGAAACTCCTAAAAGACATATTTTACAAGGCTAATGGTCTCAAATCACGACTTCAACACTGTGGGCTCTCAATTGGACAGAATTCCCTGGTCCCTTGTTCAGTACACATACTTATTATCACTGTGACCACTCTAGCCAAGCAAGCTACTGACTTCTCCGAGCCCTGCTGGACTCTCAATAACCTAAAAAGGCAACGTCATACAAGTAAAATGTGCAGAAGTATCTCGGCATGTATGTTGTTCTCTTCCATTCCCAAGCTAACATACAATCCAGGAACCCCCCCAGTAGAGCCTTGTGGAGTTGCCAGAGTCTAGTTGGCATTGGTATTTTGGTTATCCCTGGGCACCAATCTAATAGTAAATATAAATGAGGCAACACAAATGCTGTCCAACCAGGTCAATCCAAACCCAGTTATGGGGGAACCTGCCTTTGAGCATCCTTGATTTTCTGGATGCTGATCTCTATCTTTGATGCTGAAACTGATGAGAGAGGGAAGCGTGTTCCCAGCAGGCACGTTTAGTGAGCAAATTCGTGAATTACAGCAAAGAGCCGCGGGTCTGGATTCCCTCAAGATGCAGTCTGTTAGCAAACAGGGAAGATCCTCAGCTGCTAATGAAAACCACAAACTGAGACAGCTTGGTAGGGATTCTGTCACAAGGGAGCACACAGTCCTGGAGTGGGGACAACTGTACCGGGTCCTCAACTCCAAAGGACAGAGCGACCAGCAATGGAAGGGCAGCGCAGCCTTTGAACAGGTCACTTCCTGGTGCCCTGTATACTACCTAATGGATTTCTGAAAATGTGAACAGAAAACCAACACCCAAGCTGAAAGAAGGGAAAAGAAAGTACACCCGAGATCCAGGCTAACACCGTAAAGGATATGAAATATGAGCTCTGCCTCTCCAGGCCGTGCAAAAAAGTGAAGAGGGGGAGGGGGAGGCAATTCTTCTTATCTGATCAAAGGAAAGATAGCAGCTCTTCAGGAGGGACAAGCCTTTTCCTGATACTAAGTTGTAAGAGGAATTCCTCACATTCACATTCAACAGATCAAGGCTCCTTCGGTGTTCTTTCAAATGACGTTTATCAGCGGGGCTGCTAGGTCAGCTTAGATGGTCAGGCCACACCATGCCCACGAACAAGGCGTAGGAGGCGACAGGACACACATCCCTTTCTGGCTGAGCCAAAAGGGAAGCAGAGCTTCGGTGACTTCCCATCTGTAACAGGAGTGTTCTCGACAGAAGAAGGCAGGACACCCGGACTGTGCCAGGGCAGGACATCGGCGGCTGTTTGCAGACAGACATTCGGGGATTTAGACTTGTCTCAGGCCAGCCTCATGGACTCTGGGAACATATTTACAGAGAGCAAACTTCAGGGTCCGTTCCGTCTCCAAAATGCCAGGGGGAAAATTACCCTGTGATTCGATCCATCTGTCTATGGCGGCTGTCCACACTGCACACTCATCCCCAACTTGAGCATGGGCCGCCCATACAGCACTGGAGAGACAGGATGTGGCCGTGGGCAAGAGCTAAATGTGGGTTGTTTGCAGGACAGCAAGGAACTGACCAATAACGAGGCCAGTCCGTGAAGCAGCCGATAACAGAAGGCCAGAGGCCACGCTAGAATGTAACCTCCAATAAATCACTGTTAATTGCCAGGGAGAGTGGAATGAAGGCTCTGCTTGAACTTGCGAGTTTATTTCAGGTTATTCCAAAGCCTTCCCGGCTCCTTGGCGAGGAGGCAGGGATGGGCAGAGGGGGTGGAAGAAAGGCTGCTCTCCGCCCTTCTCCAACTGTGGGATAATGTTTTGCAACATCTACGGCAGCAGCGGATGGCTATGGGAATGCACACACACTTGATGCAAATAGTAAGTTAACTCCATCTTTCCCCCTTGCAGGCCAGGCCCAAGCATGGCATGTGGGATAATTAATGACAGGGCCACGTTAATGTACTCCGTGTGCAGATGCCAGCGGTGATGATAAGAAGTGAGTCACCAGGAGGAGATTCCACAAATGGCTGCTGAGAGGTGGGAAAACAGATGAGAGAACCTGGAGGCTTTGCCTGCCCCAAGGAGTCGGCAGCTGTGTCCCTGATACCATGATTTCCTGACTGGCCCAGATGGAACGGGGCAAAATCCTATCTTTCATGAAACTGATTACAGCAGGCAACTGGAGGTGTTTCTTGGCTGGGTATGAAAAATCACTTTGACTTTTTTTAAAACACTCCTTTGGGGGCACCTTGGTGGCTCAGTCGGTTAAGCCTCCAGCTTTGGCTCAGATCATGATCTCACAGTTCGTGGGTTCGAGCCCCACATCGGGCTCTGTGCTGACAGCTAGCTCAGAGCCTGGAACCTGCTTTGGATTCTGTGTCTCCCTCTTTCTCTGACCCTCCTCTGCTCGCACTCTCTCTGTCTCTCAAAAATAAACATAAAAAAATAAAATAAAATAAAAATAAAAAACTCCTTTGGAGAAACTTTAAATGGAAAATTGCAAACACACAAAGGAGAGAAGAATACAATGAACCCCTCCTCCATGAATCTGTTGATGAGCCCCACTGATTGTGAGATGGTTTGCCATTCTATTCCATCTCTGCCCCTCCATTTCTGAAGTACTGAAGACAAATCCATTGGAAATATAGTAAGTTTATACGCTGCAATATTCATAAATGCCTCAAAGTGTCTCTAGCTGATAAAACCTTTTCATATTAATTCAAAACCAAGGATCATACCCAACAGAACACCCCAAACCACACTGTCTGGTTATTTGGGGAACCTCCCGCCTAGATGCAGGAGGCAGAGGGGAGGAGGAGGAGGTGAAATGCTGGCTCTCAGCAGGGGACCCTGGGCAAGCTGACCAACCTCCCTGACCCTCAGCCTCCTCACCACTAATAGCAGATCAGAGGGGTCCGTTTCTTAAGTTTTACCTCCACTCCAAACACTTCTGTTCTTGGCCCTCCGAGAGTCTTCGCAGGTTAGCTATGATATCACCTGTGAGTCACTTTAATACTCTTCTTTGAATAGTGTTAATAGATAGGTGCGTGTAGGTTCATTTAAATCCACACCACAGGCTGCTGCTTAGCTGGAAGGCTCCAATCAGAAGTCCAGAGCCCAGAGGCAGCTGACTGCCAGGCTTCGGATAGGTTGATGGATGCTAAAACGATTTCACAGCTGACATGAGTGGTGTGCAGGACACATGGGAGTGGCTAGAAATCTTCCAGCACCTGCGACATGTCATGAGCAGGATGTGAGACTCTAGGGAAACCCAGAAGCCTCTGTGACCATTGAGAGTCACACCCCAGGCCCGGAAATGCAACACCGTGCTCACACACATTATTGGAAAATTCGGTTGCCTGTCCCGCTATGGGGGCTCAGCACTGCCATGGGTATGCTCTTGTGCTGGTCTCCAGGCAGGTGCCTGCTGCCCGAGCGCTGTGGCACCCTCAGGCCAGGGAACAGACTGTAAGACTGTCCTTGTACCTGCTTGCTCACAGATGTCTGGGGTGCAGCTGAACTCAGTCAGAGACTTATTTTCACTTTTCCCATACAAATTCGGAGGATACTGTGGGGAAGAGGCCCGTGGCTTCTTCTCTATCTTATCACTGGAAGCCTCCAAGTTTGCAAAAGCCCCCTTGGGGTGGCTATCTTCCCGCTTCTAACCTTTTCCTTGCATTATTTCCCTCCATGTGGAATTCCCTTTTTGTCCCCCCTTCTTATAAAGCCTTTCCATCTGTGAAAGCCAGGTTCAGGTCCTGCTGCCTTCAAAGAGCCTCCCTGAGCCATGGAGATGTTTGTGGCAGCAGGGAGATATTGAACTAATCTTCACATTTCCCAGGAACATGAAATACATTTTGGAGTATATTCAGAATATCTGGAATAGTGGGAGTCTTCCTGTGGTAGGCTGGTGTCTCCCCCAGAGAGGGGACACTCTAAGTACACGGCCACTAGCCACTGGCTGCCTCTCTCTCCTCTCTCCCCATTTGCTACTGGGCAGAGCAGCTAAAATAATGCTGAAAACTTTTCTCAGTCTGGTTGTCGACACGCTCGGTTCTCAAGGAAGAAAGCCAGGTGGCTTTCTGCTGAGAAGATAAGGGGAGGACAAGGGCCAGGATTTGGTCACCGTCTTGGAAAGAAGCAATTCGGCTCAGCGGGGAACACGCGCATGGCAGGATAAGAGGGCCTCTGGCCTGGGTAGCTGTAAACGCTGATTCTGAAGAAAGCAGACCGGTGGGGCAAGACCGTTCATCACTCCGGGGGGGGCGGGGACGGGGGAACAAACAAACAAACAAACAAAAGATGATTTACCAAGATCAGAATGCGGGCCACGGAAAATTCCCTGTGTTTACTTCATTCTTTTTTAACGGCACAAGAGCAGAGGGAAGAGGGTTTTTTGTTGGGGAGAGAAGGTAAGGCCCTATGATAGCTCATAAACCTAGTGAATGAAGCAGGATTCCAGCATGAGAGTAATATTGGTAGGGTCTATATTAATCAGGGGGGAAGAGAAGATGGAAGGCCTCTCCCCCCGAGAACCGCTACATTAACTTCTTCCCAACAGGTCACATCCTGTAGAGACAAGAACAACAAAGATTTCTTGCCTTTAATTTGGATGAAACAGCAAAATTCTTGACTAATTTGTTCCCAATTGCAGTTTCTCCTTGGGCTTAAGAGTGCCGAAGAGCTGTTTTGTGGAGACCCTGAGGACAGCTGGAGAGTGAGCCCCCCAGTATGACCACTGGGTCGCTGGGTCACGTGGGCAGGGCCCAGAGCCTCCTGTGAGCCCTCCCTCCCAGCCCAGAAGCCTCGGGCGCCATTTTTCATTCCAGTGGGTTCCCAGATTTTCCCTCTGTAAACACTGAGCCCAGCCCTGGGCTGACTTGCCATTGTTTGCCCCAGAATTTATGGCTCCGATAAGGGAAGCAGCCCAGGGCTGGGTGGGGTGGGAGGGGCAGGGGTGGCCACAAGTGAAATACCCCAGTATTTTCTTTTGCTTTATTCTCCATATCTCCGTGTCCAGAACAGGCGAGGGTGGCCAGCTCCGGAAGCTTTCGTGATGCCAAATACCTTCTCGATGACTTCTTTTGTGCATTTTCTTCTATTTTTATTAACTGAAACTTTTACTGGGAAAATGGCATGCATGCACATGGTAAAAATATACCTATGTGTGGACATATGGATCAATCATTCAAACGGTAGTACCAACCGTCAATGAAAAGTTTCCCTCCTGGGTTGCCTGAGTAGCTCAGTCGGTAAGCGTCCAACTCTTGATCTCCGCTCAGGTCATGATCTCACCACTCATGAGATCGAGCCATGAGTCAGGCTCTGTGCTGAAAGCACGGAGCCTGCTTGGGATCCTCTCTCTCCCTCTCTTTCTGCCCTTCTCTCTTGCTTGCACGCGTGCATGCTCGCTCTCTCTCAAAATAAATAAATAAACATTAAAAATATTTTTTAAAATGTTTCTCTCTCGGGTCAGAACCCGCAGCATCAGTCCCCTCCTCCCTGGCCACTACTGTCAATGGACTGTGTAGCCTTCCAGGCATTTCCTATGCATAATAGTCTATATAAAAATATATAGAGAAAAACACAGATTAAATCTTAGACAAGTAAGCTCATGTGACATCCAGCCTTGTTATTTTCACTTGTCCCTTGGAGATACACTTTGGGCACCATACGGATGGGCCACACTCTTTTTAACAGCCACCTGGTGTTCCACTGAGTGGATGCAATAGACCTTTATAAAGATATCTTGCTTATAAAATGCCAACATAGTCCTTATTTTGCAAAATTGCATTACAGGAAAGGCATAGTGATGAGGAAAACCTCAATAACTCTCCCTTCCCACCCCCTCTTAAACTTTCTTTTTTTTTTATGTTTTTTATTTATTTTTGATACAGAGAGAGACGGAGCATGAGAGGGAGGAGGGATAGAGAGGGAGGGAGACACAGAATCGGAAGCAGGCTCCAGGCTCTGAGCTGTCAGCACAGAGCCCAATGTGGGGCTCAAACCCACAAACCGTAAGATCATGACCTGAGCCAAAGTCGGAGGCTTTAACTGACTGATCCACCCAGGCGCCCCTTAAACTTTCAATCCTAGACATCAAAGTCTCCCTGCCCCACTGGCCACCCCGAAATGATGCTGGGACATTCACTCTGGCCAATGGAGACATCAGAGACTAGAAAGGTAAAGGCCAGGCTCCCAGAACTCTGCCTCCACTCCCCAGTCTCCCTCTTAGAAGTTTCCAGGTCTTTGTTACCATGGTTACCTGCCAACACACCTCCGACCCCACCCCCCCCAACCCCCTCAGCAAATAGCAAGTTGGTCTGGCCCCTTCTCTGCTGGTCACATCAGCAAGACCCCGGGCCACAACAGAGAGGATGACTGGGACCCAAGGCCACACCTGCCTAGCGTTGTAGAAGATTCAAAAGGTAGGAGCCCCTGCTCAAAGAGTAACCCGACACGGTGCCGTCGATGAGAACCAGCATCCGCAATCCCCTCTTGCTGGCCTCTCTGTTGCCTCAGCATTCCGGGCTCCAGAGGACGTTTTGTTGGCTATTTCACAGACCTTAACATGCCCTCCCCTAAATCTCCCAGGCAACATGACCCCAAACATCCCAGCTGAAGTTACAGATTTGAAACGGCTGCACATTATCACTGGATTTTTCTGAAGCGTGGTCATTCAAGCAGAAAGGGAAAAAGTGTTTCTGGAAACTTTCTCCATGAGACAACAGCCCAGCTGGCCAACCCTCGGGCACGAACCACACCGCTGGTGGCAAACAGGCCTGACGGGAAGGTGGTCTCGTTCGGGGACCGGCAGATGGTCCTGCTTCCTCAGGGGGGGTCTTCAAAGCTACCCGGCTGAGTGAGGGAGAATCCTAGTGGGTCTCATAGGACCCTCTGTGAGGCTCCCCTTCCCCAGCCCTGGCCTCGAAATAAAGGCGGATGCTGCAAGCCTTGGCTTTGGTGAGGCCGCTCTCCCTGTTTTAGGAGCAGCAGGATTTGCTCCAGATTCGTTCCCAGATTTGTCTTTAGCTGCTCAGCATTTACACAGGAGCTGCCAGAGTCCTGAACTCACCCCCTCACTGGATGATTCTAGAAGAAGAAAAAAATCATGCAGCTGTTTCAGCTTCTCTATCCTTGGAAAGACCTTCCAAATAGGAGCTGGAAGGGGCCCAGGGCTGACGTTGCATCCTGAAGAAACTCTTTCCTAGACAGATTTTAAAGAACCAGGTCTGTGGAATGGGGGGGGGGAGGGGGGGAGGGTTCAGTAGGGGTGTGTGGAGGCAGGGTTGAGGGGAGGCAGGTGCGTTTAAATCCCTCAGATCCCAGGTGTGGCACGGAGCATGCCTCGTGCTGCGGTGAGAAGGGAGTCTGTCAGGAGACCAGACATTACTTTGTCTAGTGTTATTTCAGGTTCACTAGAGTCTCTGAGTTAACCTAGTCACTCCAGGTATTACTGGGGCCTGCTGTCTCATCGTCTAGGATGGGAGTCAGCAAAGCGAACCGCTCGCCAAACTGAGCCCACCACCTGTTTTTGCATGGTTCTCCAGCTAAGAATGGCGTTTACATTTTTAGGTGGTTTGCAAGAAAACCCAAAGAATAACATTTCATGACGTGTGAACATGTCAGCGTCCATAAATAAAGTTTTATTGGAACACAGCCATGCCCATTTGTTTACGTACCATCTATGACCGCTTACACACTACAGTAGCAAAGGTGAGTCATTGCAACACAGACCATTTATGTAATATTTGCTCTTTATGAGACATTTTCTGGCCCTCGTTCTAGAGCAGACCCATAGGCAAACGTGAGAATATAATGTAGGTACTACAATAACTAGAGAAAACACACACATCCACAAATTTTCTCTTGACAGAATTCAATCTAATAATAATCAACTGGAGGGATTTTAGAGAGGAATAACATTTGCTTCACTGGGGTTCAACATTAGTGTTCCCTGTCATCAAATGACTTGCAAATGTCCACCTACTAGAAATTATTCTTGGCTTGAAAGCCATTCATTGGCCTGTACAAAAAGGGCGGGGCCTGCAACTTTCTGATCTCATATTTCAGTCCCAGAAGAGTTTAACTGGGGACAAATATAAACATTTTAAATTGGGTTTGGGACAACAAAGTATCACACGGCCAAATGTATGGTTCCACCCCACGCCCCTAAAAAAGCTACCCCTTTGAAGGAGGCACCCACACTAAACCCTCGGAAAGGCTGTGAGATCTGGGGGAAGGGTTGTGTGTGTTCACTGCGGCACAAGCACACTCTGACTTGTGAAATAAACCAACTTGCAGAGGGCATCAGCTGTGAACCAGGCCTGTGCCCAGATCTGGTGCAGCGGGTAAGGGTGGCGAGCGCAGTACAAAGGCACGTGAAAGGTCATCTACACGTGAGGACTTTCAACTTAGAGAAGAGAAGAGAAGAGAAGAGAAGGAATAAATGTCAGTTAAAGACAGAACTAAGCTCTGGGTACTGAGGTCACCACCACTGTAGTGTCTGATGAACATCGCAACGGTCTTCACTGGATCCCACAAATGCAAATTTCTTTTAATGCAGGGTGGAGATGATTCGGTTTCTCTTACTCAGAACTGAAGAACCTCTACCATCATTGCTTCTCTTGGAAGAGGATCACAGAAATCACCTAACTCAAAAACCACAAGGATGGGGCACCTGGGTGGCTCAGTCGGTTAAGCGTCCGCCTTCGGCTCAAGTCATGATCTCACAGTTTGTGGGTTCGAGCCCCGCACTGGGCTCTGTGCTGGCAGCTAGCTCAGAGCCTGGAGCCTGTTTCAGATTCTGTGTCTCCCTCTCTCTCTGACCCTCCCCAGCTTATGCTGTCTCTCTAGGTCTCTCAAAAATAAATTAAAAACACATTAAAAAAATTTTAAAAAACCCACAAGGAAGAGCATTTTGAAACCACCACACAGGCTAAAACAACACTGCGCACTCAGACCGATAAGGCGGTTGCTGAACTTGTTATATCCAGAACTGTCGACACTCAATTAAAAACACACACAAAAACCTCAATCCTATCCAAGGGATAGAAATACTGAGGACTTAAGAATGGAGAAGTATGGGAAGAATAAAAGACCACCCAGAGAGAATCAGCCAGGAACTGAGAAACCAGTGGAGCTTTCAGGCCTCCCCAGGAGTCACCACCCACAGAGCCAGGAGCAGTGGGATGGAGATGGTGGGGAGACCCCAGGGAACTGGGCTTGGCACCCCCTTCACCTGCTTTCCTGATGCGGGGAAGGCAGAGGGCCGTGTGATGGATGCTTTGTTGTCTCAAATCCAATAGAAACTTGGTGTTTTTAAATATCACTAGGGGGCATTGCACAAGTCAAGGTCATAACACACATGTAAAACATGTCCTTTGGCCTGCAGTTTACTAATTCACACTTGCCACCCTCCATCCTACCCCCCGACTTCCCAAGTCAAGAAACACCTCCAAACAACCAAATGCGAAATGCTGGGACTTTCATCTTAACTAGTACATCAAGAAGAATCATACCAGTTTAGCGGATGGACTATTTTACCAGGTTCTCTGAAAAACCTAGCAGAGGCACCCTTTTCTAAGACTCTTCAAAGAGACCAGTATTGAGGCAAAGATCAAATGAGGCACAATACACAAGTTGTTGCTTTCGTTGTTATTGATGTTTAAAGTTTATTTGGGGGGAGGGGAAGTGAGCAAGCAGGAGAGGGGGAGAGAGAGAGGGAGAGAGAGAATCCCAAGCAGGCTCTGCACTGTCATTACAGAGCCTGATGCAGAGCCTCACGGTTCAGGAGATCATGACCTCAGCTGAAATCAAGAATTGGGCGCTTTACCAACTGAGCCACCCAGGCATGCCACAAAGCATATTTTGTAAACTAGATTATCCTGTGTGAAGTCCAACTAAGGACAATGACATGCTTTTCAGAAAGAAGCCATCACTGTGCCCATCAAGGTGTGGTAGACGGGAAAGATACAAACTCTACTCATTGCTGGATCACTGACATTGTAACACAGACTACAATTACTTCATCAAGAGAATCTAACTTATACATCAGTGACCTACGCCGTCTACAGAACCAACATGCTGGCAAAATAACAGATAATGGACGGAATGGTTACTGATTCTCCCTTGTGTGATGGGGGGATTATTCAATAGTTATTGAGCTCCCACAGTCTTCTGATACAAAAACGAATAATGTACTTTTCTCCCCTTGAATGCCTTAATTTCAATTCTGTGAAACAGCGACAAACTAAGGGCTGAAAAAGCACAGAGAAAGGCACACCTCTCAGCCTACGAGGCTTAAAGGCAGAGCTAGATGGAGTATAGACAAGGCTGGAACACATACTAAAATCAGAGCCCTTTCTAAGGGAAGCTGAGCAGCTTTCTATGAATAAA
The DNA here is from genome assembly GCA_004023785.1 of Mungos mungo. Lineage (NCBI taxonomy): Eukaryota > Metazoa > Chordata > Mammalia > Carnivora > Herpestidae > Mungos > Mungos mungo. The sequence goes on along the minus strand of PISW01001562.1, from coordinate 326,526 downwards.
TATTAAAAGTGCTGTCACTGTCTTCATTGTATCCCCAGAGCTCAGGAGATTCAGGGTGTAAACGATGCCTTCTAACACAATGGACTATAATTTCTACATGAGAAACAGTCCCTCTCCATGAAGCAACGTTGGCTTGTTTTGCCTGCAAATGTACCATCGTCCAGACTGTCAGAGACCTCTGCTTCTAAGAAGATGCCTGAACTTACATTAGCCCCCAAAGACCAAAGCTAAGCGCCCCTGAGAGGCGAAGTAATGGCTCCATCCATTTCCTAGCTTCCCTAGACCCTACTACTCAAGAAGTCCCTAAAGGGCCCAATGGAGGAAAAAGTTTGGTCTCCAGGCCTACAGGGATGTTGCCTGAAACGTGAAGGGTGTCTGGACCAACGAGCCCCAGACACACCAACTGTGAAGATGCACCTGATCCTTGTCCTGGGCCAAGACACACACCAGATGGAGAACTACCCCAGCGCCTCTGTGACCGTGATGTCTGAGACAATATCTCCAAAACCAGGTCACGCCGACCCAGTCTAAACATCCTATTTTCCCACAATAAAAAGAAAAAACAATCACCCACCTACCTGCGGAAATAGCTAAAAGTTTACAAAGGGATTCCCATAAAACAAGAGTCTTTGGGGAATGACAGAAGGGAGACGAGACAGACACACATTTTCTCCTTTAGTGGAAGTTCTGAAATATTGAGGCAACTTTGCATTTTGGTGGCCCCTTCAAGGCAAAATCCTCTGATGATTTCTTGTTCCTCATGGGTTACCCCACATTCCTACAAGCCAACACTTCCAGGCCAGTTGCATCATGCTCTCTTAATCCCATAACCCCCAAACCCCAATGTTTGATGAAGTCTGAGGAAGTGAAAGTTGAGTGGGTCTCTTCCTTGTGTAAATCAGTTCCCTTGCCTTACAACTCCCTGGAGGGTGGAAATCAGCCAAGGTCAGGAGGGTGAGTCTGCCTGGGAAGCGAAGATGATTTCATTGGTTGAGACTTTATGAGGCTTTGTATGTTTTACGTGGCAAATACTTTTGCTATCCTTTTGCAACAGGGGGCAGGAGTTGGGGGGGAGGGGGTGGACAAAGAAAAACAAAGCTCCAGCCCTGGCAGGGACCTTGAGTCACACAATCTGAGGAGAGAACAAGCCAAAGTCCGACTCCATTTCCTCCCTGCGTGGATTCTCAATGGCAAGTCAGTGCTGGGAGATGACCACATGTACGTGCAAGAGGTTTCCATTCCCAATGTGGGGCTCTCCTCAGAGGACTCCCCGAGCTCGGTCATCCTACTGTGACAGAGCAGACACTGGCTGCGGGGGAGACCCTTGGCGGACTTGCCCACCACAGTGCCTGGGACAGTCTCTCCACTGACAGGCACCCAAAAGCACCTGACCCAGAGCTTTCTGAAAGACAACCTCGTCTGTCTTCTTTCTGTCTCGGGTTTATCCTTCTCAAAGACTTGGTTTCCTCATGTCTACAATAAGGAGGAAAAACATCTACTTTCCCTCACAGAATTAAGAATGAGGGAACGGAAACCAACTTGACAATAAACTATAAAAAAAATAAATACATAAAAGCACATTCTCAGGGGGAAAAAAAAGAATGAGGTAACAGGTCACAAAACTACAAAAATCAAAGTGGTGTGGCCATGTTATGTGAGTGGGCAAGTAAATCGATGGAAAAGACTACATAGAATAGGACCTAGTAAAGACATTGAGAAGAAAAGATTGAAATATACTGTTGTTCTAATGGTACAGGCATCTGGAGGAATACACATTTAATCCCTAGGTCATACCTTATGAAGAATTACAGATTGTTCAAAAACTTAAAACATGAAAAATACGGTCACAGAAGCACTAGACGAAAACTTAGCTGGTGGGGACGCAATAGGATGCAGTTGCCTTGAAAAACAGTCTGGCAGGACTTCAAATAATGAAATATAAAGTTACCACCTGACCCAGAAGTTCTACGCCTAAGTATAAGCCCAAGAGAAACAAAAACATATGTCCACACAAAAATTTGTATACAAGTGTTCATAGTAGCATTATTCATAATAGCCAAAAAGCGAAACAACACAAATGTCCATCCGCAGATAAACAGATAAACAAGATGTGTTATAGCTATACCTTTACATACAATGAGATAGTACATGGCCATAAAAAGGAATTAAGTTCTACCTAGAACCTTCAACATGTTATGTCAAGTTAAATAAGCTAATCACAAGAGCCTGCATATTATGGGATTCCACGCACAGGAAAGTCCAGAAGAGAGAAATCTACAGAAACAGAAAGTAGGTTAGTTTGGTGTTTGCTCAGGGTTGAGGGGAGGGGAAGGTTCCAAAATTAACTGTGGTGATGGTTGCGCGTATCTGTGAAGACACTAGAAACCACTGAATTGTCCACTTTAAGTGGTCAACTGTAAGGTATGTGAATGAGACCTCAGTAAAGCTGTTTTTCAGAAAAAGGAAAAAGGTTTTTTTTTTAAAGTATAATTTTAGAAAGAGGCTAAGTATAAGCAAGACCTAGCGCCATAAAAGGAGATAAATTTGACCACACACATACAAAAATTCTACTTTGGAAAAGTAAACATAAAAGCAATTCAAAAGACAAGAAACTGGTGGGGGTGGGTGTGTGTGGGGGATTTGCAACTCATATCCAAAGGGTTAATTTCTTTAACATATAAAAAGACCAACAACCCAACAAAAAAATATGCATTATCATAGGAACACAGATGGCTTTTAAGCATATGAAAAGATGTCCAGAGAGACAGAGAAACTTTGCAGACATATCTTTGCCCATTCTGATGGGCAAAGGTGACAAAGCGTAATGACATTATGTGAGGGGGGAGGGAGACATTCTCTGACACTTTGCTAATAACTGTAGAAAAGGACACAACTTTCTGGAGGACATTCTGGCGCGATCTAATCAGACTGTAACTGCGTGTGCCCCTTCAATCCAGAGAGTCTACTCCCAGAGATTTTAGGCTGCAGACATCCTTCATGTGTCTGAAGTGAGCTCCGTGCAAGGGAATTCACGGTGGAATGGTTTGTTACAGCAAAGGACTGGGAAAAACCGCATGTTCGATGATTACATAAATGGTGCCGTCTCCACACACAGGAAGTGCTACGCAGCGTCATGGCGAATGCGGCAGGTCTATCAGGAATGAGCTCCAAGAAACATCCTGAACTTAAGTACGGTTACCAGTGAGTGTATTCCATCTGGGGACAGGGGGGAAGTATAGACATGCGCAGCTGCTTATATATGGACTCTTTGTGAAGCCTATTTGATAAACAGGGGCTTCCCCCCGCCCCCACTAAAACTTTATACCATTGGGGCTGGAAGTGAGGAGAGGGAAAGGAGAGGAAGAAGGAAGGGAAGGAATGGGAGGAAGGGAAGGAAGGACAGGAGGGAGGGAGGAAAAGGGCAGAATCATTGTGGAGGAAGAAAAATATTTGCATGAATGTATCTTTGACAGATATTATCATCGAGGGTGGAATTCTAGGGATTTTCACATTCCAGGTTGTAAATTTCTGCCACAGATGCATATTTTATGATAAGCATGTATGGCTTGTGCCATAAAAAATACATATAAAATTACTACACTGAACTCCTTACAGGGCAAAACAGCAATGTGTAGCTGTTGTTTATGCCATTTTAAATGATTTAAAGTAACTCCAGAAATACAAAAAGGAGAGACGAAAATAGTCTGCCCCGTTGAGCCAGGCCAGCTTGGAATGTTGACCTTTGATCTTTGTCCTAGAAAGTCACCAGAGACACAACCAGAGAAAGAATGGGCACAGGACTTGGTGGGAAGGGAGGCTTGTGGCACTCAGCCTGAGGCCCAAGGCACACAGACCTCTCCAGCAGGACCTGGCGTGGGGCCAGAGGTCCGCACTGGCTCTACCTACCTTCCCCGCTCACCTTCTTTTTCTCCACCATTTCTTCTACCCGTTACGGGAAGGAGGAGGCAGACGGATTCAGGCCAGGAGTTTGGGTGCGTGTCCCAGCTCTGGCCCCTCCTCCCCCTTAGCCCAGTACCGTCAGCCATTCAACAACACGAGTGTGGCAACTGTGACCCTATCGTGACTGCAGAGGGTTTTGCAAATATATGAAGAAAAAGGGCCCTCATGCCATAAATTAACTTCTAGAAGACGGTATCTGAAAGGTAGAATCGTTCACTCTGCTTATTCAAGGCCTGTCTCAGCAGCCATCAATCCCTTCCTTATCCCTGCTTCTTGCTGCCTTCAGCCTCTCTAACTCCACGGCTGTTTGGGGCCTTCCTTGCTGAATCAATGGCATCTTGTCTATGATCTTGACCCAGCTCCAAGTGATGAACCAACTTCACTGGGAGCGTCTCCTGAGAGCTCTGTGAGAAGGGCCATTGTTCGCTTTGCACTTGTCCAAAGCCTCCATTTAGGGACGGCTGTGACTGTGGATGGAGGACATTCATCGCTGGGAACATTTGCCAGCAAATGAGAGACAGCTGTTGGGCACGAACGGCGTGTGGCTGAATGTTGCCCGTGGTGAGATTTATTTTCCAAGTGAGGACTCCATCACTTATCGTTCCTTCCAGATTGTGAGAAATGGGGGAAACGTTCACCTTCCCCCACCACGTGAGAGTCCACACTCATCCCGCCAATTGCGCAGTGTGCACAGTGGCACGGGAGCACACAGCAAACAAGGCCCCCCCCCCGCCGCCCCGTTTGCTGGTGAAGCGCCCATCTCTCCAGGCCCAGAGAGAGATGTGCTGGTCACGCAAGCCACGCCCGTGTGGCTGGGGACTGTGCCTCGCCTCCCTCCAGCCTCCATGTGCCCCCAGCAGCGCTGGGTCCACACGCTCCGCAGGGACTTCTGTACGCTCAAGGCCTGGTGGAAAAGGGGCAGGTGGGAAACTGGACAGGAGCTCTTGGGACTCACTGGGAACCAAGTGAATGGCCACCTGCATGCCAGACACGGCGATGGGCACGTCAGGAGCTATAAAACCAGCCGTGGGGAACGAGCGAGAAATAGGAGAAACCCATGTGTGTCGCACAGGGAAGTGCTGACTGGGTCCCACATGGAGAAGGAACAGCTGGGCCCAGATGTGATCAGTGAACGCTGGCTTCCAGGACGAGAGGGCGGGAGATGAAGGTGGGTGTGACGGGAAGGCCAGAGGGAAAGAGCGCCTGTTCCCTGTCGTAAGGAACAGCATAAGCGAAGGCGTGGCTGGGCCAGCAGGGACCAGGCTAGGGAGGCCGAACGCCTGGAACCCAGGCACACAGGAAAGCTCCCTTTCAGGAAAGTCCATTTCATCAGGCTGGGGCTCGGACACAGCCGGACATCAGCTGTGAGCGACACCCGGAGAATCCTCCTGCCCATCCCAGAGGGGTACCCAAGATACCCGGACTGCGGCCTGTAGACTCACACTGCACTTCACATTGGATTTAGTATGGCTGCAGGTCCGGTCTGAAGCCATGGAGGATGGAGATCATGTCTAGCCCCATCTGGCGAGAGCAGGCAGCAGAATGTGCCCTAGAGTCCAATGGAGCTGGGTTTGGATCCCACCGTCTTGGCTGTGAACTTGTGCTTGGGCTGCCTCTGGCCTCAGAGTCTGGCTTCCATTTCCTCCATCCACAGAATAAGGATAATAATATTTACTGCTGGATTGCCTCCCCGCCCCCACCCCCAGTCCTAATTCTGCAGGCCTGGACTAAGATGAAAGTGTCTGATGGAAAAGCTTTGGGAAGCCTTTTATTAACATTCTTAGCTCAGCCCAGCTCAGGGGAACAAGTCCCGGCATTCCAGGGGACTTCTCCCCCGGGAAGCAATGCCAAGAATGTCGCTGCAGGATTCTAAGAGGCTTTTCCAATCAGAGCCCTCCCCGGTATTCAGCCACCCCAGGGAGGCTAGAGATGCCAGTGGAGGGTGAGAGCTAGAACCCCCAAGTTCTTCAGGGATTAAGAAGTCTTCAGAGACTCCAGTCTCTAGAGATTAAGTGAGCTGGTGAGAATAAGAGGCCCAGAGAGGGAAGCTGCCAGGCCCAGAACCCCGTCACCATCAAACGTGGGCAGCAAGGCTTACACTTGGCTCCGAGTCCGGAAACCCACCTTCTGAGAGAAACAACTTCCTACTCAGTAGCTGTGTGACAGTTACATTCAAAGGCTCAGGTCCTCAGTCACCCGGTGAGGAAAAGGGCTGTCACATGCTTCTGGAAACACATCTCTCTGGAGCAAATATTGAAATAAAAAATAAAAGGTAGCAGTATGATTGTTTTTAATAATCACTCCTCACTCCTGAGTCGTCATGATCCACTTAATATCAAGCAGGCAGCAGCTCAGCGCAGGGAAGATGAAGAAAGTCAGGGTACACAAGTGTGTGTGGGCGGGGGGTCTCCTCCCCAAACAGAGGTAGTGCGGGAAGTCGGGAGAGGGAAGGCAAGTATGTTCCAAGTAGCCCAGCCTTTGCCAGGCAGCAGCTGCCAGGAGACGACGGCTTCCTTGGGCTCAGGGGTCCCCACTGTACTGGGGAGGGACAGCCAGGAATAAGTCAACTAAACACACCTAACAGCCTCTGAACACATGTTCTCAAGGGGCTGCCACTGGTGTCCAGGCCACAGAGGCACTAGTGCTGGGACACAGAGGGCTTACGATCTTCTGCACGTAGGGGTGGGCACCCTGGAATGGAAGGGTCCATTGCCTGCAGGGGCGAAACGACTTCACCCGCCCAACTGAATCACTTCCTGAGACTTCAGTTGACTGCCATCCGGCATCTAACTGCTAATCTCATCAGCCACACTCAAACATGATTCCAGCCAACCCTGGGTTCCCATGACCGACAGAGCCTGCCTTCCGGCCAGGAGCACCCCTGCATTGAAAATTAAGAATAGCAATAACTAGGGGAGCACTGTGGGCGTCCCTTCATCTGCGATGCAATTCCCAGCCCAACACTGAAACAATCACCTTTTATACAGGTGTAGTGCTTCCTAGCTATCAAAACACTTGTTTGCCCTGCTTTTCACTGCTCCTCCCAAGTGGGGGACATGAGTAGAGCAGGGACTATTCTAGATGCAGATGGCTTGGGGTGACAGAGGACTGAGATACGATGTTCTCACACTAACAGTTTCAGAAACAGGAAGCAGCCCTTCGCCTCCCCACACACAGCCTCTGTGGTGGTATAGACAAAAGCGAAGGTTGAGGGCCTCAGAAATTAACATGGCCGACCATGGCAAACTCGGCATCTTGTTTCGTGACGATTTACCACCAATAATTAGCATGGCTGTGTGTGTGCTGCACCTACTGAGAAGAACAAGATTCTCCCGATCCTTACAAACCTCCAGGGAAGAGGGTAATGAGCCCCTTTCAGATGAAGAAACAGATTCGCAGAAACCTCAACTGCCCAAGGTCACTGCCATCCAAGCCAGATATGAACCAGTTCTTCATTAACCCTGCGACTGTCAACATTATATTCCCCACAGTCTCAACAGCGGACGGAGGGGTGGGAAGAGTATTCAGCGCCTCTTGAAGGAAGAAGATTCAGAGACACTGGGTGGTTCAAAAGTCCTTCCCTGGCTTTGCCTGGTGGGAAAGAGGTGGGATCATCATTCAGGGATCTCAGGCGATTACCCCCCAATCCCGCCCTCGGAACCCCCCACAGTAAAGTGTGGGAAACTGCAGCAGGCTTGTACCACCTCAACCTCTTCAGAAAAGTATGCGGGAGAATATTCTTTTAGGATGCGCTTGGGTTTTTCCTGCAGACAAAGGACTGTTTGGAATCCAAAAGAGTCCACAGGGTGGTAAACTACTCATCTGAAAGAGGTGGTGGTCACCTAGCTGGGTCCCTGGGAAGCCAAATGTCCCTGCATGTCAAGTGTTCGGAGACTAAGACCCAAATTCCCAGGCACGACCCAGCTCTCCCCATGGCTCCCCACCTTTGGCTTCACCTTTGCACTTGACCTGGAGCTCCCGACCCTGCTTCTCCACTCAGCAGGCTCCTCCTTCCATTAGGGTCTCAACTCCAACCTCATCTCCTGAGACTGATGCTTCACGAGCACCTGGCTAACATGGGGACCACCCCCACCTCTGAATTACTCTCACAACATCCTGTGTGTGCTTCTCATGTTACTGAAAACTACCTGAAATTATCATTTTTTTTTAAAGAACTATATTTGCTTACTTATGTTCTGCCTCCCTCCTCTGGAATGGAAGATCCATTAGTCACATTAATAGTGCATCCAGCTTGATCTCAACACCTAGACAATACCTAACGCGTATCGAAGCTGAAGACAATGCTTATTGTGTGAGTACTTGGAAATTCTCCCTTGCTGAGGGGCTATTTAAGGATGTGAGCAAGTTCACTGCAAAATCACAAATACTTTAAACTGGAAAGGACCCTGGGGGTGACGCTTGAACTTCACAGGAATGTAAAGATCTTTATGGTTCCATCACTCGGGTGTCAACGTTCCAGGGGACCCAGGAATTGAGAAGACAGGTCCAGAGATGTGGGGCAGGAACTGACCAGTCAGCAAACAGTTTGGATAGAGAACAGCTAGGAGAAAGGGAGGTCAGTGAATGACCCTGATGCATGAGAGAGAACAGTGGGAAAACAGTCAAACCAGCTGAGCCAACCTCAGGGTTATTCCCGTTTTCTGAAAACCTTGAGTTCTTGGCTTTACACACAGTCAGATTCACTGCCCACCCGCTGAGCCACGGGGGGAAGAGTTTGCCCTTCTGCCCACGCGGACAAGCCCCCAGGCAGCTCCGGGCCCTGCCTCCTGGCCCAGCAGCTTCACAGAGCAGAGCACTGGGCAAAGCAAAAACAGGTGGTGCTCTTCCTGGTCCAAATGGCTCTTTACCACAGAAACCCTTGAATCTCAAAAAGACAACAACAAGAAAATTAAAAAGCAAAACAAAACGATTGTTTTAAGTCGGAATAGAGATGGAACAAACCATGTTAGAGGCCGACTCTACCCAGATCAAACAGACCCAGGGTGGGAGAGGCATTTGATCTTCTTTGGACCTACTTGGAGTCAAAATTCCCATCTCCTGGGTGGAGAGGAGCAAGAATGAACTGCTGCCCTGGGTCCAGTGACGTCATTTCCAATCAGGTCCTAGACAGAAAAACCCAATTCCAAAGGATTCTACTCAATCTGATACATCTCTGGCTGTAAGCTCTTGGCCATGACCTGTACTCATCAGTGAGGACCCAAAGGTGACTCTGGGTGCTCAGAGTGGCTGCAGACGACGAAAAAAAATACTCAGCTATCAGAAGCCAGCTTTACCGCCCCTTATCTGGAGGTGGGTTAGAAGCAAGCCCGCCCCTCATGACGACTGCAAGTTGCTAATGACCATGGCAGTTCTGACCTAAGGTAAGCTTTGGAGTCCACTGTAAGGGAGGCTGTTACAACAACTCCAGGGGCAAAGGGTCTTGAAAAGCTCAGCAGTTAATAAGGACAATGACCTCTCCACTGACTCCTCCCCATGGGGTGGGGGGGGGGGTGGGAAGAAGTTCCTGTCCCCTCTTTCCAGAGGACACCGATTGAGTTTCCAGTGTTGCTTTTTCACGTTCTGCTCCAACTCAGATGTGTAGGCTTCTGGTATAAACCACACACCGTAAGCAAACTCTTACAAACTCACTTTCATCCCCATATCTCATTCTTTGCTCAAGATGAACTAATATGTATCTTTTTGTTTGTACATGTTCCTGCTTAATTGCGTACAGCCGTGTGAATGGCTGTCAGATATCTTATTTTGCTTCTTACCTTTCACTTGGCGCTAGGTCTTAAAAATCTGTCTACAGTGCTGGATCCACATCTAATCCACCCCTCTACTTCTGGGTAATTTTCTAGGAGGTGCGTCCACCCTCATCATTCACCTGTTCATTCTTCCCAGAGACACCGAGATGGTTTCCCATTCTCCACCAGCAAAAATAATGCTGCAAAGATCATCTTCAGACACGCCCTGTGTAGACCCGTGTTCTGAGAACCCTAGGTAGCCTGCAGCCTCACAACCCTGCCAGTCTCCTGGGTGGCCATGCGGGTTGCTTTGTCCCTGACGACTAAAGGAGCCCAAGCACTTCAGATGCACGTATGTTTTGCAGAGGCTCCTTTACCTGCAATACTCATCTTTATTTCTATTGCAATGGCTGCCTTTTTCTAGTTGACCTGCAGGAGCTCCTTCTATGTTCTAAATGTTAGCTCCTGGCAGGTTTTAGACACCGTCCATCTCTCTCTTTTTGCTACCTGCATTAACTTTGTCCAGGATGTCCACTAATGAACAGAAGCTCTTAACTTCAATGTAATCAAAACACTCATAGGAGCGCCTGGGGGGCTCAGTCGGTTCAGCGTCCAACTTGAGCTCAGGTCATGATCTCACAGTTTGTGAGTTCGAGCCTCGCGTCGGGCTCTGTGCTGACAGCCTGGAGCCTGAAGTCTGCTTTGGATTCTGTGTCTCCCTCTCTCTCTGTCCCACCCCCGCTCTCTCTCCCTCAAAAATAAACATTTAACAAAAATCTTAAAAAAAGAAAGAGAGAGAGAAAAAAAAATTCAGAAAACTTGAGGACAGCAGCCATTTCTCAATCACACAATTCCAGTTTCTTGAACACTCACAGTATACCACCCATGGTGGGAGGTGCTGTGGACACAAAGAGGAATAACGGCTTTGACCTGCTTAGAGTGTACGCCCTCCTGGGAATATAGACTTCCCGTGAACTACAGCATGGACACGATGACCGTGGCAGGTGGTACAAGGTACAGTGAGCCATTAAAGGCTTCGGGGGGGAACGGCTGAGTGAGCCTGGATAGATCAGCTTGGCAGGGAGCCCCATGGGGAGGACATCCAGGCCAACAGAACAGCAAATGCACGAGTCCAGTTAAGAAAACTGCAAGGAAGCCAGGAAGGGGGGAGGGGCACACGACAAAGTGAGAATGGCCACAGAGGCTAGACAGACAGGAACAGCCATGAAAAAAAGAAGCGCAGTTTCTCTCCAGGGCACTGCAGGGGATAGCACCTCTCTCTCTCTCTCTCTCTCTCTCTCTTTCTCTCTCTCTCTGTCCCCCCAGTGAGTGACGGGGTACCTTAGACACCATCTGCACTCAAGGATGAGGGCTTGGTTCAAGGCCCCTAAGAAATCTGGGCTCACCTTAGCTACAGCGGCAATGTAGTGAAATCTTAGAGAAATCCAAAGACAGAATATTCTAGAAAGAAAAAGGGTTCGTGAGCACCCGCGTTAAACCACCAAGGCGGGTAAGAGACGCCCACTGGACAGGCCTGGCCCGTCCTGAATGGACCGAGACCTCCCCTCCCTGGCCTCAGTCGGCAGCTGCTCCTGCTGCTGCTCTAGCCTTCATGAAAGTTCGCAGCCATGAAATTCCCCAACTGCCAACTGTGCCTGTGCCGGAAATGTACCGAAGAAAGTCATTAGTGACACAGCGGAATCTTACCCGAGACCCCACCAGGACCTCTGCCAGCCAGCTGTTTCCTCTTGAATCTAAACCATTTTCACACTCAATGATGGTACATTTTTTAAGGAGGGGGAAAGCCATTTGTAGGGAATATTTTGTTCCAAGCGATGGGACTACCCTTCTTTTTCCAGCCAAGGGAGAAATCTATATGCATAGACACACAGCAGACAAGCGTGAAGGCAGAGAAGGGTTGTTGTGCAAGGTACAGCGAAGGGGTTAAAGGCGTGGGAGGGGCGGGAGCAAGGTCAAGGTGTCAGGGCTGAATGAGCCTTGACAGATAAGCTTGGAGTCTGGAAATCACTCCACCCTAACAGAACCGTCTCTTGGCACTCTTGCTTTCTCTCTCTAGGCTGTCTCAGGCTCCCCAGGGCAGAAAAATAAATCCTGTTGTAAGACAGCAACCTTACCCTTGAAGGGCTTTAATAGCTTTAGGAAATGACAAGAAAATGGGGCTGATTGTCACTGACATCTCCTCTCCGCTGACATAAACACATACAGTCACACCCCTGTCAAGTCTGCGGTTTGTGAAGGGAAGGCACTTATTAGCTTCCCCTCCCCCCTTCACCACGGCCCTACCAGCTCCATATATTTAGGGCCATAAGGATGCAAGGAGGGGAGGAAGCCAGACCCCAAGATCAGGGTCACCTATATCCCTCTAACCCACCAAAGGGATTTTCCAACACAACCCGTGAGACCACTTTTGCTCTGAGAGGACTCCCAACTCCATTGTTATGGAGAGAAAGGTAATCAAGTCCACAAAGCCATCTACACATTCAAGAGGTCCCCTGCTTAGGACAAGAGGCCCCTGGGGGCCTGCCAACTGCTAAGTTTGTGTTAGTCCTCCATCTGCACTGGAGAAGCGAGGCAGAAAGTGACCTGAGTGCAGACCCCGCCCACTTTTGCTGGTGCGTTGTTGCAATCAACATCTGGGGGCCTCTCTGCAAACTCAGAGCCCTGGGCCCTTACCTTGGGGTTCAAGGGGCAAACACCCACACCCCAAGGGATCCACCAATCAACTAGTGTCCCAAAGTCTTTTTCAGCCCCATGTGGAGACGTGGAGGGTGAGGGCATGGGTGGGAGTCGGGCTCAGACGGATCTGATCTCAAAAGCAGTGGACTAAACTCTGAGAACACAACGGCCTTTCCCACTCTCGGAGGAACCGGTGCGGGGCCAGCCGGGAGCGACACCTGGATCCCATAACTCTCGGAGATGTGCTCCCAGCCTGAGCTGTTTACAATTACATACACCAAACCAACATCAGATGGGTGGGAGATGGACGCCTGCCCACTGAGAAGCCAGGAGGTCAATGGGAAAACATTATTTTAGTCAATGCTGAGCCTTCATGTTTGGAACTTGCATCCAAGCTGCGGCGATGTTCTCATGCTCCCCCGTGCAGGCGCCAGGGCCTCCTCTGATCCTCATTTCCAGGGAGGCTGGGATGGCAGTGGGAGGAGCCCCCACCCCTTGGAGGCTAGCCGGACTCAGGGCTATTTAAGGACCCACAGAGGGAGGAGAAGAGTGCTCTTTCCTGGGAATCCTAGTCACTGTGACACCCACTTGCACTCAGCCAGGTGGGAAGGCTGGCGAGATCCCAGGGTTAGCAAATGGCTTGGAGAAGGTGGCCTTCTGTGCATTAGGCCATATGGAATAACCCTTTCTAGAGCCTGATGCAACGCCAGGGGCTATGCTGGACAGATTTTCACTCTGGCCTCCTCTCCCAGGAAGGAATGAGATGCTCTTTGGCTGAGAGCAAACCCCATTTTCCCCACCCTGACTCTGAGGTCACCAGCTCCCCCCGGGGAAGCCTAGGACTCTAGCCATGGCTACTTGAAATGAAAGCCTGACACGACTAGAGACTTAGGTAGGGTCAAGGGAGGGGGGCTGCTCTTTCTGGGTCTTTCTGGCCTCAGGTTCTCAGGGGGAATCCCTTTTCCAAACTCAAGGCTCAGGAGACCTGAACGGAATTGGCAGGAAAAAAAGAAAGTGGTAGAAAGTCAAGAGGAGAGAATGAGGGAATAAAAGAAGAGAGATGGGAGGGAGGCAAAAAGAGAGTGGGAAAGAGAGAGAGAAGGCTGCACGTACAGGGGCAGGGGCAAGCCCGGGTACAGCACCGGGAGGGGTCTTGGAGCACCGAACACTCACTTGCCTATGATGGTTCTGTCATTAACCCACCCCGCTCTGTCACAGGTTAACTCCCAGGGCATCTGGGATGCTACCGACTTGAACTTCAACGGGCTTCCGTGGTCTCCAGTGACACATGAGCCTCACCTAGCTCAAGGACCTGCAGTGGCTCTCTTGGAGGTCCTCTAGAGCTCCAGGCACAAGGAGATGTCACGGTACAACTATACTGCAGACACCTGTACACGACCATCACATACACCATGATCCTCAGCCGCAGTTCCAGAGACCTTGACTGCAGGGACCCCGTCTCTAAAACATGCTAGAAGACACGCAATCCAACTCTACCGTGACTACACTGGACCAGCCGCCCTGCATCAGGCATTCGAGCAGCAGGGGTGAGGCTGTCGGATACTTGCCGTTTCAGCCCAAGACCTGCCACGTCAACACCCTTAATCCCTCCCACTTGTACTGAGGGGACATCATAAAAGGCTGGACAATACAAAGGGCAGTAGGGCGGTGACCATCTCAAGCTCATAAGGAGCCTGGGCCTGTAACTGAGAACATTCACCCCTTGTAGACCCGAGACCATAAAGAGGAAGAGATGTCCCAAGCTAGCTTACCGCCCGAGAGGTCCCAGTCCCGAGATCAAGGATACTAAGTTCCCCAGCAGAGTTCCTTCCAAAAGGACCATATTTGAATTTTAGTAAATCAGCTCAATATGTTCCAGGACTGTGGGTATTAAATAAAAGAAGTCAGTGAAACCTCCAAACAATAAGCTCATTCAACACAATCTCTTTTTCTCCCCCCATCTGGGGACTTGAATACAGTCAACATGAATAAATCCTGTTGTGTAAAAACTGGGGGAGAAAAAAAAAAAACACGAGGGTGGAGGATGGAAGGAAATGGCAGGGCTCCCACTCGCTGGTCTGACAGGGAGGCTAAGATAGTCCCCAAAACCCGAAAGGATGTCAGCGTGCCAGAGTAGCCCCCGGGGAGATGCAGTAACCGCCTGCAGTCCAGGTAAGGAAGTATCTGGAATTTCCCCACCCACGCCCTCCCAGGTTCTCCTCTGGAGTCTTCCCATTCTTGTACTCAAACTAGAAGTGGGCCCTTGGGCTGCCCCAAACCTGGCCCTTCCTCAAAGGACCTGCAGTAAGCCAGGCCTGACCCTGTATCAGGGATATTTCACTTCAAATAGGTTCAAAACGTATTTCCTGCCTCCGCCCCTTCCCCTCCTGTGCCCCCCAACAAAGTCAAGACACTCAGAACTAAGGACTGCCCCAGAAATTCTTCCTAAATACCCTGAGAACAGGTGGAACAGAACTGCCTTTGCACATGCCGAGTGGCGTGGCTAGATTTGTAAGAAGGGGTGCATGTGTGAAATTCTCCGATGTAATTCATGGTGGAAAGTGATCTACGCCCATATTGTCCTACAGCCTTTCAACACGCTGTACTTCAGGAAGACGGCAAGACGCGGGTTCAGCTACCCAAGCCCTAGATCCAGATGCAGTTCACCTGAATAACCCAATTCAATACGTTTTTGATTAAAAAAAAAAAAAAGGAACCCACCAAAATCTTCAGATTCAATGAGGACCCCCAGAGTGCTAGACTTCCATTCTCGTGGAATTCCACACCCCCCCTCCCGGGCTGGGGCAGCGAGGGCTGGTGACCCTGCTCTTGCCTAGAGGGCTTTCCGCTGTCCCGAGTCAGACGGGACTAGGTGCTCTATTTTGCTAAATCACGGGTTCCCTGCCTCAGAATCATTCCTAGTTAGCACAGACAAGCAGGACTTCCAAAACCAGAAAGTCAGCCAGGAAGTAATGACGGTGCAGACTTGGGTACTTAGTTCCAATTCAATAACTTTATTGGTGAGGGAAGGGGGGCGGGGGGAAGACTTGCAGAAAAGCTGCCAAATTCAATACATTAGGTCCATGTGTGTAGCAACAGAGTTCCCAGGGTTGGAGCGAATGACCCTCTTGGGCTCATCTGCTGCCTGGGTGCAGAAAACCTGTTTTTCCTTTGCTCTAGAGGGGATCTTTCGCCCTCACGCTGTCTGTGGCTAATGGAAAAGTCTCTTGCATTTAGAATGCTGTCAAGCAGTCCATCTTTTCCTTTTCTTTTTTTTAATGTTTTATTTATTTTTGAAAGAGAGAGAGAGAGAGAGAGAGAGAGGGAGAGAGACAGTTGAGCAGGGGAGGGGCAGAGGAGAGGGAGGCACAGAATCCGAAGACAGGCTCCAGGCTCTGAGCTGTCAGCACAGAGCCCGATGCGGGGCTCAAACCCTCGAACCGTGAGATCATGACCTGAGCCAAAGCCGGACGCTTAACCGACTGAGCCACCCAGGCGCCCCAATCTTTTTGTTTTCTGCCACAATTCTTCACCCCCTTCTGCAGTATCTCCAGATCACTGCAGACATGAAAACATGGAGATCCTGGATTCTATCTACCACCTGCAATGGCCCGTGGGGCACTCAACGGATGCTCCGTCTTGTACCGCAGCATCGCAAACCACTAGGGTTGTGTTAAAGTCAGCTTCCTGGAGGTGTAATTTACACACAGGGGAAAAGAAAAAAAAGGAAGAAAATTGTCCTGCTAACTGCACAAGTCTGAGTTTTCACAAACACCTGGGCCTATGGAATTTCTACCACTCGAAAGATCTGAAACATAAAGATTTCTATCATTCCAAAAATTTCCCACATACCCCTTTGCGGTCAACCCCTACCCTCACCTCCCGGCAACTACGGACCGGTTTCCTTTCTCTGTAATTTTGCTTTTTCCAGAAAGTCACATAAGTGGAATCATACAGCGTGTAAGATCTTTGAGTCTGGCTTCTTTCACTCAGCACACGGTATGTACCGTAGGTACGAACTGCGGGTTTTCAAGCTTTGGACCTGCGCGTTCTCGCCAAAGATGTGATACAATCGGCTGCAGCTCATCTCTGCGACGGAGGAACCAAATCCTGGACACGGGCCTTTGACTAAAGCAGAGGCCTGAGAACAGGGTGACGTCCCATCTCCGTCCACCCAGAACAATTTCCCAGGACCTGGGGCTTTCGGTGGCCAAACCAGGCAACTACCATGCAAACCAGGATAGTTGGTCACTCTCCTGGGACAGCCACCTCCGAAGACAGGGCTTCCCCGTGCAGATGCCCCGGGGAGCAGGCTGCTTTCTCTGATGCAACCAATCACTGACTGTGCTTGTTTAACTCCAAGCAGAAGGCCAATCTGCAATCTGCAGGGGCCGAGTCCCTGCACGGGGCTCACGCTCCCCCAGGCCTGCAGCTGCCTTTGGAGGCCCCGGGAGGGGCTCGAGGAAGTGGGACCAGAACTCAGGGGTCTGTTCAGAAAACAGCAGAGCCCTGTGGCTGTTGGTGTTGGCACCCTCCCCACACCTCCCTGGAATGTGTGACACTCACAGAGAGAGAGGACATGAAGGTGCTCTGGGCTCATTCTGCTTCTGCTCCGGTCCAGGGGCCGTGCACCCAGAGCGACTCTGTCTCCTACTTTTTCTATACATTCTCCCTGCTCCACCCTCGCAGCGGGGTTTTGTTGTTAGTTTTGAAACTAACTAGGGAGGAGGTGACAGAGCCAAGGAATAGAAAATTAGTATAAAAAGCTTGAAGCTTGTGCTAGTATTTAAGAGTTTCTCCTACGTACACTGAGACATCAGGGGAAAGTCAGCATGGCCGTGATGCGGCTCCATGCATAAGGCTTAAGGCCACTCCGTGCCCACTGCCTTTCCAGCTGATTCGAGAGAGGTACACAGAGGGTCCTTCTCGAAGAAGCTAGGATCCCTGGGCACAAGGTGAACATCTCCGACTGAGAGCTCCCAATATTCTGTCCCAATAGTAGAAAAGCATGTGACGGGCAGAGCCAGTGCCCCGGTTAACTGTGAGGACTCCCCTCCCCCGCCTCAGCACACACACAAGAAGGCAGGAACTGGTGGGGTCACAACCACGTCACACAGGTCTTCGGGGAGCTGCCCCGCCGGCCTAACTTAACATGGCCCCTTCTCCAAGCATTTACCAGCAGCTCCTGGAATTCATTCCCCCAGGCGGCCTGTGAGGCAGGTTAGTGCTCATTAGCCTCACTTGTACGGATGAGGGAACAAGGCCCAGAGAGATTAAGTGACTTGCCCAAGGTCGCACAGCGAGTTAGTGGCAAAGGCCGGATTAGAATCCCGAGCCCCAGAGCGCCCGGGCCGGAGCCCAGCTCCACTAGATCCCTCAGCCATCGGTCCAGAGCATGGGCAGAGCCAGCGCTGTGCCCTCGGGAGCCCCGGGGGCCAGGTGAGCGGCTGCAGAGAGCACAGGCAGGCTCATACTCACAAGCAGAAACCTGCAGGATCCTTCTCTGCACCACCAGACAGCAACAGCCCTGTGCTGGAACAGACAGAAATAAGGCTCAAGTCGGGAAAGCCAAGGGCCGCCAGGGAGGGCTTATACCTCTGCTGCTTGAGTGTGGCTTTGAGGTTTTGCTTCATTTCCTTTGGGGAACCAGGCCTGTTCTTGAGGACCAGGACATGGAAGAATGTGTGTTACCTGAAATTCATTCATTCACCCGCTCCCCAGTTGGGCCCCAGGCACCTGTGCGCTGGCCACAGGCAGGGGGGTTGAGGGAGAGGGACACTGGGAGGGGAAAGACAAGATCTGTGTCTTGAAGGTGTTCAATCTACCAGAGGAAATAGACATATAAGACAACAGGACATTAATTCACATATTTGCTGAGTAGCTATGACGGACCAGGCGAGGAGGTTATACCTCAAGTTGTACAGGAACACAGAGGGAATCGAGGGAGGCTTCCTGGAAGAAGAGGCATGTGGACCAGGTCCCAAAGACTGAGGAGAATTTCACTGAGCAGCTAGTCCCTTCCTGGCTAAAGGGACACAGATAGGGAAGGAATCTGAAATTCCTTTGAGTTCTTCTTTTTCTTTTCTACCGAGATTTTATTTAAATGTTAAGTTAGTTAACAGATAGTGTCGTTTTGGTCTCAGGAGTAGAATTTAGTGATTAGTCACTTACATATAACACCCATCATCACAGCTCATCACAGCAAGTGCCCTCCTATTAATGCCCACCACCCATTTAGCCCACCTCCCCATCCACCTCCCCTCCGAAGTACTTCTAAACAAACCCTAACTATTAGTAGAACAGGAATTCTACCCTTTAGAAATTCAATTCTCTGAAATGTTGTGTCCTGTTTGACTTTGAATTGTTGCTTAATCTCTAATTGAGACCTCAGTTGACCTGTCTGTCAAATGGGAGTGAAGAATCCTGTTTGAGGGGGTGGCTTTGGTCTTCACAAACAATCTTTGGAGAAGCGTTCACACAAGTCCTTGAGAAACACATTCTTCACGTGGCCAATGGCATTCTCTCTCCCACTGTCTGCCACTCTCGGCGCTCGCCAGGAAATTGATTTTATTTAGAAGACTCACAACCCTAAACTGACCTTTGTTGGGCTACCCACATTTCCTCCCTCATTTCTCTCTTCGAGAGACACATCCTCCCTCCAGAGTCCTCAGTGACCACAGAACAACCAGCACTGAAGAGTGCTCAGAAAGTCAGATGGACAAACACAGGACCCTATTTTCTAGATGGGGAAACTGAGGCCGGGAGAGCTCAGTGACTCCTCTGAGGAAGCAGAATGCAATGGTTCTCCCCATTCCCAAGCCATTGCTTTCTTCACGGCGCCATGACTGCTCTGCTTCCTGCCGGGCTCCTGGGCAGACCAGCCACCCTCCCTTGGCTTGGGGAAGGTCTCCCTTCTCTGAATGACAGAAGCCTTCAGAGAAACATTTCCCATCATTAAAGGGATTTGCAAGAAAACTGGCACAGCTTCCTTAGCTTTGAAGCTTGCTGGCCCCTCCTGGCCCTTTAATCGTGCTTGGCTCCAGCCCAGTTCCCAGAGCTCCGACCCCTTCAGAAGAAGGGAAGGGCCCACAGCAGAATTCCCGCCACCTTCCCTGGCCCTTCCGAACCAAAGGTGACCCCTCGGTATTTCTGTTTCAGACCACTGCATCGCCAAACCATCAAGGGCTCCCACACAAAGAGCTTCAAAGTCACGAGGGCTCAGGGTCAAGGGCAACCACAAGCAAACCCCCAGCTTCGGAGGGTGCAGCATCACTTTTGAGACTGTTTTGAAGCAATGTTCCCACCGCCTTTAAAGCCTATAATAGCTTAGGGTGAACTACAGTGGATTTCGGGAGGTATCACGGATTTGGCGAAAGCACATCACGGGAGTATGGAGAGGGGATCTTACTCCCTACGTGCTTTTAATTTTCCAGGTGAAGGTGTGTATATATGACTAGTGATTCTCAATTCTGGCTGCACGTCGGAATTTTCTAAAGACGTCAGCTGCATGCCTAGACCAACTGAATCAGAATATCTTGAGTGGGGCCTACATGTCCCCCACCTTTTTTTTTCTTTTTAAGGTCCCCTGATGGCTCCTATATGTGGCTAAGGTTAAGAACCACTGCTTCATGGAAAGCTTCAATAGGGAAAAACCGGAGCTCCTAGACATAAAAAAAATAAGTCATCCGGACGATTCCTCTGAAAGTGACATGAGTATTATCAATCTGTCCATCTCTCTAAATTGATTTTTCTTTTGCAGACCTTCCCTGACCCCAGAGCCCAGTGTAAGCTCTCAAGTGTTTTTACCGGCCCGGCTCGGCACGGCTCATCTCTACCCTGTAGAGCCTTAGGAAAAAAGTGCCCTGTCCTGAGAATCAGGTGATCCGACGCAGAAGCAAACAAGCAAAAACAGAAAAAAAGTGATTACACCTTCAACCAATGACTGTGATCCAAATTACAGTGAATAGCTCAAGCGTGACAGCTTGGATCCAAGGGTGATGCAAATTCAGGAAGCTTCCTTGGGGACGGTTCCAAGTGCAATCCACAGATAGTAGGTCAGTCACATTTGGCCCTAGACACACTCACCAGCTGGAAGAGCAGTAGAAACCAGAATTCCTGACCACATGGTGTGAGTTCAGCCAATGCCCCTCCCCGCCCACAGTGATCCACGGGTGCCCTTAGGAAAGTCATAAATATGTAAACATCCAAGCATGGGAGCCTTCTCGAGGGGCCCTGCAGATACTGGCAGCAGCTCTACCAACACTTTTTATGAGAACTCTTATAAAAGCTCCATCTCTCTGGGGAGACATCCCTACATAGTCTTCTCACCACCCCTACCCCTTGCTTTTTGCTGTAGAGACCCGTGGCTATCTAAACAAAATGGCTTAGATGGGATGGGGGATACGTTTGGAAATGTTTCTGCGTTAGACAGAGGGTGACGTTACAACAAGTCTTTAGCTCCAGACCTCCCTTTACATCCTACAAAACAAGGGGAAAATCAGCTCTGATCTAAAAATAACAGGCTAGTAACGTTGGAGGACAGGCAATAGGTAACATACATGCCAGGGAACACTGAAAACAATTTCTCCTACATTGAGTGCTTCGTAAGACTTACAAATTAAAGAACGTTTTGAGAATCTGGACACAGCCACAAGGCATTCTGCCTATTGGAGAGAGCTCAAAATTGGGAATTTAGAAACACAGAATGAGGCATTTCAATAACAAAATTTGAAAAATGAGAATTCTTCCTTGATAAACGTATGTTCTAAGAGCCCATGTAAGTCTTGCCTTTCTATTTAACTTCGTTGTTAAAAAAGATACCTAGTCATTCCGTAATGATTCAATCTTACCTTAAAGACAAAACAGGCCCTCAATCTGATGAGCAAGAGAAAACTACAGATTCCAATTCCAATTGCCCTGGTTAATCTGAGATTCGCTCTCCACCTTCTCCTCTCCCCTCCCCCCCCCCGTGTCATTTTTCGATAGAGTTCAAAGCACAGGTCAAAAGAATGGCGACTTCTACATCCCTGGGGCTTGCGGGGGCAGTCCCTAAATTGCTCAGCTGAAAGGTATAGTTAGTAAACATAGCCACATTCACTGGTGAGGTTTGAGGACTTTCTCCAGTGTGAGCACCCAGCGTGGAGCACCAAAAGATGAGCTGGATTAGCCTATGCAATCCAGATAATTCTCAAATGGATCCATCCACTTATCACTCTGATTAACTGCAAAATGATGAGGCAGATACATGTGTTACCAAAAACATAAACCCTCTGAACTGGAAACTAAGTTTCCCTCAGTTGGCAAAACCCCCCTAAGGGATATTCCAGGGTGGGAGGATTTTAAGCTCCGAGAGAAAGAGATAACTAAGAAGACATTCTCAGGTCAAGGGCCAAGTCAAAAGCTATGAATACAAAAAGCTTCTGATAATAACTGGGCATTTAGAAAGAAGACCCCAAATATGATCATTTGCCCTAACTTAGGTTAAGATGCTGATTCGAGAAAGCAGCTTACATCATGGACCTTCATCTGGAACTGGTACCTCTTCATTTCACAGTTCACATATGGCACATCCTGAAGTAAGAGGGACCTTAGAGGCCAAAACTTCCAACTCAAGTCCTGAATTCTTTGTTAGGGTCCCTTGCAAAGGGCCTAGGGGGCTGGGGGAGGCAGAGTAGGCAAGAGTAGCAAACTTCCATTTTACAAAGAGAGGGGCTGTGGCTTCAAGTGTCTTCAGACTACCTAGATGCATTCGGTCATTCCAGCATAAAACTGACGCGATCTCAGCAGAATTTGGGATGAAAAAAAAAAAAAAAGAACACCCAGTCAGTTAGAAATGTGGGAGAGGCTCCAGGGAGGGTTCACAGAAAGAAACCAACGGTTGCTGGTTAATTTAACCCCGTCCCCCCAGCCGGCTTCCCGTGTCCTTGGAAAAGACCCTTTCTTCCTGCGCGAAGTGCTGCCTGGAATTTAAATCTTTCACCCCCACCTGTAACCAGGTGACCCAGATGAGAAACAGCAGTAGGAAAAAAATCAAAAGACACGAAGAGCTTAGGGAACTAAAGCCGGTCCCAGAAGGTTCCTTCCTGTCAGTTTCTGAAATGAGAAACCACTGGGAATGAGATTCCTTGGGAATCTGAGCATTCTCCTTTATTACCCTTTCCCAGGGGAAAATAAATATAGAAGCAGTATTTCCTCTCTCAGGTTTGGCAGAGGCGAGTGCAGGACGGGAAAGTGCAGAGGCTTAAATGAAAGGGGGCAAGGGGGGTGCTGAGTAGGGGGCGTCCCGCTGAAGGGGCAGCTCTAGAAGTTCTTTTTGCAAAAAAGCTCTTTAATCCTTGGCTTCTAGACTGCAGCCTCGGGTTCCGGGCACGGGTGCGAGCCGGGCTCCGGGCACGACCCGGGCCGTCCCGCCCACCAGGGTTTAGCCGAGATCCCCGCCCTCGGCCAATTCCAAAACATGCCCAGCTGCGCGCCGCGCCGAGCCCTCGGGCCCGGCCGCCCCCGCGCGCTCCACCTGCCGGGCATCCCGTTCGGACCCCCGGCCCGGCACTTCCCCCGACCCCTGCCTGGGGGTGGGAAGGGCTCGGAGAGAGACGGCTACCTGTGCGGCCAAAGGACGGGGACAGCCCGACCACGCGGGAGTGGAGCTGCGAGCCCACCCACCGCCCAAGCGCGTCCCCGCTCAGGCTCTTCCCGGGGGTGTCGCCGGCTGGCGCCCGGGCGAGGGAACCCCACGGCTCGTTCCCCGCCCCCCCACCCCCCAAGCAGCGCGGCGCGGTTCCGATTTCACTCCGGGCCTCCTTGGCCGCGGCATCATTCCGGGGCGGCCGGGACTTGAGAGGCGGGTCGCCAAGCGCACCCTCTCTCTTCCAACAGGTGACAGGCCTCGCCACGCCGACCCCCGCCCTCCGCGCCGGGGAAGATCCGAGAGCCCCGGCCGCGGCCGCCACCCAGGAGCCCACGCTCCGGGCTCGCGGCGCCGCCGTCGCCCGGGTCCCCGGCCCAGGTTCAGGCTGGACGGGCACAGCCGGCTCTGCCCACCTGAGCTCGGGCGGGACGCGAGGCGCCAGCGGTGCACCCCCCCCCCCCCCCCCGAGCCCTGGCCCCGGCCCCGGCCCTCCCGGCGGACGCCGTGCGAGGGGAGTGCGTGCGCGCCGCGCCGGGCCCCGCGCCCTCACCTTTGTACCGCTCCATCGGGGCCCCGGCGTGCGCTCCCGGCCGCTGGGCTCCGGCGCTGCGCTCTCCGCGCTCGGCTCCGCGCCCGGGCCGCCGCGCTGGCCCCTCCCCGTGAGGTCACGCTCGCCGCCGGACCTCCCGGCGCTCGGACCCCGTCCCCGCCCGGCGCGCCGCCCCCGCGCGCGGGGGAACTCCGCCGCCGAGCCCTCGCGGCGCCCAGGTCCGTGCGCGCCCCGGGCCCTGCTCCCCGCCCGCGGCCGCCCGGCGGTTCCTTCTCGTCCGGGACCCGGGGGCGGCGGGAGGGCGCAAGACTCGGCTCTGCCCAAACCCCGGAGGAGGTGCTGGCGAGGGGCGGGCCAACGAAGAGCTGTTCTTCCAACCGCGAGGCGGCAAACCCACTGCCCGGAGGAGGAGACTGAGGTCGAACCTCCGAGGCAGAGGCGTGCCTAGAGCGCCTGCTCTTGACCGCCGGGCGAGTGCGCTAACGCCGTGGCGACTGGGGCGTAGGGGTGGGGACACCCGAGCCCTGTCGGCGCGCTTCAACCCTCTAGCAACTGCTCTTGGCAGCCGCTGCCGGTCGCGCACACGTTACGGCGGCTGAAAATGCCTACTTGCTGTCTTCTTCCGGGGCCGAGGTTTCCCAGGAGCAGTTGTTCCAGGCGCTCATGAGGACTAGAATTCCTAGAGCCGCTTGGACAAGTCCAGGAGCACCTGACGAGCGTCCGGGAAGGATGCGGTCTGTCCCATAGGCGCGCATCCACCCGTGGCCCCAACCACCCCGAGCCGCTGCGGCTAAGCGCCACCCTTTATCCCTCCAGTCTCTCAACCTCATCTGCACCCAAAGGAGAGCCATGTTTTCCTTAAACTTCCCGATTTTCACTTTAAAATCTCAGTTTATGCAGGATGCCTGGATTTTCAACATGTCTCCACCACTTTCTTGAAGGAACATTAAAAAAGATTTGTTGTGGGGCGAATGGGTGGCGCAGCTGGTTAAGTGTCTACCTTTTGCTCAGGTCATGATCTCATGGTTAGTGTGTTGGAGCCCTGCATCGGCCTTACTGCTGTCAGTGCAGAGCCTGCTTCCCATTCTTTGTCCCTCCACCCCCCCCCTTTCTCTCTGCCCCTCCCCTGCTCATGCTCTGACTCTTTCAAAAATAAATACATGTTTTAAAAAATATTATTTTTTCTAAAAGATTCCTTAAATCTCGGAACAGCAGATTTAGCTCCGATATTTGGAGACCTTCTGGCCCCGGCAGTCTTAGAAATATTTGTCTTAGTTACATTAGCTGCCAGCATCCATGGAGCCCTCCCCACAAGCCGGGTGTGCCTCTTGGGGCTGTAAACGCACTGCCTTTAATTTTCCCAATAATTCTGTGATGGGGGATTATTATTATTTCTATCATGCAGTCAAAGAAACTGAGGTTTACAGAGGTTAAACAACTTGCCCAAGGTCACACAGTTAAAACAAACAAAAAGAACAGAGCAGGATTTAAACCCAGGTCTGCTGCTTCCAGATGATTGTTCACAAAGCTTTCCTGGAGTGCATAGGAAGGGCCAGGGTGTCTGTTACCAGCTTGTGGAGCACATAGGCAAGAGACCAAGGTCAATTCAGGGCCAGGTAGGTGCTCTGATAAGGCACAAGGGATTCTGGGAACCCTGGTGGAGGGAGCTGAACCAGCCTGGAGAAGCCGTTTAGGTCCTAGGAGGGGGAGATGGCTGAGTGGATCTTAAAACATACATTGGAGCTGGTAAGGGGACAGGAGAGGCAGAGTGAGAGCAGCCTTCCAGGCAGAAAGGGCAGTGAGGACAAAGGCAGGGAGGTGAGCCACTCCAGGGCCCCAATTCTCTGTTGCTGAAGCCACAGAGGGGAAGCCAGGAATGGAAACAGCGAGGCTGAAGAGGTGGGCGTGCACCTACTTGAGGGCCCCAGAGACGAAGTAATCTGAAAACCTAAGGACGGGGCATCACTAACAGGTGACGGTGTCCCAGGGTCCCTGGGAGGTTGAGTGGAAAGTGGAGTGCAGGAGGGGGTTGCACCAGGCTCCTGATGAGTCATGGGGACACTGGAAACCTGGCTGTCGAGGAGAGGATCAAGGGCAGAAATATGCAGGAAGTGTGATGCCAGGGCTTTGGGCCTGAGCATGGCGGGTGAGGGAGAAGGAAGCGCCAAGATTGACCAGCGTTTCCTGGTGGGTGGAGAGTGTCAGTGCTCATGCCCTCAGCCATCCTCAGATCCCCACCCGAGGCCCTGTTAGGTGCCAGGGGCCACAAGGCCCTGCATGGACCTAAGCGAGGTGGACCAGGGACTCTCAAGACACTGGGGCTCGGAGGACAGTGAGCAGGACAAAAGATGAGCCTCCCTAAGTTGGACACAGAAATAGCAGCAGCCTGGCACTTTGGGGCAGACTGTGAGGGCCCATGGTGCCTCCAGGGGAGTTAGAGCCCTGGTGTGAGCCCTCAGATCCATCCATTATTTTCCTCACTTCTCTCAGCCACTCTTCCAGGTGGGCTGGGCCCTTGGAGAGTCAAGAAATAGAAAAAGGGGGGTGAGGAATTTGGGCGTCGCGGTGCATCATAGGACAGGCAATGGTGTGCAGCGGAAATACAACTGGCTCAGGATTGGGGGGGGGGCGGTGCTCTGACCTTTCTGTGTTCTCTTTTCCGTTCTCTCCCTTCCTCCCTCCCTATCCTCCTCTTGCAAATGGCCCTACATGATGCCACCCTCCGATCTCCAGTGTCTACACACCACTGTCATGGGGTGTCTGGTTCCCTTTCTAATGCTCAGGAAGACTCGGTGTGGCTCATCCTTCTGACACTAGCCAGTCACTCTTGGCCCGATTCCAGCTCTAACCGTCAGCAGAGGCCGATGAAGGAGGTTTCAGGTCCAGCCGCACCTGGCAGGAACTTTGTTGGAGGTGACCCTCTCAGAGGGGCTGAGGACCAGTCTGGCTCTGGCTGAGGTCACTAAGAACAAAAGACAGGGATTATGGGGCGCCTGGGTGGCTCAGTCGGTTAAGTGTCCGGCTTTGGCTCAAGTCACGATCTCACGGTCCGTGGGTGCAAGCCCCTCATCAGGCTCTGTGCTGACAGCTCAAAGCCTGGAGCCTGCTTCAGATTCTGTGTCTCCCTCTCTCTCTGACCCTCCCCTGCTCACACACTCTCTCTCTGTCTCTCAAAAATAAATAAAAACATTTAAAAAAAGATTTTCAAAAGACAGGGATTAAACTATCTCCATCCTACAAGTGAGGACACAGGTAGGGGCCTGGCGCCAGTCACAAGTCAAGTAATCTCTCTTTTGGAAGTAGGACTCAAAAATCAGGTTTCCCCATTCCCTTGTGCTTTGTTACACCTTTCAGTTGGGGCTCTAAACCGACAAGACTGTCCCAGCAGGTCCTTCAGTGGCCATTTCTGCAGCCACTTCCCGTAACTGCACCTGCTCTCTGCAGGTTCCGGGGGCGGGGGGAGGCAGTGGGTATCTCCATCATGCACGCTCCCTCTCCCTTTTCTCCTACTGGCTGCAGCTCTCTAATTACCCCTTCCGAAGTCCATTCTAGTTTATCGATAGAGACTTGGCAAATCCCAGAGCCTCTAGACAAACACAAATCAATCAGAGACATAGAGAGTGAATTTAAAATGTGAATGCACTACCATTTCCAAGAATGAAACCTAAACGCTACTTAAAACCATCAATAGAAATCTTAGGCACCGCTTCCCCCTCTCTCCAAAACCTGGGTGCCATTCAACCCCTCAGCATTAGTGCACCTTCCTTACACGGGCCGCTCCCGTTCATACCCCGATTCATTGAGCTTCTGGCCTCCAGGATCAGATAATCTGGTTTCCAACTCAGTGTCAACACTCTGGGTGCTATAACTGACCCCAGCCCAGACCCAGAGGATCCGAAATGGGCTGTTTTGATCCAGACAGCCCTGAAACCAAGTCAAGTGCCCCTACCCTTCTAGACCGTGGAGTCTAGAAGGTGGGTGTTCCCAAGGAGCTCAATTAGGGTGGGGTGCATAGGGCCCTCTTGGACATGTGGCTGAAGGTATCAGGGACACACACCCCAGGTTTTAGTCTCTGGCTATTCCTAAACAAATTCTCAGCGGCAGATACGTTTCTTCAACCACAAGGAGGCTTCTCCGGCTGACGCAGTAAGGAGGGGTGAAGGCCTGCTTCACAACATTTATCCTGTTTAATTCTTACAATGATCCAGGAAGAAACTATTACCCCTCATTGCACACATGGAGACCTTAAGTAATTGCCCAAGGTCACCGCTGGGCAGGGCCCAAGCCTGTTGAGTTTGAGAGACGTCTCTGACCCAGCCTCCCCACCCAGGCTCTCTTTTGTAATCCTGTTTGGTCACCAGCCAGGCCAGCAGCAATTCTTTACTTCATCCCTTGTCACTCTTCAATAGCCAGTTCAAAAGCCACCGGCTCTGGGGGACAGCTCCCTCCCCCATCAGCCTCCACCCCATCCTCCCTCCTTCCTCCACGTAGTAGCATAGTCCTGCCCTGGCCATCTGCCCCTACTCATCAGAGCCTTCTGTATTGTGTTAATCCTCTGTTCCCCAAACTTGACATAGCATCCCCGCCCCGGGCCCCCCACATCATGCCTGTTGAATGAATTAATGAATGACTTTTGCATTTTTTTTCCTCTTGGGGTTTTTATGAAAAGGACACACACACACACACACACACACACACACACACGTGCACGTGCGCACACACACAAAATGTCTTCTTTGGTTCACTTTGATGAGACAAATAATTACCAAAGGACATATCAGACGTATTCGGACATGGGGTGAGATGAAGCAGGAGGAAGGTACCATTTGAATCAAACCTTGAAGAGTTGAATGAATTCTTTTTTGCTGTTGTTGCAATAAAATATACATAAAATTTACCATTTAAACCACTTTTAAGTGTACAGTTTGGCAGCATTAAGTCCATTCATGTTATGTAACCATCACCACCATCTACCTCCAGAACACTTTGATCATTCCAATCTGAAACTGCATCTGCGAAATAACAACTCCCCAGCCCCTCCCCCCAGCCCCTCCCCCCAGCCCCTGGTAACCTCAAGACACTCTCTGTCTGTATGGATGTGACTATTCCAGGTACCTCTCATACACATAAAATTATATACAATATTTGACCTCTCGTCTGGTTTATTTCACTTAGTGTAACGTCTGAGACCCACTCGTGGTGGAGCGTGTATCGGAATCCCTTCCTTTTTAAGGGTGAATATATTTCATTATATGGACAGACCACACTCTGTTTCACTATTCATCTGTCAATGGACATCTGGGTTGTTTCCACCTTTGGGCGCTGGAAGTAATGCTGTTATGAGCACTGAAGTGTAAACATCTGTTCAGGTCCCCACTTTCAATTCCTTCGGGTGCACAGCTAGCAGCAGAATTGCTGAGTCATGCAGTAACTGGGTTTAACTTTTTGAGGAATCGCCATCCTGTCTATCACAGTGGCTGCACCCTTCTACATTCCCACCAAGAGTGCACAAAGGGTCCAGTTTCTCCACATTCTCTCCAACATTTATTGTTTGCCATTTTTTATTCCGTCTTGGTGGGTTCTTTCCTTTCTGAAGACTCTGAAGTCAATATACCTAAAGTTAACACTTCTTACTCTGAGTGGGCGCTTACACCAGTGTGTCTGATATTATATAGTGAGGACCCCTAGTGGGGGCCTGATCCTCTCAGAGTGAACACTTGAGGAGACCGAGGCCTGGGAGCTCTGAGATGGAAGTGTTCATTCAATACCCAGGTGACAGCCCCCAGCATGTTTGAAAAACTCCAGAAAAACACCAATAAATATTTGGCTTAAAGAAAGCAAGCAAAGGCTGGCAGGAAGGGGAGTAGGAAGATGGAGGAGAGGAGAGCAAGGGAGCCAGAGGAGGGGGCTCCTGGGTGACCCTCTGAGCTGGGCTCTGCGCCAGAGCGAAAAGAAACATGGCACCATTATCACCCTTCCCAGGATCTTCACCTGCACATCTCCCCAGGTCTCGTCCGCATAGCCAAAGGTTAGAAGTCTACAAAGAGTGGTGAGTACAATCGCTTTTAGCTGTACCTCTAGAAGATTTTCTGCTTAGAAAAACATCCCTTGGGGTACCTGGGTGGCTCAGTCGGTTAAGAGTCCAGCTTCGGCTCAGGTCATGATCTCATGGTTTGTGGGTTCTAGGCCTGCATCAGATTCTGTGCTGACAGCTCAGAGCCTGAAGCCTGTTTCAGATTCTGTGTCTCCCTCTCTCTTTGACCCTCCCCTGCTCACGCTGTCTCTTTCTGTCTCTCAAAAATAAATAAAAAAACATTAAAAAAAAAAAGAAAAAAGAAAGAAAAGCACCCCTAGACTACTGTTCCTACAGTGGTTTAATTTATGTAAAGGGGCTATTTATCTTATACGTTACCTTTCCTTTAATGTTTATTTTTGAGAGAGACAGAGGCAGAGTGCAAGCAGGGGAGGGGTAGAGAGAGAGAGGGAGACACAATCTGAAGCAGGCTCCAGGCTCTAAGCTGTCAGCAGAAAGCCCGATGCAGGGCTCGAACCACAAACCATGAGATCATGACCTGAGCCGAAGTTGGACACTTAACTGACTGAGCCACCCAGGCGCCCCAGACTCCAGGTTCTGAGTTGTCAGCACAGAATCCGACGAGGGGCTCGAACTCATGAACCATGAGATCATGACCTGAGCTGAAGTCAGATGCTTAAACAAATGAGTCACCCAAGTGCCCCTCTAGTACATTTCCTTAAAATACTCCCATGAGGTAGCGTAAATGAAAGGTGATGCTCTAAAGACCCACATAATTGAGTCAAAGCATCCGATGATGTTTATTTGGTAAGTAGTGGACACAGGACGCCCCTTTTCATGCAGGGAGGACAGCGGTTCCAGGAATGAGTATGCTTGTCCAGGTTACACTGTGGGGCAGGAGCTCACAGCCCAGAGGCAAAGGCTCCAGAGGGTTCCCCTCCTGTGGCCTGAGTGTCCTGTCCCCTCCTTGGTCCCCAGGACCATAGATGGGCAGGGCTGCTGGGTTTCCTAACTCTGTGTACAAAGGCTGTGCTCTCTCCTCGAAGTTCTGCAGTGCTAGCTAGGTCTCCCCTTTTCTCTCCCACTTTAGAAAAGCCCACCAATATTACTGCTGCGCCTGCCACCCTCCAGATGCTGATGTGTCTCCCCCACTCTCCGGGAGGGACCAAGGATTGACTCCCTCATCATTTTTTTCCCCTTCCTCCCCAAATCACAAATCTTAGTTAACAGGTAGGAGTCTCCAGTTCTCCACTGGGCTTCTCTCCAGTAAGTTGGGGTCTGGGAGAGCAAAAGCACCAGTTCCCCAGGCATCTTACCCAGATCAGAGGCTCTGTAACTCAGTGGACAAACGCATCCCTGTCCTGTCTTTTTCTTTCCCCACTTCCCTTTTACACTCTCCCCAGCCCGCCTCCAGGCCCTTCACCTCCCATTTCCTGCCATGATTCTGAATCCAACCACCTAGAAGATTTCAGAGCTGTTTGGAAACTTGGAACCAATAGTGAACCCAACAGTGGGACCTGATGTTAAGGATGTAGTGACCCAGAGAGATGCCAGCACCTGCCCAAGGGTCCCCACAGTGAGTGGGTGGCATCAGGGCCCAAACATAGTATCCAGCAAGAGCTGTTCTTCCAAATGCCTCTCCGCAGGGCTCAGCTGCCTGTTCTCCCTGGGGGAGTCCAACCCTGTGTCATCCGGAGAGAGTCATACAGCACTCCTGCAGTTGGCCAGGATTCTGGTGTCTGGGCGGTTGCCAGGGTCTTGCTCTTCCTTCATTGTCTTTGCTGACTTTTCTTGAGATTGCTCAGGCAGAAATGCAGTTGGACCAGATCTGGCAGTCCCACAGGCTCCGTGGAGCCCCCAGACAAGACCTTGGAGAGGAATCATTCATTCATGCCTGGAAGCAGAAAGCACTTCCTGCTTTTTCCCTTCCAGAATGCCCTTCCCCACCTGGGCAGAGTCCCAGGGGGTCCTTCCGGACCCAACCCAGACGCCTTCCTCCTCCATCAAGGCCTCCCAGGATGTCTTGAAAGGATCAAAGAATTGAAAGAATTCTCAAAACCCTGCAACACTTTCCCCTAAGAGTCATTTCTTATTTAATAACAGAAAATAATGGCCATTGAATGAGGTCTTCTCTCTCCAAATAGACTCCAGGATCATGTGAGCAGGAACTCAGTAAAGGCTCCTTGGTAGCCAGTCAGGGCGGGCAAACCTCAGGTGTTCCAGTTTATAGGTCTGTTGTGGGTCCATGGACCCCGCTGCGAGCTGGCATCCATTCACACTGAGCCTCTGGCTTCTCTGCCCTGGGTCCTTCCCCGGCACTGGGCCGACAGCGAAGGTGGCTTCCTCAGATCTCTTGAGGCTACCTGGGTGCCACCACAGGCCCGAGCAGCCCAGCCTCGGTCCTTCTCCATCTAGCCTGGCTGGGCTTCTTCAGACTCTCATTCTGAGTTTCAGAACCACCACTACCTTCTGATTCCCAGGCCTGGCTGCCACTTCTCCCAGCTTCTTGGGTCCCCTTCGAGTGGTTGGATGGGGGGAGTGGAATCTGACGTCTCTTCCCCAAAGCCATTGATTGGGGGAAGGGGTGGAAAGGGAAAGGGATTCTTCAGGGATTGACCCAATCTTGCAGAAACAAGATTTTTAAAATTTGCAATATAGTTGACATCCAATGTTAAATTACTTTCCTGTGTAGGGGATAGCGATTCAACAATTCTACACGTTACTCATGCTCAGCACGAGAAGTGTAGCCACCACCTGTCACCATACAAATTATTACCATATTATTGACTATATTCAAAACAAGGTTTTATTAGTATCTAAGGAAAATTGAGGCTCCTGGCTAAGTGGTCCCTGGGGCAGGCAAGGATGAAATCGAAAATTCTGGAGGGCATGGGGTGATTGGAGATGTTTCCCCAATAGGTCTTGTGTGCTATTTCCAGCTCACAAATCTGCCTACTCTTGGAGTCATAGCATGTTTTTTTCTTTAAAAGTGCCAAACCCCTCAGTTTCAAGTCCGGAAACAGAGGTGCTGAGAGATGGAATGACTGACCCAGAGCCACAGGGACAGGTGGGGGCAGAACTAGGGCAGGACTTCAGGTCTCCTGATTCACAGTCAGGGCTGTTCCTGCAGCAGTCACTGTGCTGAGGGTAAACCCTGGCCGTCCAGGATGGGAGATGTTACTATATCTGGCCAAGCCCCCTTAACTGTTCTTTTGCTCAAAACCAGACGTTCTAGGGCTCCAAACACCAGGCACTTCACTATAAGGACAGCCTAGCACATAGTAAGTGTCTGCAAGTCCTTCATAAAAAAAAAAAAAGAAAAAGAAAAAGAAAAAGAAGCAAAGGGCACCTGGGTGGCTCAGTCGGTTAAGCATCTGATTTCCGCTCAGGTCATGATCTCACAGTTTGTGAGTTCGAGTCCTGTGTCAGGCCTGGTGCTAACAGCTCAGAGCCTGGAGAATGCTTCAGATTCTGTCTCTCCCTTTCTCTTTGCCCCTCCCCAGCTCACACTGTCTCTGACTCTCTCAATAATAAATAAATGTAAAAAAAAAAATTTTTTTAAAGTGGAATCATTTTCCACGGGAATAATTGTATCCCCATGGGGACAAAAGTTGGTTCTTCAGGGAGACTGGAAAAAAAATTTACATAAACACACACGCAAAGACTATAAACAGAATACAGCATGTCTGTGGCATTAAAATTTCATGGAGGAGGAAGATCCTGGCCACCACTTACAATGTGTATGGGGTGAGGGGCGTTCCCAGCACCACTAGGTAATTCTCAGATACCAGCTGGGGGTCCTACAATTCACCTCCATTCTGACAATATCTCTCTGGAGATAGCCTCAGATCCCACAGGTTAAGGGCTCAGTCCTACAAGACTGCCTGAGCCCTGTGCCCCATTTGGATGCCAAACCCAAGTCCACCCTCTCACCTGAGCTTCTGACCAACTTCTTCAGGTTTAATTAATTTGTCAGAGCAGCTCAGAACTTAGAGATACATTTTGCTTACAAGATTACAGATTTATCATAAAAGCACTTAATTCAGGAACAACCACATGCAAGAGATACACAGAGTAAGGTTTGGGGAAGAAAGGCAGGGGAGCTCCATGCCCTCTCTGGGCACAACACTCTCCCCAAGTCCTCACTGACCTGGAAGCCCTGAGAAATCGCTCCTTTTGGGTTTTTACGGGACCTCATTCCGTAGGCAACTCTGATTAAACCACTGGCCGCTGGTGATTGATTCAACCTCCAGCCCCTCTTCTCTCCCCAGAGTTCAGGAGGGTGGGACTGAACGTTCCAAGCCTCCAATCACAGATTGGTTCCCCTGGCAACCAGCCCATCCTCAGGTGCTTTCCCCAAGTCACTATATGAACTCAGGTGTGATTGAAAGAGGCATAGTATGGATCAGGACACCTTGACCGCTCTTATCACTTAGGAGATTCCAAGGGTTTTAGGAGGTTGGTGCCAGAAACAGGATCCAGACCAAAGATCTATTTCTTATTATGATTCACAATATCAATCAAAGATCTATTTCTTACTATGAATCATACTATCACCAGCAGCAATTAGGACAAAATGTCTAAAAAGGCTCCTGGAGGGAGGTAATAATAAACATGGTGGGAAACACAGGAATATAGGCTCTGGCCAGACTCCCCCTCCATCCTGTTCCAGCTGGGTGACCTGGGGCCACTTACTTAACCTTTTTGGGCCCCACTTTCCTCTCAGTCAAATGGGAATAAAAATCATCTTCACCCCAAACAAAGCTATCATTGTTTCTGCACTCTCTCTACATGCAGAAGGGTCCTAGTCGGTGCCAAGGACTTGAATTGGTGTTATGACTTCAACCTCCTACTCTCTACCTGCTCACCCACTCAGGGCTCCACTCTCCACTGAGCTGGTGCCAGGTGCTTTGTTGGATGATAAAGTGCACAAAGCCCTCAAGCGCCCTCCGAGGGGAAACCAGAGCCTCCACCTTTACTGGCAGCAGAGCCTAATCTACTGTTAAACAAAAAATTCAACTGAATAATTTAAAAGATTCAATTGGCTTTATCGAACCATTCATGAATCGGCCAGCATCCCATGTAGCAAACAGAAAGGAGATCTGTTGAGCTGTAGAAAAAGAAAGGGTTCAAAGGCAGAGAGGGAGTGAAAAAAGGAAATTATTAGCAAAGAATGTATTGTTTTAGGCAAGGTCGCCCTCCTAAGGGGAAAGGAAGGGGTCTATCAGTAAATTTCCTAATGCTGACCAGGAAATTCCATGTTGATTGGTTAAAGGTTACATTCCTGGGGGAGGGGGGCGGTGTTGAAACTGCAGTTAGGTTAGTTATCAAGTCTTGGTTTGCTGATGTGAGTCCTTAACGTCAGTGACTCCATTTTGGTTTTTTTTTTTTTTAAATACTATTAAGCCAGTGATTCCAAACATAAACATCTACACGGCTCAGCTGGGCGATCTTGTTAACGTTCATATTCTGATTCAGGACATCTGGGGTGGGACCAGAAATTCTCTATTTCTCTTTTTTTCACTTTCAAATTTAAACATTTATTTGTTTCTTTGTTTGTTTTACAGATTTCTGCATTTCTGCCCAGCTCCCAGGTGCCCCAATGCCACTGGTCCAGGACCAAAAGTCCACAAATGGAAGAGCCAAGTATCAAAGAAGCTGTTCTTTGATTTCCCACAGTGAGCCAAACTGAGGAAATGGTATTTCCCTTTCTCTGCTGATGGCTGCACATTACTTTGACGTCTTCTGGGGCCCACAATAAAGTGCGTAGACGCTCTCACACTGGTAAATTCTGGAACAAAATCATCAAGGAGAGTTCATCCTGCAACCTGGGGTCACGACCGGTCTCTGAGTCTTTTGAACACTGTTACAGGGAGTTCACTTCAGCGCTCTTGCTGGAGCACACAGAGCTACTTGTTTTTCTTTCATGATCAAAATACTTAAGGGAGAGGGAGGGGAAGAGACAAAGAGGGAAGGGGAGAGAAGAGAATAATTGTAATGCAGCTTCTCAACATCCTTTTGGAAATAGCCTCAGGTAGCCACGATTTCTTCTGGCAGAAACAACTGAGAGAATGTAAATAGGAACCCTTTATAGAGGAACCCCTAGTGGGGCGGGACACTTGAAACCAGGCCACTACAATCATGCAGTGTCTGGGGAATCTCGCCCTGTCACTCGATTAGAATTTTAAGTGTAATTCAAGTAATGTTTATGGAAAGTCCCAGAGCAGAAGGGATTGTGGTGTGGGTTTCGGAGCCAAGAACAGACAGGTCCTAGAGGGCAAGGAACAGCAATCTTTTATTATTAATCATTGTTATTATTAATGCATTTGAAGAGCAGTTTCCTCAGGAAAAGAGTAACCTGTTAACACACAAAGATGTAGCAACTTGGACCTTTCAGAGAATGAAGTTGCAAGTGTGTTTGACTTGTGGGTTGAGGGCTTTCAGTAGCATCCAAATCCTACCGCACACAACTATTATTGCTTGATTCCAAAAAATCAAGCCCTAGAATCAAACCGGGAACACCCAAGTAGTGAATGCCCTAGAATCCCTGGTCTGGTCAACAGGTGGGTATCCTCCAGGTGGTGTTGTAGAGGTGGGGGCAGCTTGGGAAGCTATGAGAAAGGTTTTCCTGAGCAGGGTCATATCTTGATTCAAACATGTCTTAGGGGTACCTAGCTGGCTCAGCTGGTAGAGTTTGAGACTCATGATCATGGAATTGTGAGTTCAAGGCCCGCACTGGGTGTGGAGACTACCTAAAACAAAACAAAAAGCATGTCCTTCAGGTTGGAGATCGGAGTGTCCAGAGCACCATCGTTTATGATCTGGGCACCATTGGGCATGATTCTTTATGTGTGAGATGGGAATGGTAATCCCTACTTCATACACACATTGTAAGGATACTATAGGACGAAGCACACAAAAACCATAGTCCCTGGCATTGAGTGAATGCTCAAATAATGGTAGTAGGTGTGTTCAGAAGTGCTCAGTTCTTGGGGGTGGTGACGAAGGAACAGGTGGAAGAAAGAGCTAAGGACTTAGAAATCTGTTTTTCTAACAATGTCTTCCTCTGAGCACCTGGAGTCACATTCAATACTCCTCACCCTAAGCCATACGTGTAGCTCCCACCTGCCTGAGCTTCTTGCCCATTCTCCGGCAGGGAAAAAGCCAACACAGCCACTTGTGAGACTTTCATGTCGGAGCCCTGGACGCTCACTGGCCTTGCTCCTGGTTCCCACCTTCGCCAATCTCTGACCCTTTCTTCATCTCTAGCTGACACGTGGCTGAATCTCAATCTCCTCCAAATCGATTGCGCCTTTCTCCACTGCAGAGATTTTGTTGTTTATAAAATAAACTTTATTTACACCTTTCCAAATTAATTGCCCTTCTCTGTCATTGGATGTGTTTTTAATAGTTTTGTTCCTTACATCTTGTTGATACGTCATAATTTTTATAACCATCCTTCCTTGAAGGGATTTTTAGGTGACTTTTAGATTTCAGTATTCGAAATAGAGCATCTCAAATATCTTCACATGGATTTTCTTTCTTTCTATAGGACAGTTTTATTGAGGTATAACTGTCATGTCATACAAGTCACCCATTTAAAGTGTACAACTTAGTGGTTTTTAAAATATTCACCGAGTTGCGCAACCATCACTACAATTAATCTTTATAAAGTCTTCATCACTCTAAAAAGAACCCTCATGTCCATCAGCAATCTCCCTCTTCTCCCCGTGTCCCCAGCCTTAGGCAGCCACTCATCTGTTTTCTGACTCAATAGATTTCCCTGTTCTGGAAATGTCCTATAATACAATATTCCTAAAGACCATTCCATTCTATGGTCCTTCGTGTCTGGCTTCTTTCACTTAGCATTCTGTTTTCAAGTTCACTCACGGGTTGAAATGTATCAGTACTCCATTCCTTTATGTTTCCAAATAATACTCCATTGTATGGATATATCACATTTTATTTATCCATTCATCAGTTGATGGACATTTGAGTTGTTTCCACTTTTTGTCTCTTATGATAATGCCGTTATGAACACTTATGTACAAGTGTTTGTGCAGACGCATGTTTTCGTTTCTATTGGGCCCACTGCACAGCTTTGCCCTTAATCAGCTGTCTCTTGTAGCTTCTTGTTCATATGCTGAATTCATGATCTTCCTCCCCGCCCCAAATCTGCTCCTTCTCCAAAGTACACTACTGGTTCCGCCACCTCTCCTGTTGCACAATCCAGAGACTTACCAGTCAGTCATCCTTTGCACCGCCCTTGGCTCCCCCAGCCTCCACTCCACTGCTGCCCCTGCCCAGTTCAGGCAACTCAGAGAGAAGCTTTCCCAGAGAAGGCTTTGCTGACGTTCTAGAATCAATCGAAAAGTAATCAGGAGTAGTTCTTCATGCACTGGTACACCTCCACTTTCATTTGGGGGCTGATTAGATCAATGTCTGTTTGCTCACTATTGTATCTCAAGTGCTTAGCATAGTGCCTATCACTATGAGGAAGGCTATCAGCCTCTCGTGACTGGATGTGGATCTCATCTCTTTTATAACGTCTCCCAGATCCCAGTACTGTATTACTGTCAGTGAAAATTTGTTGACTTGAACAGCTTTTCTGTCTTTTTTTTTATTAAAAAAAATTAAAATATCATTTATATATGACAAAGTTCACTCTTTTGGGCATACAGTTCTGGGAGGATTGATTGATATTAAGTAGGCTCCATGCCCAATATGGGGCTCGAACTCACAACTCTGAGATTAAGAGTCACATGCTCTACCGATTGAGCTAGCCAGGCACCCCAGTTCTGTGGGTTTTGACAAATGTCCACAGTCAGGTAATCACCAACGCAGTTAAGATGCAGAACATTTTACCACTCCCCAAATTTCCACGTGCGCCTTTGTAGTCAACCATTCCCTTACCCTGTTTCCCAAAAACGTCTGATTTGTGTTTTTTGTTCCTACAGCTTTGCCTTTTCCAGAATATCATACACATCTAATCATATGTTATGTAGCTTTCTGCCTTTTCTTTCATTTAGCATAATGTATTTGCACTTCACCCATGTCATTGCAGCCGCTCATTCCTTTTTTATTGCTGAGTACTAGTCCGCTGTGTGGATGAGCTATTGTTTGCATATTTGTTTCCCAGTTAAGGAATATCTGGGGTGTTTCCAGGTTCAGCAAGTTGAATAAAGTCAGTATAAATACTGATGTACAAATTTTCATGTGAACCAAGATTTTTGGTCTTACTTGGGCAAATCCAGTGGGACTTGGGAGTCATATGATAATTGTATAACTTCATGGGAAGCTGTCAATCTATTTTCCAAAGTGGGTGTATCATTTCGCATCCCTACCATCCCGCTGCTCTGTATCCTCACTAGCACTTGGTACTGAGAACTCTCACATGGTCTGGATTCCAGTCTTTTATCAGATATGTGATTTGCAAGTATTTTTTCCCAACCGAGGCTTATTATTTCATTCTCTTTAGTATATCTTTCAAAGAGCAGAAGTTCTTAATTAGTTAATTAATTATTTTTTTTACACACATTAGCTTTCCATTGGAAGAGGCGGTTCCTCTTTTATATAGGCAAAAGGATAGGATGGCAAAACACGTGATGGCCCAGAAGTTCCTAATTTTAAGACCAACTTATTACTTTTTAAGATTTTATGCATCATGCTTTTGATGTCGGATCTAAGAGGTTTTTTGTTTTGTTTTTTTTCCTTAACTCAGGGTCATAGAAGTTTTCTCCTAGAAATTTTATAGGTTTAGGTCTTTGGTGAAGTTTATGTCTTTTTTTTAATCTTGTGAACTTTTCATCTGCTTTAGGTCCTAAATCTAATCTACGGTTTACTCATCTCTGTTGCTTGTCTAGCCTTTAAGTTTGTGAAGGGGAGGGATTGAGTCTTCTCGGGAGGCTGGTGAGTGACCCCGAGAGGGAGCGCTTCTTAAGCTGTGAGCCTGGGCCTCCTGTGACCCACCGTCATACTGCCCCTGATTTTATTCAAGTTCATATTTGCCACACCACCAAGCATTGTATCTCTCCCCTTAGATATCAAATAGATATTACTGAAAGTTTTATTTATATTATATTATATTAATTTATTTAGAGCGCAACTGGGGGAGAGGGGCTAAGGGAGAGGGAGAGAGCAAATCCCAAGCAGGCTCCATGCTCAGCACGGACCACAAGGCGAGGCTCGATCCCATCCTGGGATCAGGACATGAGCTGAAATCAAGAGTCAGATGCTTAACCTACTGAACCACCCAGGCCTCTCAATGTTACTGAAATTTTATTATATATTTAAAAAAATTTTTTAATGCTTATCTATTTTTGAGAGAGAGAGAGAGACAGACAGACAGACAGACAGAGCATGAGCAGGGGAGGGGCAGAGAGGGAGGAAGACAGAGACTCCGAAGCAGGCTCCAGGCTCTAAGCTGTCAGCACAGAGCCTGACATGGGGCTCGAACTCACGAACTACAAGATCATGACCTGAGCTGAAGTTGGACGCTTAACCGATGCCCCTGTTACTGAAATTTTTAAATGAGACATTAGGATGGCTTTAGGGCTTTAGGGCTGCTTATGCCACTGAGAATTTAGGAAAATTAGCACAACTAAATCATTTCTAGTCATTCAATGGGCACTGACTCTATTGGGCACCTACTATGTGCCAGATACTTGAACACCTCTTGGTGGCTCAGACCTCCAGGAAGTTATTTCATCCTATGTGACCTTCTTATAACAGTGTATATTACATTAGCCAGAAACCAGGAACGCAAGGTTCTACAACCCACCTAAGTGCCCTGATAGGATGTTTTTAAAATCTGCAATACTGACAGGTAGAAAGTATCAATGGATGCCGAAATAATGTGTGGGCCCTAAAAGTGGAGCAATAAGGGGCCAGCTTTCAGGGCGACTTCTCACCAGTTTTCCCTCTATGGCCCCACTCACCGCACTTTCATCCCCCAACAGGAAAGAGTTTTCATGTAACATCCACTTCCTGACTCCATGGGGAGGAGGGAGGGAAATTGCTCCAGTTGAGGGTCGCAGACTCACATTTTTCTCTCATATGGTTCTAGAATCCAAAAGTCCAAAATCAAGGTGTAGGTTGGGCCGTGCTCCCACCGAAGCCTCTAGTGGATTCTTCTTACCTCTTCCAGCTTCTGGTGGCTCTTGGATCCCTCTGCTTGTGGCCACACCGCTGGAATCTGGGCCTCTGTCCTCACATGGGCGTCTTCCTTGCATGTATCTCTGTCTTCTTCTTTTCTGTCTTATAAGGACCTTCAGCATTAGATTTAGGGCCCACCCGAATCTAGAATGATCTCCTCTCCAGATCCTTGCCTTCATTACATCTGCAAAGGCCCTTATTCCAAATAAGGGCATATTCTCAGCTTCTGGGTGGACATATCTTCTGGAGGGTGGGGGTCATTATTTCAACCCACTATAGATGCCTTCATAGGTTAGTGTTCAAAGGTAAAAACACTGGGGGCACCTGGCGGGCTCGGTTGTTAGAACACGTAGCTCTTGATATCAGGGTCATGAGTTCAAGCTCCATGCTGGGCATAAAGACGACTTAAAATACATAGCATACATATACACATACATACTTCCAAGTGCTTTCATGTGAAAGAAGAATTTGTAATCACAACTCCTGGCTTCCTGGTTCTTACTTCCGCTCCAGCCAGGCCCTGAAGATAATTACTAAATTTCCTTGAAGTGACTGTCTCCATAGAAAATTTAAGAGTGGCGTTCTTTCCACTCACTCCTAGCATACAACAGGCTGAAGGAACAGTGAGCACTGGGAAATATGTCTTCAGGTACAGCAAGAGGATTTCTAGGCTAGGTTTTCAACACTCAGAGGTTTCGTAAGGTTGTGAGTGGAGGAAGGAGAACAGATGGCAATGAATAGTCTTCCCTCTGAGCCCCAGGGAGCCTGACTGGCTATCTCTCGTCTCACCTTCTTTCAGTGGAGACAGTCTCCTTAATCTCCTTGCACATGAGGCAACATCTGAGCTGATTCTGATGTAATCTGTTCAGAGGCCTGGGCTCCATGGTACGAAGGAAGGATGGTGTGGGTGACTTGGTGACTCCGAAGGAGGGGAACGTAGGCCTCTCTGCAAGGGCAAACTTTCAGGCCTCCTCCGACTGCTGGTTCCATGAATTAGGGTGACAATGGCTAAAAAGACTGCTGACAGATGCTCATTTCGGCACAGACCAGCTCCAATCTTGACCTGAGACTATGTGCCATGGGACGCAGGGTGTTCCCAAACCTGGCTGATCAAATGGGGGGACGCCTGGGTGGCTCAGTTGGTTAAGCATCTGACTTTGGCTCCATCATGGCTCAGGTCATGATCCCGGGGTTCGTGGGTTCAAGCCCCACATTTGGCTGTGTGCTGACAGCTTAGAGCTTGGGGCCTGCTTCCGAATCTGTGTCTCTTTCTATGTCCCTCCCCGACTCATGCTCTGTTTCTCTTTCAAAAATGAATAAACATTGAAAAAAATTGCATAGAAGACTTTCAATTTTCTTTAAAGATACAGCTTCTCAGCTCTCAGCCTAGAACTATGGAATCAGAATCTCCTTGCGGACTGGAGAGTGAGCTTTGCATTTAGACCTGGGCCCAACCCTCTTGGCTCCTCCCCCAGCTCGGAGCCTGGGCGAATCAGGCAACCTCTGATCTGTGTATCCAGGGTTAACCCCTTACCCAGATGGAGGGAGGGATCATTGGAAATGCATATAAAAGTGTGCATTTGGTGGAAACCTTTTGCTTATGATTAAGACATACTAGCATTTTACTCGGAGTTGTCTGAAACACCTTGTTTTTATGTGGAGAAGTAATTGTTCCGTTAAAACAAAAATGAAAACAAAAAAACCCCCCAGGAGAATCCAGCTGATTTTTGCTCCTATCTGATGGGAAGTCGTTGCCACGAATATTTTCTCGCTTTCACGAAGAAAGTATGTTCTGAGACAATAGCAGGAATGGAAGGACGTACTCTTTTCTGTGCCAACCTCTGTCCAGTTGAGAACAAAATGTTGTTGGTGGCCAGGCTCCACTTTGCCGAGAGAGGCTGGTATTTGTCTTCGCAAAGACGGTCCTTTTGGCCAATCATCAGAAAACCACGTGCTAACATGGAGACCCCAGAGGAGGAGGACAGCCTTCGGAGGAATGTAGTTTTTGTATTTGAAGGGAGAAGTCAGAAGCCTCCCCACTTGCCAGAGTCTTGGGTTTACCCTTCACAGATTAAGTGAAATACTCTCCTCAAGTTACTTAGCCCAGGACCTGGAGTTCCAGAGGCTGTCACCAAACATCTGCTGCTGCCACCATTCTTTCCTTATCATGTGGACTCACGTACACTTGAGCTAGGTTCCTGAAGTCTGTGTCTGGAAGCCACCCAAGTCTGTGCCCTGCCTCCAGGCCCTTAAGGATGTTCTGGGAGGTCCCACCACTAAAACGCGCTGAGGGCAAAGCAGACACGGCCTCTGCTTTGGAGGAGAGGTTTTCCCAAGCCAACTCTTCTTTTAATCTGATGAGGGGAAGGGCTGAGGTAAGAGACAGCCGCAGAGGGACAGCCCAAATAAATACAGAAAACCCCCTCCAGGGGCTACCATTGTGCTTAGTACAATGGTGGGCCCTGGGGAGCATTTTTATCCAGTCGCGATTAGAAAGTAAAATAAATGTAGACATATTACACCCTCTCCCAGAGCCCTGACTCATTACAGCCCACCCGTGAAGGCTGTAGAAGTGGGAAGGGAGAACCCTCTGTGTTTTTGTCAGAGTCCTGGCTGACCGTGGGGGAGAAGGAAGTGTAGGGTGTGGAGGCAGGTTCTCAAGCCTGGGGTTGGGATTCCCAGAAGCTTCAGGCACCCGTCCTCTGACCACCCTGGGCTTTCTCAAAAGCTGCCAGCACCAAGACTCCGCCCTTCCCACGGCTTTCCGGCCAACAATGAGCACGTCCAGCAGGGAGCGGCTGGCGACACACCCAGGCAAGGCTGGCCTGTGGGGAGGGGGAAGCCCCTTCCAGTGATGGGCGGGGGGGGGGGGGGGGGGGGGGGGGGGGGGGGGGGGGGGGGGGGGGGGGGGGGGGGGGGGGGGGGGGGGGGGGGGGGGGGGGGGGGGGGGGGGGGCTTCGGAGGACTGGCGGCGTTCTGGCACTGAGGAAGCGTGCCCCAACGCCCGAGGGACTGGCAGTCAGCCTTCGCTGCCTTGGTTGTTTTGTTGAAGTAAAACAGAAAGATCTTTCTGGAGACAAAGCCATTTCTCATGAAAGCAAGCCTCCACTCTTCTGCAGGTGGCGTTTCTAAGCTTCCCTCAGGTACTTAGGAGAATTCTCCTGACCAAGGAAACACGGGGGCCCGACAGCTACAAAACCCCTCGGGAGCAGCCGAGACCTGAGCTGACATCTTTGGATGCTTCTATTTTGGGCTCCTGCCACCTCGGCTGGCCACGGTACCCGTAGGCACCCCTGACCCCTTCTCTGCATGACACCTGCCTACATGCTGAACTTGAAACTGGGGAGCTGGGGGCGAGAGTGGCGGGGGAAGGTAAAGAGCAATCTGGAATAAACCACATAATACACTCGGCTCGGGACTAGGCACAGAAAGGTCTTCATTACACGCTGGCAACTTTATTAATAAAAGTTTGTTTGAGTGCTCCCTCATGTATTTATGCCAGGTCCTGTCCCACATGAATGAGGCTCACAATAACCCTCGGAGGTAGCTATTATTCTTTCTATTTTATAGACATGGAAATGGAAGCTGAGAGAAGTCAAGCAAATTGTCAGTAGCTACACAACTAATTATTGGTGGAGCTGGAACTCAAACCTAGACAGTATGACCCCGTAGCCTGCACTTAACTGCTGTGTAATACTTTCTGTTACGATGCTTTGGCACATCTTCACAGGATCTC
Organism: Mungos mungo; assembly: GCA_004023785.1. NCBI lineage: Eukaryota > Metazoa > Chordata > Mammalia > Carnivora > Herpestidae > Mungos > Mungos mungo. The sequence goes on along the minus strand of PISW01001562.1, from coordinate 282,021 downwards.
AATCTTAGACTACTGTTGGACAAAGAGAGAGCTGTTTTTGAAGCATATGAAAGAAGTTGAGGGCTTGTTTAATGCTGCAGGATTCATATAAAGGCTGGGGGAGAAAGAGCCCAGAGCAAAAACTAAAATTCTGGAACGATTAAGCTCTTTAAAGTAGTATCTAGAAACTCTCAATAGCCAATACCACCTACTGATACAATGCTTTCCTGTGTCTGAGCCTAACAACCCCAGAATGTAGCCAGGGAGTAAGTATTTACTCCTAATTTACTGATGGGGAAACTGAGGCTCAGGGTGTATGGGGTTCTTCAAGTCTAAGTAAGTGATGACTCTTAATAAAGATCACTGATGCTTTTTGAGCAACTCCTATGTCCTTGGTACTGTGCGATGCTTAATATGAGTTATAATGTAGCAACAGTCTTCTGATGGGTATTTTGTCCATTTTACAGATGAACAAGTTGAGGCCTAGGGAGTCTAAATAATTGGCTTGAAGACACAGACCTAGTGAGTCTCCCCACCATTGCTCATAACAGCACCTTGGCAGCAGTGATGGGGCTCACAGCCTACTGAAGGGAACTGGCTGGTCCCACACGAAGAACTTCCTCAGTGCCATGCGCTCTGGGAGACTTAGAACATAGGAGACGCAGTGCTTGCCTTTGGAAGGTCATGGAGACAGGAAAACAGTAAGGAATTTGAAGACAGGCCTCAGTCATCCCAGTTTTGCTCTTTACTGGCTCGTGGTCAGGCATGTTTCATTAGCCACTGAGCTTGGCTCTCCTCACCTGGGAGGTAGACTACAATGATCTGCCTTGTGGTCCTGACATGAGAAATTCAGTTAACATACACCCTGGCACTCAACACAGAGGCCTCATTACAGTCCACCTGAAGAGCAGAAACACATGTGAAGCTAGTTGTCCGAGGCAGCATCTGAAAATCCCACGTGACATTCAACCATAGGCCTGCAAAGAATTTTCTGGGGCAGGTCAGGCTCTGCCCATCAAGGAGGTTCCTGGAGAGGGTGTGAACTCAGGCTTGTCTTTGATTTAGGGCAAATGGAGCCCATGGGAAATTCTCATGTGTAAGTCCAAAGAGCTATGGACGACTGATTTCAATAGTTAATGTTGCCATTACCTCTCGTTCCTGGGGCCAGATCCTCCTGCTCTCCGCCTCCTTGAAGACTCGGACATTGTACAGGAGAAATGCCACTGTCGAAGCTGCAGGGGTGGGAGAGAGCCTGGTGTTTCAGGGAATTCACAGAGGTTTCGGAGAGCTGGAGGGCAAGCTTCGAGGGGAAGCTGAGCAGTGGGCGAGGCAAGCGGCCCCTTGAGAGGCCCTGGACTCCCGGCAGAGGCCGTGGACTTGGCTGTCAGTGTGTGAGGGCTAGCCACTGACATGACACAGGGAGTCAGTCTCCAATGAAACTGAAACGGTGATCACAGGGGCAGAAGCCACAGAGGGCTCAGGATCAGGGCTGCAGGTAAAGCCCAGAGTGGTGATGGTGGTGTAGGTGGAGACAGAAGTGGCCAGAACACAGACCTCAAGCTGGACCTCCTGACCTGTTTTCTACACTAGTAAACTCAACATGCCAAGTGTCTGGAGCACAATCTTGGTTTCCAGCTTTGTGATAAGGGTCCGCATGAATGCTAGGGTTACTGGCCCTTATGGATTGCATGTTTTGTCCCCCCACCCCCTTCCCCAAATTTATACACTGAAATCCTAATCCCTGATGGTATGGCAACAGGAGGCAGCACCTTTGGTAATTAGATCAGGAGCATGGAGCCCTCACAATAGGATTAGCACCCTTAGTTTTTAAAAATCTTTTTGATATTTTTGTTTTTGAGAGAGAGAGAGAGAGATAGCGCACACACAAGTAGGGGAGGGGCAAACAGAGGGAGACACAGAATCAGAAGCAGGTTCCAGGCTCTGAGCCATCAGCACAGAGCCCGATGCAGGGCTCGAACTCGTGAACTGTGAGATCAAGACATGAGTGGAAGTCAAATGCTCAACTGACTAAGCCACCCAGATGCCCCAGATTTGCACCCTCATGAGACATAAGAGCTTGCTTCTATTCTCTCTGCCATGTGAGGACACAACCAGAAGATGGCTATCTACAAACCTAAGCAGATTCTCGCCAGACACCAGATCTGCCAGCACCTTGATCTTGGACCTCCCAGCCTCCAGAAGTGTATGCAATGAATGTTTGCTGTTCCAGCCGCCCAGTCTGTGGAACTCTGTTAACAGCAACCTGAGTTGACTAAGACAACCGGCTTGACAGACACACAGTAGAATGGCTGTGGTCAGAAGACCCATCTCCCATCTACATATATCCTTGTATTTTCCAGGGAGCTCAAAATTGTGGCAGGAGAACAACAAATAAATCAAAACCTTGAAGACTTTCTTCACTAAAGGTCAGTGCTTTGACAGATGGGTTTCTACCAACACACCGCAGTTTCTTAGTAAATGGTGAATCACTCCCAGTGGGTTCAGAAGCTCTTGTCCTCAAGGTTCATCAATCCCCCTTCTTGTCCAGATGAGGAGACTGTCACTGCTCTGTGTCACGGAACCAAACACCAAGTACACCAGCACAGCCCAACGGCTCTCTTATTTCTCCTTGCGTCAACTTGGTCAAACTAGTCTGGACTCACCATTGCTATTTGTTGCAGCCCCCCTCTCCCCCCTGCCCCTTGCTCTAAACAGCCTTCTTATGTGATAAAAGTGTACTCCTAAAGCTTTGGTTGGATTCTGATTTTGTTTTGTCATTGGAAGTTGGACTGGTACTGCTTCAAATGGGACAGACCTTTCAAGGGTACAGGGAAGCAAGAACGGCAACACGGCGCAGAGGCATTTATGAACAGAATAAAGCGCACACTTTATTCATTGAGTGGTGAGTGTACAACAGTGACGCAGAGTACGGGGTGGGGGGAAACGGCGAGTGCTGGTTGCGACAGGAGCGTGGGACAGGTCGGGGCCGTAAATCACAGCAACGTGGGGCCGGCTGGCCGCCCCCGCCTCTGCACGCTAGTAGGTGGTAATCGGGGTGCAGACGGACACCCACTCACTTTCATGGGGGACACGACACATCTTTCCAACAGCAGTTCTTCAAAATATTCACTTTCATATTTCTGAAAGGGGAGGGAAGGAAGAACTGGACATCTTTTGACACTAGCAAAAAAAAATTTTTTTTTCCATTAAACCAAACTTAAAAGGAAAGGATGGTACGAGATTTGATGCAGGAGTGTCGGCAACTCACAGAAACCACACACGTCACCGGACGCATTTGTACACAGAACCCAACACGCACATCAATATCGTGGACAACTGTTTTCTCTTCCACAGGATAAAGAAACATAGGCATGTTCCATCATTAAGTGGCTCTCCACCTTTCTGAATGGTGATGTAAGTAGTATTGTCTCCTGCTACCTTTGGTGAATGGGTTCCAAAAGTGACTCATGGGATCTTCACTCTTGAGAGCGACGTTTTTGGAAGAATTTTATTTAACGATAACAATTGCCAGTCAATTACATCAAGCATCAGAAAACGTTCCATTTAATTTTGTTAGGTATGCATATATTGTTTAGAAAATTTCTTTCAGCTTAAAAGGATCACCTCCCCCTTTCTTTTGGAGTTTGCCATAAATTAAACTCGCCCAAATGAAGACACAAAAATCCATATGCAAAGCATATCCATCACCTCATTGCTTCCTGGGGAGCAAATGGAAAGTGATTTTTCTTTTAAAAAAGCCAAAGTAAGAGTTTCACTTTCTTTCCTTACAACACGGTTTGGTGGTTTCCTTAACGTACATTACACTCTAAGGTGGGGTCAACTATAAATCTCAAGCCTGAAATCATCCTTTTTTTAATAGAACATTCTTCAAAAGGGAGTACTCATGAGTGAGGTGTAGGGCTTACTCACAAACACTTGGTTTATCAAAAGAAAATAATTTTAAAGATCAAGGAACGTAATGTCAAGGCTGGCCTAGGAAGTGTAGATTACACAGTGACCAGGAATAGGGAAGACGCAATTTGTAAAAACTGAGCTTGCCCCGGAGAACATAGAAGGGGGATGACATGGAGTTCCTTCCCTTCCACCATCTTCCCTGACTGTCAGAGAGAGGGCTCACCTGCCCCTTCGACGCGCAGGACATGAACACCAAGCTTTTTGAAAGAGTTTTTAGAAAGACCTACCTAGTCAAAAGTGGTTAACTCGAATTTTTGTACCTTGCAAAAGCGTATATATTTTATATAATCATCCGAGAAGCAATTCTTTAGAAAAAGGTGTTTGCTTTCAAGTGTAAAGAAATTAGGTGAAAGTTTTATAAACATTTCCAGCAAGACTTCTCTAGGCAGAGTTGATGGGTGCAACCAGTTGGAGACTGTGAGCTGCACAGGGAGCGTGCGCCATATTGCCCCCGAACTCTGGCTTTTCCGGGTGAGGTTGCAGAGAACAGGCAGTTTATTGTTAGTTATTGAAGAAGTCACATCGAAAACATTTCCTAACTAACCAAACCAAAATGTGGATGCACAGCGGGCTATACAAGTTCCCAAATGATCTTCATGCCTCATCTTATACCACACAGGAAGACTAAATGGTCTCCTGGCTCCCCTGGGAGGAACCGTAAAGGAAGCACTGACTTTCATGTCGGCAGTGGCCTCTTTTGCTTCATGCAATCGGTATGCTTAAGGAATCGCAAATTGGCCCGACACTCAAACATACAGCCCTTGGGGTGTGTGCCTGGAAAGTCTGCCAGGTGTAGAAGTCCTTCCCTAGAGTGAACACTCCCTGTTCATTTGGCTGTGTTCGCACGTGGACTTTTTATATGCGGGGCAGCGTGGGGTTCAAGCAGAGAACGCTGATGTCCTGCGTAGTGGCCTGGACGTGCTAGGACAAGCATGCTGAGCCCAGTTTAAAAAAAAATGGATGGGCCATTGTAGCCCATATATGAGATTTGGCAGTTAGGAGAACCGGGTGGCCCCACGGCCCATCCCTCCAGCTGGCGTCTTCTGCCAGGACCGGATTGGGGAACCCACTCCACATTACGGTTTTCCACGATCCCTCCCCAGAGCACAGCACTGCTCTGCCCACAGACAGGAGGCTACAGACTCTGTCTGGTAAGGCATTTTTGCATGGGTGTCATTTAAATGAGCTAGTACACTTGATATGGAAAGAAGCTTCCCACCCCCACTCCCCAGGTTGGATGCAGAATTGAATTTGACAGCTATAACATAAGCAGAGTTTCATTGGTGGGAGCAGATTTGGTTCAGATCTTTGACTACCATTGCAACTTTCCTCACACTGACATTTGATGTGCATGCGCCTGGGTCATAATTCATCAACCAATGAAAACACTGAGGGTCTTTTATAATCCCCGTAATGAAAACAATTCTCTCCACTGGCCTAGCACGGGGACCCATTTGACCATCCTTGTTACTGATTCCTGGGAATACGCCATGGTCTTCACTCCTCACACGGGGCCAGGGCAAAGCAAGGACTAGGGTACGTGGGCCTGAGGCTGCTGGTGCAGACGTCAGACAGATGACGGGGCGGCAGAAATACTGAATGAAGCAAGAGGCACCAAACTGCGAGCTGCGATCTGGGGGCTTCAGACCAAGGAGGAACGGGTCTTCTTTCATCTACTCCATCAGAACCACTTGCAAAACGTTAGTAGGTTCAACACACACACACACACACACACACACACACACACACACACACACACGTTCCTACTTGTGAGAACAGCCCTCAAACATTCCGTGTCTAGCACTGAAAGGGCAGGCAGCTTAGATCCTTCGGGAAGAGCGCAGGAGAGCGCTATCAAGCAGGCCCAGAGCTCAGCACGGCACCCAGGTGATGGAGTGTGTCACAAGCTAGAGGTTCACAGTACGGATCCTGGGACTATTTTACTTGCTTAGTGCCACTGGGTCAGTTACTAACTCGTTCAAATACTTGGTGCTGGCAGGAGGAATTTCTGAGCTTTTGTTATTAGAGGCACAGGAAGAGAATTGAAATGATTTCTCCTCTAGCTTTAAAACAGAGTTTCAATTCCTAGGCAGAGCCCTAATGCACGAGGACAAATGTGGAAACCTCCTGTGCGTGGAACTGGAGAGACTCTCCCTCATCTGACTCGTGTCTCATTTGAGCCACAGCCGGAAGCTCCCGGGAATCACGACGGGGTCTTACATGTGTGTTTCGGTGAAATGCCATTCTCTGCTTTAAAACTTGTGCTGCCGCATCGGTGGACTCTGATGTGATGCTCTGAGCTCCACATCCAGCTTGATCCGAGGTCTGTGTCCTCCTCGGTGTGCTGCTGACCTGGGCCACCTCCATCATGATGTAGGCTGGCTTGTGACACCAGCACCCTTCCAAGAAGGATGCCTTGCTGGGTGCGGCTGAGCCTCCCTCCTGACCTTTGAGTCACGCGCACGTGTGCAAACGTTCCTTCAAAGCTGCAGCACAGCCGGACCAACATTCGAGCAGAAATGAAATACACACGTGCGTACAGACTCCCCAAACCACCCTGGGTGCATTCGCTTACACACACACACACACACACACACACACACACACGCACGCACGCACACCCACTCCCCACACACCATGAGGTGGACAGAGCTAGGCAGAGTGGGAAAGCTGAAACGGCCAAATTAAACCAATCCGAGGCAGTATACCCCGGGGCTGCAGAGACTGCAAAGAGAGCTGTGCGCCCTTTCTTAGCCTCCTACTGAAAAGACCTCAAATAACCCCCCCAAACCCCATGTGGGCTTGATGGGACTCAGAGGGCGCTGCATAAGGAGCAGAGGGCGCAGGGTGGGAGAACTAGCGTTGGCTGGCGGGACATGTTTCTTTTTTTCTTTTTCTTTTCTTTCCTTTTTTTTTTTTTTTTGTTTGCCAAGTGCCATGGCTCCTCAGGCAAAGCTCACCTCACAGCACACAACCGGGTCTCTCCCACTCCTTTCCTGGTGGCGGGGGGCCTGGGACAGCGGCTGGCCGTGGTGGGGAGGCAGCACGAGGCCCACAGCCTGAAGCAGGGACAGAAGCAAGGGAGATATTCCTTCCATTCCATTTCCCTCTCTTTCTCTTAACATTTTTGTTTGTTTGTTTTTAAATAATAGCTAAGTAATTTGCCCACCAGGTCCTAGCAAACAGCAGAGAAAAAGGAGCATGTTAAAGATGACTCTCTACCCATCAAACAGCTGCCCGGTGCCCGGACCCTGATTTCCATCCTGCTGGGTGGGGGGCGGGGGGGGGGCGCGGGGCAGGCCTCGTGAGGCCAGTGAGGACAGGGGTGTGCAGGGTGGTGTGCCCACACGGATACGTCCCTCAGGCTCTTCCTTCTCGGCCACAGCACCGCATCACGAACATGTTCCTGCCTCGGGATTATGACAGCTGCTTTTTGGGGTTTTTTTCCATGCGGCATCCTAAGGGCACTTGCTGGCTCTTCCCCATCCAGTCAGCACTGTGGTTAGACAACAGGTAAAGGAGATGAAAGAACTGGCTCCTGTGGTATACAGAAGGTGATGTAAAAAGGTCGCGTGTGTGGGGAACACAGAAATTTCTACCCTGTGGCTTCCGGGCAAGTGTTGCCGGTGGTGGGCGGGCCCAAAATTTGGCTCGTGGGTGTTTTCATCAGGTTTCTCCTCTCGTCGTTCCTGAGGGACAGTAGTTTGCAAATTCTCCAATCAAGTTTGGGTCTCAACACAACATCCTAGGTGTCAAGGCCACGTCAGTCCTTTTTCTACCTGCCGACTACGCAGTGCAGTGGGGGAAGGGGCCTAGAAGAGTTTCGCTCTCTTCTTCATGTCGTTGCGTCTCCAAAGCGGTAACTTGTCAAATTCCTGTATGGACATCCCAAAGATTTCCCGAAACACTTCTGGGGCTAAGTGGCGCTGTGATGGGAGAAAAGATCAGTGGTAAGTCCTGATGGCCACATGGACGGCCTTGAGCCTTGAGAGCTGCTCTCGAGTCTACAGGGGGTCATGTTGAAGAGCAAGGCAGAATGACGGCAGAGGAGTTTGCCTCTGAGGCGTGCTGGCAGGCCCAGACTCACTGGCTCCTTGCCTGGTTGGCCCAGGGTGGGGGGGGGGGCACCCTGCCCAGCAGACAACAGAGCTGGCGGAGCAGTAATGATTATTGTAATACACTAATGGTGATGGGACATCACAGAAGGTGACTCATCACTCTGGAGGCGACTCCATTTCAGGTTGCTGGGATGTTGAGAAGATGTAGGGGAAATGGGCCATAGTACTAAGAAAGCCAGAGAGAGACTTCCAGAATGGTCTCTGGGGAGCCCTGGGGCGTCCTCCTGGCTCAGCGACAGGAGGTCCGGTGGATGCCTGGTCCCGGAGGAGAACAGATTCCACCTGTCGCCCCTCCTGCAAAGTTCCCTTAGAACAGTGGAGCCTTTAATCTCTGTGCCAGACTGACTTCACACACATGGCACCGCCTTTTGTCAGGAAGAAGTAGGGATTCTTTTTCAAGACTGGCAGCCAGAGTTTTTCTTAATTAAAATCACTCAGATGGAAAAGTATCAAGATCAGTGTTCCATGTCGAAGGAGGTCTTGGGTATGTGCCCCCCAGATAGCCCTTCAACAAGGAATGTGGAACAGCCAAGAGACACTCTGTCGAGCGCTCCCTTCCCTCTCTCAAGTTGCTCCACCCAGGCTCAGGGACAGGCTAGGCTCTGGGATGCCTGAAGGACGGGCTTCCATTCTACAACTCCAGCCCTCATTATGACAACATCGTTTCCACAGAGGGTGACTAAAATCAGACTGTGTCTCTTGGGTCATCTTTTGGGTTTCACCACGACACTTAGGCTGATCTCTTTAAGTGTGTGTTTGGGTTTGCATCCCAAGTTATCTTAGTTCGGCCTGACATATGGTTGATGCTTTTAATTTTTTTTTTTTTTTGGTCTGGGGAAAGTTGGGGGAAATGCACAGGTATCTGCAGCTAAGACTGGTTATTTATTTATTTATATGGTTAGTTTGTTAGTTTACCTCGAGCCTGGTTCTGTCCACGTCTCTCAGGATTTTGTTGCGCCCTCTGTTGGTCACCATCAGCATTTCATATGGGAATATCTGAGAAGCAAAGAAAAAGACCTCTTCTAGGACACCGTTGTCCATGTGATTAACAAGCAGAATCTACCTAAAATCTAGTACTCCCAAGACAGAAATTCTAAGACATTCTAAGCATAGTATCTGAATGATGGGTGTTCCCTCAAATATCCAATGGACGGGGGCCAGTTCTTACACCTTCTCAACTCACCATGTCTCATGTGGCACTGTGCCTTTGGAGGGCTTTGTGGAGTGAAAGAATACAAACTTATTATGTCTTGGGGGGGGGGTAAAGGTAAAAATTACAAGTGAAATGACAGGAATGCGGTTTATACAGCAAAGTACCTATGCAGAGTTCAACAATCTTGTTCCAAGACCGGCTCATGATTGCATGTGGCCAGACAGGCCCAGAAGCAGTGTTCTGGTGAAGGACATTGAAATAAGTCCCAGTTCTGGTCACTAGGGAGCACAGCCTTGGACGCTTCTGGAGTCTCAGGATGGTCTGGAGCGAGGGTAACCAATCATCCCGCTTTGCTCGGCACCAAGGAGCTACCTGGAATGCTCGACTTCCAGGGCTCACACTGGGAGAGTCCTGGGCAAGTGGGGTGTGCTGCTCACCCTATCCGGAGTGGTCTAGGGGTGTCCCAGTTCACACCGGGCATGCCTCACAGTGCTCATAGCCGGGGCCAAGTGAGTACAAAGCTCGTAGCAGAGATGTGCTGTATTTCACTGTGAATACAGCGTACCAGACCCAGTGAAGGCTTAAACCTATTGACTCGGCGTGACAAAAGCAGTGGAGGGTCAGGGTACTCTGTGACATGGCTTGTCTACTGTCTCGGCCTGGGAGCAAGTGTGCCTCAACACTGAGAAAGGCGGAAAGGTAGAAAACCAAATCTTTCCAGGGTTATGGCCCCGTGTGCTGTTCCTTTTTGAGAGGAGAGAGAATGCCTACACTTGCCTTTGGTTCCAACATGTTGGGCATGGACACTCCCCGATCCATTCTTGTCCCGGACATGTGGCCATCTGGGAGGGTCTGCAACAGAAAACCTGCTCTAAGAAGGAGCACACAACAGTGTGGGGAGCTGAGGGGGGAACGTGGTGGCCTCCCCAAACTCCCTGCTTCAGTCTCAAATCCTGTTCTATAGATGTGTCATTTTAATTACCATAAATATTTCAAAAATGAAATCCTCGCTGCATACAGGCAGGAATACTGGGAATACTGCTTTTTAATCATCATGTTGGGGGAAAGATCCTGGCTTAATGACTACCGAGGGGTGTCTGGGTGGCTCAGTCAGTTAAGCATCCATCTCTTGACTTTGGCTCAGGTCATGATCTCACAGTTCCTGAGATCAAGCCCCATGGTGGGCTCTGTGCTGAAAACGCAGAGCTTGTTTGGGATTCTCTCCTTCTCTCTCTGTCTCGCCCTTGCTCATGCATTCTCTCTTTCCAAATAAAGAAATAAACATAAAAAAAAAAAACTATTGACAAATTCTTCATTTAGGCTCCGCATATGAAAGTATACAGTATATAAAAAAATTTCCAAGTCTGTGATTATTTTCCTACTTTACTCTTAGTTTTCTTTGTATTTCTCCCCCTTCAATCCCCATCATAATTTTATAAGGCTAGGGTTTAGGAAAAAAGAAATGGCACCAGACAGGACAGTAATTTCTTTTCATTTGGGACCATGGGAAGGAGAGGACTGAAAGTCCAGAGTGGTTAAAACTGGAAGTTAAAACTGTATGTGGGCAGACCCGTGATGCTGGCCCACTTCCCCCGCCCAGAGAGGACGCTCTGAGGCCAGAGCAAGAGTTCTCTGACACGTGGCCTGGTTCCTGCCACGTCCCCAGGCCCGCAGGGCCTGCCTGATGTCGGCACACGGCTCATCACATCAACGGAGAATGAATCAGACTGATCAACCCAAGTAAGGGTCTTCTTGACACAAATCCTTCCCTTGAGCTGCAACACATGTCTGGGTAGGTAAATGGCTGTTTTGCTGGCGTGGTCAACTTGAGAAAGACAGTGTTCCATACCTGGTAGTCTGGGAAGGAAAGAAAGAGAAACTTTCAGAAGAGGAAGGTCATAGAAGATCGTGTTGATATACCATATCCTATTGCAATTCCGCAGACAATTCTCCAATGCACCATGTGCTCTCTGCCGGGGTCTCTGGACATCAGTTATCAGTTAAAACACCCTTTTTTCATGGAAGCTTTCCCCGACACCCTGGAGGTATTTCCGCCTTCTCCGATTACAGCATGTAACTCTGGAAGCTTCGCTCCCGTCACCTCAACCTGTCCCTGTCTCTCACTCAGTCATGTGCCTTCTGACAGGAGGGCCGTGTCTGGCTTAGAACGTGTTGTAACTCCTGAGATCTATCTGATCGAGAGGTCGGTGCACGGCAGGAGCAATGAATTCATTCTTACAAACTGCTTCTCTGGTCTCATTTCAGTTGTGAGGCTTTGAGATTTTAATACAAGCTCTGCGAACTCCCCCGGGCTAGCTGCGCTCCGACTCTCGGATGTCAGACAGCATGAACGTAGCCAATGTATTTGTGACCGCGCAGCCAGTCGGTCGGCAGGGTGACCACAGGGTCTTACCTCGGACTCCCCCGCTGACGTCCCCATAGCTGTTGTACTGAGCAAAGTCTGTGGAGACAGGCTGAGACGAGGAAGAACACATGGTTAGAAAATCCACTCCAGGGTGAAGGGATTTACAAAATCCTAAGAGTTCTTCCCAAGCTGAATTCCTGAGCCCTTGTTATTTTTCTTCTACTATTACGAGAACGCTCTTTGCCTTTTGCAATGCCTCCAATGCCAGCACGACCTGGGTAAGCAAGTTATCTTTTGAAGATAAATAAAAATACATTTCTTCACATAGCTACACAATTACATTTGTTCTAGGCTTTGGGGGGAGGGCGATTACAGCGAACTTTCCTGTATCTTTTTACAGCAGAGGTAATGGCTCAGGGTATTACTTTTAGCCTGAAATATTTGCCACGCGATCAATCAATGTAGACTTCCCACCAGCTTATATAGGCTATTCTTCCATCTAAAGTCAGTCTCTCTTTCTCTCAATGGAAATATTTTATTTTACCTGTAACTCAAAGTGATTGCCACAGTATCAGAGGTTACAATTTTCTTCATATTCTAGCACTGAGATCACAGTATCAGACATACGCAGACAGTATGTCGACACTTCATACCAGGTCTGAAGAAGGAATAAAACTCAGGAACAATTCATTGAGAAATCTTACCCGGTGAAGCCCATTTTTTCCATAGCCCGGGAGAGATGAGGTTTTGGATGACAGGACATGTGAAGCTGAATGAGAAAAGGTAAAAAAAAAGGAAATCAGAAGTCCAATTCTTAAAAGCCTCTTTCTTTTAAAAGTAAACTCTATCCTTAATGTGGGGCTTGACCAAGAGTCACATACTCTACTGACTGAGCCAGGCAGGTGCTCCCAGAAGTCCAATTCCTTAATGAAACTGGCAATTTAGCTTTCACCTTACAGAAGAGAAGACCCATAGAAAAATGGGGAAAAAATAACACAAATAAGGTTGGGCTCAAATGTTCACAAAAGGCCACCACATTTAGGTGATGCAGGGAAGGGATGAAGAAGGAAGAAATTGCTTGGTGCTACTTCATCTCCGACTCCTCAATACAACCCTAATAACGCTATTATTCTTTCCTTCTTATAGGAGAAGAAACAGGGGCGAAGAGAAGTTAAATATCTTGCCCAAGGTCAGTCATCATATAAACAGCTAAGCAATGACCTGAACGCAGGGCCATCTGGATGCATATGCTCACGCCCCAACTGGTCTGGCAGCAGTAAGTGACTTGAAAGCCAACCATGTAAGCAGCATGCTCTCCTGGCCCACCACAGCTGGGCTCCTGAGAGGCGTGGGAAGGGAACCCCATTAATCAACAGCACGGCACTGCATCAACTACGGGGCTTCGGTGGGGAGCAGACCAGGGCTTGAGTCTGGCTCTGCAGCTTAACACCTCTGCACGGGGGGTCATCTCTGTAAGTCCGTTACTTGACTCATGTGGATAGAATGCTATATATTCTTATAAAACAGGGCTACAGAATTAGAAGGAGCTCTGAAGATTAGTAAACCACTAAATCTGAGATCAGTGCCAGGGAGGCATCTCAGAGAGGCAGGGCATTCCAGAGTAGCTTGTGGGCTCTGGGGTTAGAACACCTGGACTCTGGAATCCTAGTATTGCTAGTTATTTATAATGTGACATTGGGGAAGTTACTTAAATTTCCTATTCCAGTCTTCTGATCTATGAAAGGGGGATAATAACATCGTCTACTTCATGGGCATGTTGCGAGAATAAATGAAATAATGTTTAACACAATGGATTGAGTTTAGTAAACACTAAACATACTTTTGAAGAAACTTCAAGAGGGACAATCAACGCACTAATTCAGAACACGGGAGAAGAAATATTGTGGGTTAAGAGAGAATGGGGTTATAACAAATATAAGCAGGGGGAAATACACTGATAAACTATTTCAGCCTGATGTGTAAGTAATCTCCTTCAAAAGTATCAAAAACAACACTGCTAGTTTTCAGTTCTTTCACTGAATATCTAAACATAAAATCATAATGGGTTGGTTGAAAATGTTGTTCAAGTTTTCTATAATCAAAAAGCATCCTATTCTCTTCCCCCCCCCCCCCGGCTTTTTTTTAAGTTTACTTATTTTGACAGAGAGAGAGAAGAGACAGAGGATCCAAAGTGGGCTCTGTGCTGATAGTAGGGAGTCTGATGCAGGGCTTGAACTCAGGAACTATGAGATCATGATCTGAGTTGAAGTTGGATGCTTGACCAATTAAGCCACCCAGGAACCCTCTTCTCTCTTTTTTAAATTTCATTTGAGAGAGAGAGAGAGATTGAGAGAGAGTAAGTGAGAAAGAGAGTGAGCAGTGGAAGGGCAGAGAGACAGGGATTCCCAAGCAGGCTCCATGCTCAGGACAGAGCCTGACTTTGGCCTTGATCCCACAATAGTGAGATCAAGACCTGAGCTGATATCCACATTTGAATGCTTAACTGACTGAGTGACCCAGGTTCCCTGCCTTTCCCTTAAAAATTTTTTTTATTTAAAAAACCCTTTTTTTGTTGTTTTATTTATGTTTGAGAGAGAGCCAGAGACAGAGTGAGAGCAGGGGAGGGGTAGAGAGAGAGGGAGACAGAGAATCTGTAGCAGGCTCCAGACCCAGCTGTCAGCACAGAGCCTGACGGCAGGGCTCGAACCCATGTACCGTGAGATTATGACAGGAGCTGAAGTTGGACACTCAACCGACTAAGCCACGCAGGTGCCCCTGCCTTTCTCTCTTTTTTTTTTAAGAGTAGAATAGTCAAAATGAAATCAACCATAAGGGCTTGATTCACATCGTCATACAGTGCTCTCGATTAAAAGGGTAAATCAATGTCATCAATTGTTAAGAAGTCTCTTTTACAAAACCAAGTTCCCTTGAGCCAAAACTCATGGTCCTTCGCTAATGGAAATAAGGTAATAGGAGTTGAAAGTGCATGGGTTTAGAAAGTCTGAGACCCTTTCTAGGCTAAGAGCATATCAGTGGCAACCTCTGTACATGTGGATGGCCTCCACTCCCAGCAGGGGGTGTAAAACCCAGAACGACAGAAAATCCTGATCATATACCTTCTTCCTTCCCTGCCTGATCTAGACCTCTCAGTGATTGAGCTTTTCCTTTATGTTTACTTTTAATTGTGCGTGTGTGTGTGTGTGTGTGTGTATTCCATACATTACAGATATAAGTGATACACCCATGTCTCTAAATGTTCCAAAAGCATTTTTTTTCTCTATAATGATTTCCTTTCATGCATTCCCCCTAAGATGAGTATTCTGAACTGACCCTCCGAGAATCCTCCAAGGGCTCCCCTGTTGGGGCCCATCCAGCCAAAACGCCTGTGGAGGTGATTCCACTATGACGGCAAAGCCTCCGGGGAGAGAGCGTATGTAATCGCAAAGTCCCTAGCTGTGTCTAGGAAGGCGCTACCCTGGATAACGGTTGGCCCTCCCCCCATTTGAGGATCAGGACAAAAAGAACATAGGTCCTGGGAGACTGGGGTACAGTGTTGTGTGGCCTTTGGGACCCTGCTTCCCCCTACTTGAAAATGTGTGCGCTTGACTGCTTGACCTAAATGGATCAGAGACTGGGGTTAGTTCTCCTATTATTCATGCCATTTGGTATTTGTGGTTTCAGTAAATGGGCAGATTTTCTGATTGAAACTTCCTCCCTGTTAGAGGCACCTTACTCAGAGACTATTGTTTGAACCTTTAAAGAAAAATAGCCTTGTCGTAAGCTTCGGTTAATATTACACTATATACGCAAAATAAGACCCCCGCTGATCTATTTTGAGTGATGAATTATGTTTTTTGATCTTCTGTGTTGTACCTCATTCCTGTCTTTGACTTTCTGTTCTCTCTTCCGTGAAAACAATGATCTTTTCTGAAACATGAGATTCCTAAGAAGTTGCAAACAATGTAATCATTAAAAGAAAGATGTAATCACCTATGGTATATAAGACACCAAGTTTCACAGTAAAGTGTGGTCTCTTCCACCATTCATGTTGTCTGTGTTCTTTCTTGTAGATATTTCGCCGACACCAACCCCTTACTCAGGGACCCTTAGACTCTGGTGCGTGGGCTGGTCCCCCGCACCCCCCCATTTCCATCATGAAGGAAGTACACAGTTAAGGAAGAACTACGGCTTGTAAGCTAGGCGGACATGCAGTGGGGCTCCCACACTTCCTTTCATGAAGAACACACTGTGGGCTCCGCCAGGCGTGGCCACACCTCTTCTGGAACATTCCAGGCAGGCTCCCTGCAGGCAGTGGGCCGGCTCCCGGTTGGGAGAAGGCAGTGGGCATGCTGCTCACCTGAGCTGATGGGAGAATCATAGCGACTGGCTGACAGGGATGACCGCTCCCGGCTCTCCTTCTCCATCTCCTCTTTCAGTATCAACTGGCCCAGGCCTGAGTTGAGCTATTCACAGAGAAAAGACACATGAAAGTGGAGTCCCCAGTTATGGTCACAGACTGGCAGTTTCTGTGGGAGAAGGTCTGCAAGACGGTTCTGACTCGAGAGTGGCCTGGAGGCACTGTAATGTCAGAGCCTGGTGGTCCCCCAGGGGCTGGGCTAGGTTTCCGACCTTGAACCCCTCTTAGCCTTTTTGAAGTCAAGAAGCCATTCCCCCAGGCCATGTCAGAAGACTGTTCTCTCCCTTCTGCCCTCCCCAACGTGCCAGCAGGTGACCTCAGAAGTCATGTGTGTATGCAGATTTTTGAAGCACAAAGGGGAGTTTGGGGAGAGTATCTTTTAAAAAAGAAATCACATTGATTTGTTTAAAAACAAGAAAACAAAAGTAATCCATGCTCATTGCACAGATTTTAGAAAATCTAGAGGAGTAGCCCAGAGTCCACCACTCAGAGACGGTCACCATTTACACTTTGATTTATATCCATCCGGTATTTTTCTATGCCCATATTATACAACACTGGGCTCATTCTATAAATGCAACTTTGGATCCTTTCCCTCCATATAACTAGTATCCTGTGCATTTCCCATATGATTAAGTATCTTTGGAAAATGTCACTTGAAGGGATTCATTATTGTTTCTTATTGGTGGGAGAGTATATAATTTCCAGGCTCCCTCTGCCCCAGGCTGTAATGGACTCTTCTCCTTTTGGCCTTCTGGGATGTGGTGGGAGGGGTATAATGACATTTTATCCCTTCCCTCCTGGCCCAGATACACACGTAAGGTGCTACAAGTCCTGAGGAAAGACCTGGACAGATACTCAGTCCCAAGGAAATTCCTTCCGCAGAGGCCGCCCCGGGGAAGGCAGGTGCTGCATCACGTGGGCAGACAGCTCGGCTCCGCCTGGCCTTCAACACGTGCCCTGCACACACACACACACACACACACCCCACGCAGTCACGCCCTCCTCGCAGAAGCTCGAACATTCCACGTCTTTCTGCCCGCCAGCATCCAGGCCATGTCTTCTGGAACCCACTAAGAACCCTGCTTTCGTGTTACCTGAGGCCGTCTTCTGTCACCTACTGATTTCCAGCCCTTTGAGGGCCGGAATCACCTCTCACTCACTTGGTGGCCCGCCCATCATATTCATTCAAAAATCAGGATCTATGCGGCTAACGTGGAGATTTCGCAGCAAAGTAGCTTAAGGACAAACCTTCATTAACTGCTCTTCTTGCAGCTGCCGGCGCCTCAGAAGCTCCTCGTCATCTTCCTCTCTGCCACTAGATCTGCGTCTCGTGTCGGCTCCTAATTCCACAGCAAAGACAACTTCTCACACGAGCCCCGTGGCCAGGGGATCTTAAGGCACTAGTCCACCTGTGCTCAACTTGGCCAGCTGGCGAAGCCGGTAGCCGATTTTAACGTTCGTGAGCGACACAAGGAAAAGTGAGCCTACCGCCGATTTAGCACTACTGGTGGCTTTCTTGAGACAGCCAGCGGGCCTCCTCGGACGGCCAGTTCAATGCGTGATCTGGGAAGGTGTGAATTTTGGCCTCCCACCAACTGAGCTATTCAATTAGAGCCTGGTGTGCCATGATTGTTCGGTCTAAGTCATCCCATTGGCCACTGGCTGCAGCCCTCTGTCGCAGGTGGGAGGGCATCGGGAGTTATTATTTGGATCTCTCCGAGGTCAATTTTTAAACAGAGAGGAATCCAAATCCATGTGTATACCACCAAATAGGTAAGAAAGTCACTCTCTCGTGACAGGTTTTGAAATCTTGGAGTGTTCTCTTTTTCTGAACGGACATCATCATACAATCACCCTATCTTCTGCCCTTAAATTCCCTAAAAAGCATACTTCTATTTTCTTGTTAAGGGATGAGTCTCTAATGTTTTCTTGCCCTCAATCCTTTGGAAAAAAAAAAGGTCACAAAAGAGTTTTATTCTAGTAGGCCAATAAAATAGCATTAACACAGCTAAAAAGTTACTTATTTCATTCCAATCTAGCAAATCACTTACAATTTTTAAGCTTCTTGGAAAAGGGGAGACAGGGAGTGAAAGGGAGGAATCTGTCCAAATGGTTGTAAAATTAAGATAATTACTGTTTTTCCTAAATTGCTTGGATTAATCTGGCTGCGGGAGGAAACAGGAAAGCTTGCTAATCTAATCAAAATAAACTTTAATGGTCTCAGTTTTTATCATTTTGATTAATGGGCCAGAAGTTTCCTTCACTGGGGACCCAGAAAGCTTTAAACTCCTTAGTGATGAAGATTTTAACCACAAAATGTTAATTCTTCCTGTCCCCAACTTAGCAATTTGTGTCCCCAGTAAGCATCATGACTGAACCAGGAATCTCAAAGGCGACAGGAACTCCCTGCAGGGCTCAGACTGGCAGGGAAATGCTGATGACTGATTGAGTCTTAGTTCCTAAAATCATAAATGTCAATGTGAATTTACTCTCGTTAATCTGTGCTAATAAAAATGAAAAGACACAAGTTTGCAAGAATTAAATAAATCTTAAGTCAGCATAACATATCGAGTACTTGGGAGTAATGAACCAAGGAGGGGGAGATATTCCCTGAAGTATTTCTATAAATGTAGATTGCTTTATAATCCATTTCTATTGTTTGTAAAAGTTATTCCAGAAAATAGGTTGATGAGAAAAAGCGTGATGGAGAAATTTGGAAAACTGAAGGCCTTTCCAAAAAGGTTGTCAACAGAAATGTGAGAAGACAGTTCTATCTTTGTAAAACTGACTCACTACATTTTCAGTATGAGCTTCTGAGTTTGCTAAATACCCCCTTTTTGGGCCAGGTGATGTCACAACTGACAAAACAGTGCAGATGCAGACACGGTTCTAAAGCATAAATTTGTGGTTCAAAGCAAAGAATGAAACAGCTCAAATGTGACATTCCAGCACAGAATTCATGGAAATGATAGATGGAAAAATCACATAACATCACATGAGTAGTTATTCCAGAACACCTACTACTCTGACAGCCTTTCTTAGTAAAGGAGAACGTGATCTCACGAGAAAGGTGGACGTGCTTCAGTGTTAGGACTGGCTGTTAAAGAGAATTGTAATTACAGCCCAGAAATAGCCTAAAACAAATTTCACTAAAGAAGTCACACCTCTGTGGACACTCGGTAAAGTCACCCACTAGACTCTACTTCTAAATGGTGTTCTTGGAGGGAGACTTTGGTTCAACTAGTTCAAAAGTTATTACTTTGCAGTTATTACTGACTTTGCAGTAATAACTCTGAGAATCCATGCAAATCATCTGTTTTAGACCAGTTCTGGCTGCCTCTCGGTGGATAGGTTAGTGCAAGGCGCTGGTGACTGGGTTTTCGTAATTGTGACGCATTTGGCTCCCACGTTAATACTACTTTAGGGCTTTTCTCTACCTCTGGTCATACTTTTCTTCCACGTCATTATGACAGGACACAATCTCTTGCATATTTTTAAGCATTTCACTTTGTGATCTCCTACCAATTTGTCCATTTGGCTTAGCCACAACAGTTGCATACCTATGGCGGCAAGTGAGGGGGGCCCAGGCCAGTGATCCGTCTCAATCTTTGGTATCTCGCTGGGATCTGGAGCTTGGGCTGCTGGGAACTTGGAAAACTTGATGATGTCTTCTGAAGACTTGCTCTGGGCTGCCAAGGCAGCTGCATCTAGGCGGGAATCACGGGGAGCTTAGCTATCGGTCTGCAAGGTCATGGTGGTACCACCCGCTTCCATAGTTTTCTTATTTTCTGGCAAAAGTTTCAACTCCAGGAAGCTGTTTATGGCTCTTATCAATTGCTCAGTCACTCAGTGGTGCCAAGTGACAAGTCATTTCTTTATGTTCTGTTGGAAGCAGAATTTCATTCCGCATCTAAAATACCTTATTGTAGAGCTGGGCCATCTGATATTAGCTTTAGCTATGAGTGGCTACTTCAATTTCATTTAATAAAATTAAAGGAGACCAGAATATGAATAAAATTAAAATCCAGTTTGTCAGTTGCACGAGCTACATGTTAAGTGCTCAATAGCCAGGTGTGTTGAGTGGCTACCATATTGGAAGCACCATCGTAGAATATTTCCATCATCACAGAAAGTTCCATCATATGATACTCTTCTAAAGCAATTAGAAATTTGAATTCGTAATTTGCAATTAAAGAGCTCAGTTAAAAGCATGACACTGTCTTTTGACTGTAGTTGTTAATCGTAAGAAGGCTGGCTTTGTATGTTTGTGTATTTGTATCTGTTCATTTTAGCAATCATCTGTCCAGTTCTTTCTACTCCTTGCATATCATATACATGTCTGGAGTCCTATGAGAAATGACAATGGGAAAATTCACGCTCAGCTTGTAGGAATTTAGCATTGTGCCTTATGTATGTTGACTTATACACGTATGCAGAACACTCCGTGTTTCCCTCAAGGGTCTGTGGACTTAAGTGAGTCATCCAGCTTTAAGACAACAAAAGCCAGACAAGCGATGGCCTCAGTTCACAGGGTTCTTAATGCCTCTGCTTAGAGCTGTCCCTGGCCGAGAGCTCCAGATGTAATCACAGAGCCGGAACAAAACAAATCAGGTTCAATGGTCAGACCCTGATTCTGGCTAATTTGGCAGACTGGCCTGGATGTTACTAAACATTTCAAAATATACTTATAATGCTTCAAATAAGAACTCTCCTCCCCTCTCTGGGCTCACATATGTTAAAATCTGGAAATAATTTTTTGAATCCTTAGCTCAAATTCCCCATTCTTTTAGTAACCTTCTGGGTCTTGTTTTCCTTAAGTGACTTGACCACGGTCACCCTATCTACTCCTAAGGGGTGAAGTGTTGGCCTAGTATGGGGGAGTGCTTCTCTGAGTCTCTAACCTCATGAGAAAAAATAAAAAATTCAGCTTGGAAAACACTGCCTACTGTACCATCTTCTTAAAGATGGACAACATGTGTTAGCATATTAAAGACTGAGATGTTCTACAAAAAAAAATAGTGACTTTATTTAAATCTAGCATTTTCCAAATGCACTGGGGCCCAGACACCAGGTTTGGTGTACCCTCTATTTCTATCACATGGAGCTGCTTTTTTGCAGAATGTTCTTTGGGAACCGCCACTCTGGCTGTGCTCCTCTTAATGACAACAAACTGAAAGTCAAGTCACAGGACGTTTCACTTAAAAAAACAGCCAATCTCTTTCAAATAAATAAGCTAACACTACTAACACTGTCCAATCCCTTTAAAGCATATTTGATTATTTTTGTTTAGAGAGGCAGGGCCTTAGAGGTTTTAGTAATAAAAACAGTTTCTACACTGGCAAATCAAACTCTTGGAGTCTCCTTTGTAAACTTAGGAAAAGAAAAAAAGCATGACTTCAAACAGTACTTACGCATTAGAATTGGTGAAGTCAGTAAACATTCACATGTTAATGAGTGGGTGAGAAGACATTAAACCATAAAAAAACAAACAAAAACAATGTTAACAAACTTAAAAAAGCAAGCACAGGGTGTAAAATTTAAAAAAAGATGAGAAAATAAACCACAGTTGTAGAACCCTTACAATATGTACATTCTCTTTCCCCCCCTAGAACGTTGGCCTAAATTTATTTCTGTGTGCATTTTCAACTTCCTTTGGTTTTCAAGTCATCCTAAACCGTAAGGACTCGTTAATGTCAACTGGACTGTAAAGGCAGCCTTCAACTTTCCAGGCACATTACGTGTATAATTTTCCGACGTCACCTAAAGACCAGTGTAGACTTTCTATCCATTCACCAAGATTTATGGCATCTAATCTATAGAGACCGAATAGTGGTGGAGGGAAATGTGATTTTCCTATGGTAATGCAATTTCCTGGATTTAAAAATTCTCTATTTACAGAAAAGGAAAACACAATTATAAATCCGTATTAGGGATTTTAGTTTGCAGGAATTTCAGAGACTGGCGGGCCTAACTTACTGCTTTTTGTCCTCGAGAAAACTGAGGGGCAGAGAAATCATGTCCATGATATCATAGAGCCATTGGGGGAAGGGCTGGGGACCAGGGCCTTGGTTGCAGGTGTGTCCTGTCCATAGACATCTGGGGAATTGGACAGTCGAGTTAATGGAGGTATAGTCCAGCTATGTGTTCTAGGTGGCTGGCCTTCACTATTTTAATTATAGAGTCCGGTTAAGTTGTTTGATGGCACATACAAAAAAAAGGTATTTGTGAATTATTGCGTGAGCAGTAGTCCCCCTTCCCCAGGAATGCAATGACTCATGGTTTCATAGGCTCAAAGGTTGGCTGGGAGTTTCCTAAGCAAACTAAGTATTCTCCATCTCGGAAAACCAATCTCATGATATTTGTATCTTAGGGAACCATAAAGGCATAATACACTGGGTGCCCCAGTTTGACTTTCAAAAGCAGCAGCAGAGAAGCCTTTCAGAGGACAGACAGCAGAGAGTTCAGCGGATACCACGACTTAAAAGCTACGCGGAGGAAAGCGGGTTTTACCATGCTGTTTGTAGATGGGTGGCTTTCGGTAAATGTTGATCCCTTGATCTGTGGAAATGAAAAGCAAAGGTGTGTGATTATGGGAACCGATTCAGCGATGGGCAAAAACAGATCAACCAAGAGGCGAACCAAACTGAAGACTCTTGAACAAAATCAACCAGAAGGTGATCTTTTGTATTACAAAGACTGAGGTTACTGGAGGAGGTCACAGGAATGAGTGGATCACTATAGACAAGTGATATGGAATCCTTTGTAATACGTCTTAGGATATAGAGATGTAATCCATTCGTGAGCCATTTATTGCAAATACACACTCACTCAAAGTGAGATTAAAACGGGAAGAAATGCAAGCAGTGGGAGAGGGTACTGATGGTGAGGAAGACATACCCAGTTTGGGGAAGGTCCCCAAATCGCTACTGTCTAGAAATTGAGCTCCCAGTAGATACCAAGGGCTCAATTTACTTGACAGCTAATGAGTGGAACAGTGGAAAGCAATGTAATATAGTCAAGAGTAGTTCTTTTAAGACATAGAAACCGTTTTTATGTGCAAGGCAGTCTGATGTCCTGACAGAATGTCTGAGAGAATTCTAACTTGTATAGGGCAAATTCAAAAAGAGAAAGAAAGAAAGGAAAAGAGATGCCAAAAAGGATCCATTTGTTTATACAGGACTGCCGCTGATTATGTGACAATTTCACTTTGACTGCGAATACTCAGGAAATTTCAGAAGATTTGTTTCCTCAGAATCTTGGCCACTGTATCTTGGTGGGGGCATTCTCATGCAAAAAAAAATAGTTGCAAATGTACACAGCATTGATTTTAATGTTCATTGAAGCTTTATTTTAAAAGGCAGTTCTATCTTAGTGGTATGAATCTCATTGGACTTTCCTCTGTTTTATCATGTAAGTTTGGAATGCGAAAGAAAAAAACCCACGATTATAGATTCCGAATATGTGCCCTAATAGTAACATAATGGGTAATATATTCAACCACGTTCAGTAGAAAAATAATATCGTGACCTCGGATGGCCAATCTTGCCCTTACAAATTGAGCTGACCCCAAACATTAAGAGATTGATGGGTCCCGAGTTTTCCAGTTCTTGGTGGCAAATTACTATTTGCGCTGTGACAGCAAATGCTTATGACTTCAGCAAAGCTTACAGCACCAAGCCTAAATTGCAAGATTTCGTCGTGGGCTGAGGAGGCAGTCAGTTGGTTATGCCGTGCATATGGACCATCCAACTGATCCAATGTTACACCTCTCTGAAAAGTCCACAGAAAGATTCTCCATATTGGAGAAAAACAGGAAAAAATAATAGTACTCTGGAGAAGCTGTGGTTCAGTCTTGAGGCTAGGTTGCCATTTTGAGGAGTAGCCAATGACACCAAACCACAGAGTGATATCCTAGGAGGCACTAATAGGTAAAATTAAAATCTTGGTCCAAACAAAACAAAGCAACTCAACCCTTGTTCCTTCACTCTCTGCCTCCCCCCTCCCTTCCAAAAATTTTGAGGAAATGTAAACCTTCCATACAATCCTGGCACTTTGCATCCAAAACTTCTGAAAGGCCCTCTAGGTCAGATCGTGCAATTTAGGGTTTGTCGACAGTGGGCACATCCCCATGACAAGAGCATGAGAAACGAGACGAGACAGGTAACAGGGCTACGTTCTACACCGTGACAGGACACCCCAACAAAGACTGTGTCAGCTCCTACCTGGAACATGGAAATGTTTAGGGGCCTGAGCGTAAGTTGGAGTGACAGGGCGGCTGTCTGGCCGGGAAGGGAGAGGGGAGTTCCGGCCGCTGGACGGCTCATTGCCTCCAATGAGAAGAATGGAGAAAACAAAATGAGGGCAGGGACAGCAATAAAGAAAACAGAACAAGCATAATAAAAATTCAAAACAACAGACCGGGAGGAGGGATATCAAAAAGGAGAAACAAAAGAAACAAACTCAATTTATCAACTTGGCTCACGCGGTGGGAGGTTACGTTTTGGGCAGGAGGGATCTGAGCTCACGTGGGCCTGGGTTAGCAGCAGCTAGCGGGAGGGGGCGTCATTCCGATGGCATGCGGTTGAAGGCTGTGAGCTAGCAGCAAACTGATTAGATGGAAAGTACATGAAGAGTCATGGAAGGTCACTTGCTAATGATTCAGGATCAGTTGTCGGACGACGAAATCCCAAGCACGTGAAGGGCGGGAGATGCAAACCCAAATACAACCACTTCCAGGCATGACGGCAGGGGCTGGCACTCGCAATGTGTTTCTCGGAACGGAAGACCACGTCTGGGGGCCTGCGTGGTCACCCAGTCCCTCCCCTCAGCAATGCAGAGTGCCTGCACTACAGCAAATGTTTCTGTTTCCTCACTTTGAAATACACACCACGGAATCAGAGCCCTTTCTTCCGGGAACTTCGGACCGCTTCTACCACCCTCCACCTTTCTCTTTAAAGGCTCCACTCAGGTGCCACCCCATCCAGCAATTCCATCTGTGAATGGATGGCTACTGTGGCTGGGCACGGAGCTCTATGACTGGGGACGTGGGGGTGAATGAGATGTCATTCCTGCCCGTTTGTTGTGGGGAGTGGGGCTCAGAATCTCCCTAAGGGGACAGACTATGACACATAAGTGCATACTCAGGGGAAGGTGCCATCAATGCTTCCAGAAAGCTAAGATGTTAGACTGAGTGGGGCATTAAGGAGTAAGCACGCCAGGTGGGTGGGTGGATGGGCCAAGGACCCAGATGCCAGGGGGCTTGAACATCACGAGGAAGGAAGGGGCGTGGCGTGTGGGAGCAAGGGGACGGCCACTGTGGCTGGACGGCAGGCTGTTCCTGGAGGAGAGAATAGGGAAGGGGCTAGGAAAGACCGTTGGCAAAGCCTTGAGTGCTACCAAGGCCACCATCGCTCCCTTCTGACCAGGATGAACTGAGACCTGGGCTCAACTGGTCAGAGACCAGCTACGGCCCTAAATCGTCCTCCCGCCTCACGTCTGAGAAAACATCTGCCCCAAGAATTCACCAGAAGATGTAGGACTAGCACCAGTTAATGGACTAGCATGCGATTACTTTTGTTACTGAGTGATAGGACTCCTGTATATATTCTGGACACAAGTCCCTTGTCAGATATACGATTTGCAAACATTTCCTCCCATTCTATGGGTGGTCTCTCACTATTTAGATAGTGTCCTTTGAGGCACAAAAGTTGTAAGTTTTGATAAAGTGTAATTTATCTATCAGTTAATGCTAACAGTTCGAAACAAATCATAGATCTTTATAAAACAGAGCACAAGCCGATTTCTTCAAATAAGCCACACTGTTCTACGTCTAGCCCACAAAGTATAAAAGATGTCAACGGCTGGAGTTTTAAAATGATGTGCTTACTAGGGTTTTAATTTCTCAATATGTGTATTTTTAGGTCACCAGAGCACACATCTGGACTGAATGGGCAGTTCAATCTTTCAAACAAGATCTGAATTTGTTCCTGGCTTAGATGTAGATTTCAGCTTTCTGGTTGTTGCGTTCTGAAGCCTTTCTCTTTTTTTCCTCAAGGGTCAGTTTCACATCCAGCTCCCAATGCATTATAATGTAGACTTTGCTATTTAAGTTAGATATTAGCTTCTAAAAATGATGATGCTTCACCCCAAACTGCTGATCTAGTAGATGGTTAATTTTTTAAAAAGTGATTTCATTTACGGTCACTCTCTTAAAGAGAAATAACCAGCTCATGTCTGGAAAAAAAATAATAAGTATAGAAGACACAGGTAGAGGCAAGCAGGGGGAGGAAGAATGTGGTTTTACATTTAGAAGTAAATCCTGTTTTAAATCAAAGGTTGAATTTGAACGAGGTCTCAATCACCTTGGTGAGCTGAGTATAGTGTGCAGCCCAGAGTCGGTGCCTAATTAATGTCTGCAAATGAATGACTGAATGGATTAACCATCCTCTTGCTCTTGATTAAAGGCAGCCAGGTGTTAGTATAGAACAATGGGGTCACAATAGCACCCCCAATTTTATAACTTTCCACTAGATCCTTGATAAACCCATGTAACCATTTCACTGCAGAGGAATTATTCCTAGAAACATCAGAAATTATTCACAAGAGTAATCCAGAATTGAGAAACAGAATACTTCTTTGAGTTATTCTCAAAAGAAGGTCTGGAAAAATGGCTTTCTCCCCTAATTTGAGGTTGTCTTTTGAAGACTTTTTTTACATATCCTGAGCATGGCTGCCGGGGCTTCTGAACCTCCCTGCTTTCTGCCGTCAACTCTAACCTTCCCGTACTTGTACAAGAACATCAGAGACCTCAGGGAAACGTTCTCACAGGTTTGGGCTACAATACCCGACGGGTGAAACACCATTATATTTGTTTTGATAATTATTAGCCGGTGTCATGCACACACAAGATTATCTGCAATATATGGTTTGGAGGTTATCAGAATGAGCATTTGCCCAGGCCTTAAAGCTCTATCATCTGCCGGCCAGCGGCGGTTGGGGCCCATCACTTGTCAGTTATGGTTAACGACTCTCAGAGGTGGTGATGAGCGGCTGAGCTCCTGATGGGTGAGTTCAGGCTGCATGTGGTCTCGTGTGGGGCAGAGTTCTTTATTTGGGTGCATGTTTCAGTAATCATTGATCTTTCTACTTGCTTAAAAAAAAAAACCACCCCGTTACGCCTGTGTTCAAGTCCTTGTAAATAGATTTAATGCTAAAATCACTTAAAACCTCCCACAAAACATTTTAAAACACTAGGCGGAGAGAGACTCAGTAACACACCCGTCTAAGGGATGGGTACAATATGGTTTCCACATGTCACCACGGCCCATTGGAACGCGGTCTCAGAATATTGTTGTTAGGTACAAAATTCTTAGCCCTTGAAATGCCAAAGGCATTACACATTTTTGGGGGCATTTTTTAAAAAAGCAAAATTCTCAGAATGAGTCCTCTTTCCTTTGTCTAACTTGAACACCCTATCTTGAAGTGGTAAAACTTTATTCTAGAAGGAAATAACTGATAAGGGCCCTAAACAGTATTTGTATGCTTAGTTCATTACTTAGGCAAAGGAATACATAAGGTGTCAGATGGAAGATGATATATGGAAGGTTTTACCATCATCAACATCATCATCATCATCAGCCTGGAATGTAGACACCATTTAAAAATAATATAATAGCATATACATTGTAGAATATTATATATATCACATTCATAGCCATTTTGTTCCTTAAATAAGTGTTTCCTTGTAGTGGATGATTCTTAGTTGTTAGTGTTCTTAGCTACTATGATGAGAATCTAACACATGGGGCGCCCCTGGGGGGCTTAGTCAGTTGAGCATCCGACTTTGGCTCAGGTCATGATCTCGCGGTTTCTGAGTTCGAGCCCCACATCGGGCTCACTTCTGTCAGCCTGTCAGCACAGATCCCACTTTGGATCCTCTGTCCCTCTCTTTCTGCCCCTCCCACGCTTGCACTCGCTCAAAAATAAATAATAAAAAAGAAGCCACCATAAATATATATTTCTTAACCTTCATTTTTAGCTCCTTTCATGTCAGCCTAATAAGGCAATTTTTCAGTCCTTGAGAGATCCATCCCTTACAGGATTCTCACTGTCCTTAACACATCCAAATGCTCTGTCCTTATTTTCAATCTTCTTTTTGGTACCCCGAGAGCCCACATGACAAATCCTAAGACAAGTAGGTCAAAATGGCCGCGCGTGTGTCTGCTGGGGGAACATGCTAGAAGACTGCGTTTTCTGGATTCTAAGTGCTTGTATTCTAAAATATAAGTGAGTATTTTGAGGGGA
Source organism: Mungos mungo (assembly GCA_004023785.1). Classification (NCBI taxonomy): domain Eukaryota; kingdom Metazoa; phylum Chordata; class Mammalia; order Carnivora; family Herpestidae; genus Mungos; species Mungos mungo. The sequence goes on along the minus strand of PISW01001562.1, from coordinate 253,708 downwards.
CCTTAAAGCTGGCAGCATCTAGACTTTCATGACAGAGTTTCAGGATTGCTGGTTCTTGTCTGAAGTTTCAATCAGTATCATGGCTCTCTTTAGCACATGTCAGACCCTGCATCAGGGCCAATCAGTTCTTTGGTGAACCAGAAAAGATTCCTTTCAAAGAGACTTAATATGTGGAACCCTCCTGTTCACAAATCTGATTTATACTTTGTGGACACAGAACATAATGTCTAAGAGTATTTCAAAGGGGAGGGAAGAGGAACTCGGCAACGTAGCACAGACCAAGCCCAAAACAATGTGAAAAGCTTTCCCAATCTCTAAGCACGCACTTGTCCAAATGGCCCGACAATGACAGACCAATACAGAATGAGGCTGCAGGGAAGGTTAGAGAACCGAGACAAGAACACACCGGAAAACAAGATGGACGTTACGGAAAATGGATGGAGAGGCCAATGAAACAGAGGGACAGCCTGTGATGTGCATCTCAGCTTTCCAAGCATGCAGCATCCTCCGCTCCATGAACCCTGGCAGCCGGGGCCCATGCGTCAGAAATAAGGACCAGGAAGTGGACTTGGGAATGGGGGGCTGAACTTCTGGTTGCCAGAGTGGTGCTTCTAGCGCTTCGAGATATACATTCCCGAGACGGACATCCTACCCTGGCATCCTGAGACTGCCCAGCTTACATTTGTTTTGTAAATAACTGCCCGAGATCCTAAGACGAGCTCCAAGATAAAGTGACCGTTCAAATGAAAGGCCATGGAGAACTTGGCTCCATTTTAAAGATACCTTACATTTGTTTCTCGAATGGCCATAAATTCCCTCCATGCTAAATTTTCCAAGTGCTGGAGGGGTCTTTCATGTCTAATAGACAGATACGTGCTCTTCAGAATAACTAAGAAGTAATTCCTTAAAGAATCAGTATTTAGCCAATCAACTGTATTACGCTCTTAAAGCAATATCTTTAATGTACAAATGATTTATTTTGAAGTTTAGCAAAAAGCTCATCTGATTTTGAAACTAAGCACGTACTGTTATGTACATTACATTCTGTATCTGATGTATGTAAACTATTTTATAGGAATGGATTATATAGATATATGGCTGATGGACCACTAGTGTAAGCTGGTCAGTTAGTGTAAGCTGGACAGTTTAAGTGTAAGCTGAGGTTCAAGCTAATCCCTCTTGGCCTAATGCTCTCTACAACTTAAACCTATAATATTTGTGTCAAGAAGTTCAAATTCAGTCTAAAGACAGAAAAGAATGTACCTCTGACCCTTGAATGACACAGGTTTGAACGGCATGGGTCCACTTATGCGTAGATGTTTTTTGACTGTAAATTATCTTCCTTTTGATCTCTTAATAAAATGCTCTTTTCCCCTAGCTTACTTTACTGTAAGACTATAGTATAAAATACATATCACATATAAAATATGTGTTAATTGACTGTGTTATTGGTAAAGCTTCCAGTCAACAGTAGGCGATAGGCAGTTTATAGTTAAGTTTTTGGGGAGTCAAAAGTTATACAAAGATTTCCCACTGGGAGGTGACCCCCACATTGTTCAAGGGTCGACTGAACAATCTATCTACCTTTATAATAAGGTGGCATTTAGGCACACAGAGGTACTGTCATTTTTATAGCTGTGTGGTATTTCTGTCGAGAGGTAAAGATTTAAGTGGCTGAAAACAGCTGTTTGTCTCGGCCTCGATAAGAATGTAATTTTCTGGGGCGCCTGGGTGGCTCAGTCGGTTGAGTGTCCGGCTGCGGCTCAGGTCATGACCTCACAATTCGTGGGTTTGAGCCCCGCGTCAGGCTCTGTGCTGACAGCTAGCTCAGAGCCTGGAGCCTGTTTTCAGATTCTGTGTCTCCTTCTCTCTCTGACCCTCCCCTGCTCATGCTGTCTCTCTCTCTCTCTCAAAAATAAATAAAACAAAAAAAAAAAAAAGAATGCAATTTTCTAGTTAAATAGAGATGGGAGGAAAAAAAGCTTGCTTTAAAAATGATACATCATGTATATTTATACTGAAACACACACCCCTAATATGAGTGATGGATGGGGGGGGGCTGCATTCTGGTTTACACGCTGTCACTCATTGGTGTGAACCCTTGACTGGAGTCCTTGACCAGAGAATGGAGTGAAACGGTGCAGTCAAAGGTGCCCTAAGGTCACCGAGCTGAGGGAGAGACTTGAGACAGGTGAGCTGAGTGCTTATTACACACCAGGGCACTTGACCTCAGTCCCCCCAGTGACCAAGGAGCGACTGAATAGATGAGGCAGCAAGTGACACTCAAAAGGTCAAGTTGAGAATCCAAGGTCCCACTGCTGGCAAAGGACACAGATGATATATAAACCTAGGACTCCAGTGTTCATTTGGGAATTCCAACTCCCCATAAAGCTGCGCACAGACACAAGACTTTGTGAGCCTCGACATTTTGTGATGTGTATTTGCGCAGACTTTGTGTAACTTTACGGGGCACGTGATGTTTTTCTTCCTACGAAAAGCATCTCTGCTGAAAGGTGAAACATATAATAACCAAGCAAAGCAATTTATCTTTCTGAATTAAAAACTTATTTTCTCTGGCATATTCAAAGCAAACAAACAAGTCTTAGTTTGGCCAAGGGTTTCCATATTAAAGTCTCTTTAAAATACATCTCTCAAACTTTTCACTAATATCTTATGGTTTTATAAACATTCCCTAAAGTATCGTTTTGATATCTACATAGTAAAAGCCCCCACGATTACTAATTAGCAATTATAATTTTAAGTAATCTGTCAAGAATTTTAGAAAGTGCTGTTCCAAATGGCGAATGCTAACTTCTTTGCTAATGACAAAGGGTGTGTTTCTTCAGCAAGCACGTCAGCAACAACATTATTTTTACAGCGCAGAGAATGCACAGCACGTAAGATAACTGGATGCTGATTAAGTGCAGTGCTTCTATATTTTAGGACCCAGTGGCTCAAAAATCCAGGTGAGCAATAAGAAAATAGCTTGGGTGGATGGTAAGTGAAAGCTCGGTCAACTAGAACGGCATTTTGGCTACTCGGCAGCAGTGAACATGATCCGAGCACTTTGGAATACAGACTCAGGATCTGTTAGGTCTGCCTCAAGTCTTCTAACCAGACGCTTACATAACAGCACACTTATGACCGGGTACGGGCCTAACACTCCCTCTTTCAGCTAGTCTCACTGGTTAACTTGGTTCACATCAAGACTGTGGAAAAAGTTAGCATCTTTCTGGGAGCTCACACTTTAAGTTACGGCCCCTGTGAAACGCAGTCAGGATTCTTGGATTCCCCGCATCACACGGAGGGGGAACAAGGGCCCCAGTTGAGGACTGTTACAGAAGCAAAATGGACAATGAGAACAACGGGAAAGCCATAAAGGGGATGGACAGGAATGCGGGGCAGAAACAAACAAAAAAAAAAGAAGACAAAGCTCCTCTTCAACATCATGCAGAAATCCGGACCCGTCAACAGAGGGTTACTCTAAGGGTTGGCTCAAGAAGCGACATCTAAGTTACACTGCCGGAGGTTTTTTTACACTATCCACATGTTTTAATATCATTAAGTGGTTAAATGGCTTCTTACCATTGAGACAAGTTTTGGACATTTGCTACTAAATAATGGTATGTTTTGCTGAGCCATGTGACATACCAAAACCAGGAAAATACCCCAACTATATATTATATTTTGCTTTTGATGCACAGAAAAACAAAATGATAATATATGGGTTTTCTTTTCCTAAGCAGTAGATAATAAATGTTCTGGGCTTACACACACTTCCTGTTTCTTCATCTAGAGCCCTCAGAAATGACACACTTCTACCGAGAGATGCCATGCCAGTTCTAAGACGCTGGGGGTAGTTATGACACACGCAGGCATGCGGAGAGGTCGGAAGCTGGGAGCTAACTCTTGGAGATACACCTTATTAGCCTTCCCGGGGTGCTAATAAATCTCCACTATGCGGGGTGCCGCCTGGAGAAGCCTGCCTCCTTACCTTTGATATGGGGAATGAAGTGGTGTCGGAAGGGGGAGTTGGGGCGGGAGTCGCTGTGGGCGGAGCTGAGGCTGCTGGTGCGCAGGTGCACACCAGGAGACAGCAGCTCTGTGCGCAAGGAGCCAGGGGCAGGGCGAGGTGGAAACAAAAAGAAGAACAGAAATTAACACGGGAGCAGGGACACCATCATCGGTTCCAAGGGAGGGCGAGGTGGGGGGGGGGATAAAGAACGTTAATCAGGAGTCTGAAAAAGGAGGAAGGAAAAAGGGTTAAGAATGCACCTGCTAAGGGTTAGGCAAAGTGGGGAGAGTGTGCAAATAGGTTCAGGTTGGCACAGAGTCACTCTCTGCGAATAAATGGCTTTATGAGAAGGGATGGCCATCGGGACATTCTCTGTCAGGATGACACCAGCTACTGTTGAGCCAGTGCGGGCACGTCACTTAGACGTAGAAATAGCTGCTTTTAAAAAACACCTGGCAAAACAGAACCCCCTGACATGCATGTAAAAAAAAAAAAGACAATCATTTCCAGAACCTTGAAAAGAAATACTTATCTGTAAGGGTCAGATTTTTTTTTTTTAAGCTGCAAACTTCTCCCAATAGAAGCTTAATTTATTCTGCCTGCGGAGAAGAAGGACCCATTTGTGCTCCCCAGGTGGTGAAGAGCTACTTATGATCCTGAGAAGTGTCTGGTGGCAGCGCTGTGGGACTGGCAGCTTCCTGATCTTGGAAGGAGAAGGGACCATTAAAACCAAACCCAGCCCTGGGGGGCGTGCCTCACGGAGCGGATAATCAGAGGTATCCTACACCGACCACAACTCTGCGGGCAGAACCCCGCCGACTCCACTTGGCAAGGATAGATCTTGAAAAAATAACTGTGAGCCCTAATAATCGGATGTCCACAACATATTGTGAGGAGGAGAAAGAGCACTTAGAAAGGGGAATGTCCTAAAGGCTGCTGGCATCAGAACCACGGCCGGAACAAACACTTTCAGTGCTCAACAATGACGTGATCTTTTAGGGAAGTAATTTCCCAGGCTGACCACCCCCTCGCTATCTGGGGGTCTATGGAACAATGATTTCCCTGTAGCCCCACGTCATCCTGATAAGGTCACAGCCATGGCCTCAGTGACCTCAGCATATGTCTATAAGGAGGGATAGTCACATAGAGGACGTCTTGTCCCTCATGTAGACAAGGGCTTAAATCCAGACCCAGGTCCGGAGCATGAATAAAATGAATATAGCTGTATATGAAGAAAAAAAAAGAATCCATTTCCTGGAAAATTCTCATGTAACATAACTCTACAAATACCAAGCACTTAGGACCTAGGGAAAACTATACATATTAAAGAATCATATGCTAAAAATTCAATCCTCTATGAGCATTCAATCTCTGGCTTTTAGGAAAAGATTGCAGCCTTTTTATATTCTGTTCATTTCCTCTGGTTTTATTTCATAAAATAAGTTAGCATAGGAGTCTGTTCTCATCAGCCTGTGCAGAACAAGAAGCTTCAAATGAAATCTTTGGAGATGTATGCTGCCACCAAGTTTGTTTAGAAGCCAGAGGGGCGCCTGGGTGGCCTAATCCGTTAAATCTCCGACTTCAGCTCATACTCTCATGGCTCATGAGTTCGAGCCCCGCATCAGGCTCTGTGCTGACAGCTAGCTCAGAGCCTGGAGCCTGCTTCAGATTGTGTGTCTCCCTCTCTCTCTGACCCTCCCCTGCTCATGTTGTCTCTCTCTGCCTCTCAAAAAATCAATAAAAAACATAAAAAAAAAAAAAAAAAAAAGAAGGCAGAACCTCCCTGTGGGAATTTACTTCCCAGGGAACCCTGGGTCCATGCTGGGATCTCCATTCTTCTGTTCCACACACGAGACACCCACTGATAGTGATCAGGACGCCACCACGCACACGTGGTCACCTGAGGTCCACTACTATTTGATATTCTCTATCATAATACGTCTTTACTGTTTTTCTTTTTTCTAAGTTTAGTTCGAAATCTATGGGCTGGAATGGATCTGAAAAGCTATCAAATACAACCCTGAGGTTGTATGTAATACTTCCTTCTAGAAGGTGCGTAACCAAGCATGCTTAGTAACACCGTGTGCCTGGATCAGGGAAACACAATAAACCCACCAGCGATGGCTAATGCTGGATTTTAGACGAGGCTGATGTGCCTCTTGGGCACGTCACATTATTTTCCTTGGAGATCTTCATTGTAAGTCTCAAAGTGGTGGGATTTTTCTTCACGTCTAAAAATATTTTTAAAAAAGACTCCCTTGCTCCTGTTGTGTGCTGTCAACATGTAATTGTTTAATAAATCGTAATGAATAGAACCATAAAACAACACAAATTGTAGTTGGGTATCAGTTTTTTTTCTTTTTCCTGGGAAAAGGGGAGATCTATTTGGCGGCTCGATTTTTACCGCACTCTCAGTGGTGGGGAAGAGAAAAACCACACAGCAACACAGACTATGACACAGTGGATCTCGGGAACAGGTGCCCTTACCAGGTCTGTGAAAATGCTGGGGAGAGCGAGACGTGGTTGGAGTGTAGCTATGGCGGCTGTAGACGGGGGAGTTGATGGAGCCCTGGCTGGTGGACCGGTGGATCACCTGGTCCCGAGCGTCCTGGTAGCCCTGGAAAGAGAGTCCGGGAAAGCGGGCGCGTAAGACACACATCCGGGCTATCATCAGGTCTCAGGGAAGTCAAGTTCTACGAAGGTTGCCTCCAGAACTCTCCTATCTGTTCATGTACACATTTTAGGGCCACGTCCTTAAACACGTATGCAAAGGAGCATCCTGTGGTGAATGCCCTTTGTTTGAAAGCAGTGGTACTTGCATTTGGCCAAATTTTAAGAAGTAATATTACAAATCCCAGCGTTGATAGAGCTCTGGGAAAGGGGGGTAACTCCGATGGCCACATTTATACTGTGCTTTTCAGTTTCACAAAGTGGGTTCACACACATCATTTCATCTGGTTTGCAGACTAAGAAGGGTCGAACACAAGGTCTGACCTCCCTTCTCCACAAATGGAGACCGTCTCAGAGCAGGCGGGAGGCCGCCGAGTCGGTGCCGAGCTCGTGCAGGCAGAGCCCACGGCCGGCCCAGCCTCCCGGCTCTCACCTTCCCCGTGTTCTGACCGTCAACCCGCACCGTCCATGACGTTGATCTGGTGACGTTTTCAGCTGAGTTTCCTGGAGAACAAGCCGGTGGCCTCAAGCTCAGGGAATTCTACTTCCCACTTGAGAAATATATCCCCCCCAAAAATAAAAAGGGATCTTCAAATGGAAAAATTTGCTCAAAGATCCTTATCATACCACCGCTTACAAAGAGAAAACCTTCTCAACAAATCAGGGAATAATAAAGGGAATGAGTCATATCAATTCAAAGGAATAATATCCCACCACTAGTATCTGAGACACCGTATTTCTGTTGTTGTTTTGTTGAATGTCTTTCTTCAAGAATTCCAGTCTAGGAAAACTCCCCAAATCCCACCCACTATAGTTTTCAAAAATGGCACTTACTTCTGCGGATGGAGTAGGCGATAAAGTCCTTGGAGACTAGAAGAATAAGAGAGGATTTAAAGTCACGACGTTTGTTCATTTGTCATCAGTTTCATTAGTTGTGATCAGAACCACCTGGAAACAGGTGGCTTCAAACTCCAATGCCAGCTCCCCTGGCCCATCCCCTCTTTTGGTTCAGTGAGTTGAGAATAAGCCCAGGCAGGGACGTGCAAACCAAGATTCTGGGAGGCTGGCGCGCATCCCTGCCCAAGAACTGTGGGTTCTGATAAATACGTCATCATGATTTAGGTGCTTAAGCTACACACATTTCCCCGTGATGCTCAAACTATGCTTCGTTTACTAGATGAGTCACAGTGTCTGCCGAAACGCAGAATTCTGGAAACATGGTTGTTGATGGACGCATAACCACGGCAATCACGTAGCATCATTTGCTAACAGGCCGGAGATGACCAGGTCCGTGGCATCCAGCCCTGGTGGGCTTGCCAACCTCACCATTGGTCACCTGCTGGCTTTCATCCTTCCAAGCATCCTTGGGGCAATCAACAGACCAAACCCTCCCTCACCTCAGGGTCTTTGCACTTGCTGTGCTTTCTGCCACCCGTGCTTCTTCCTTAGGACACCTGTAGGACTCACTCCCTTCTGCAGTGAGGTCTCCACTCACATGTGGTGCCACACAGTGCCTTCTGGGACTCTCCTATTTAAAGGAGCAAGCCAGGGGTGCCTGGGTGGCTCAGTCAATTAAGCGTCTGACTTTGGCTCAGGTCATGATCTCACAGTCCGCGGGTTCAAGCCCCTTGTAGGGCTCTGTGCTGACAGATCAGAGCCCGGAGCCTGCTTTAGATTCTGTATCTCCCTCTCTCTCTGCCCCTCCCCTGCTTGCTCTCTGTCTCTGTCTCTCAAAATAAAGACATAAAAAAATTAAAAAAAAAATAAAGGAGCAAGCCACCCCCATGTGTGTTTTCCTTACTCTGCTTCATTTTCCGTCTAGCATCATATCCTGTAAACCTGTATTATGTCTCTGTTTACTGTCTGTCTCCCACATTCCGCTGCAGGCTCCACGAGGGCAAGAAGTCTGCTCCTTCACAACGAAGTGTTCCCAGGGGCTAGAGCAGCTCCTGGCACATATTAGGTGCTCAACAAATATTTCCTAGTGAATGAATGAATGTTTACAATTAAAATGCAAAAAAGTATTCAAAGAGAATGAAATGTAAAGGAAGCATTCTAATTTCTCAGCTTCAGAATTTGGCCCTGACCAGCGCCCTGCCCGTTCACAAGAAGCTTCCGGGCTCCCTTGCACCCCAGATTCCTCAAGTGCCGTGATCTTGGCTGCAGCCACAGCCTCTCCCCGGGGCGTCTTAGCTGGGTGAAGACGGGCTCCGTGAGGGCAGGCACAGGCCTGACCCTGCTGACAGCGGCTTCTAGACCTGCCCTACTCATGCCTTCTGAAGGCACGAATGGCTACACAGACCGTCAAGTTTATTCCTCTGGTGTTTCTAAATTGGCAAGACAGGGATTCTTTTTTTTTTTTTTTTAAATTTTTAAATGTCTTATTTTTGAGACAGAGAGACAGAGCATGAGTAGGGGAGGGGCAGTGAGAGAGGGAGACACAGAATCCGAAGCAGGCTCCAGACTCCGAGCTGTCAGCACAGAGCGTGACATGGGGCTTGAAACCCACGAACCGTAAGATCATGACCTGAGCCGAAGCTGGATGCTTAACCGATTGAGCCACTCAGGCGCCCCAAGGAGATTCTTTGGGAAACGTGTTAAAAACTAAAGGAATAAATAATCACATAAAGTTTCCTAAGTTGCAAGATGCATGTGCTGGGAAGAGTTTACAAATATGTCTGATTTCCAATCCAGGGGCTCCTCCCATCGAGATTCTGTCCTCAGAGAAATGCACAGGTCATTACCCCAGGTTATGACAGTATCGATGCTGGGATCCCCACTATGAGAGACGGCAACGTTTCTGTTGAGCACTTAAGTGCCGGGTACTGTTCTACTTGAAATATTTCACTTAATCCCCAGGGAAACTTCTGAGGTAGGCATGACTATCTTGAGTTTACAGATGAAATGGAAACACGTATTTTTCCCAAAGTCGTATGGTTAGTAAATATCAGAGTCTGACCTGAAACCCTGAAATGTTCACTTCAAGGCCCAAACTTTAGTCCTTGATATTTTACTGCTCAAAACGGAGACTGGGAAACGCACACATCCCCCCAAACCTAAAACCCCATAAAGCAATTCACCTCCCCCCACTTAACTGACTTGAATATTAGAAAATTTTCATCCACTTGCTCCCGGACCAGCCCCTGCGCACTCTGTTCAGTAACGTTCCTTTTTCCTTTATCGCCCTATGCAACTCTCCAGGGCCCAGTGGGAACTGAACAACCCAGGCCAATCAACCTGCATTTGAACAGCTGAAGGTGCAGTTACAGGCCTGTGACCACTAGGGGGCACTACACGAAAATGGATACCTTCCTGTCCACCGGGCCATTTCAACACAGAGCTATCTATGCTCTGGAATAAAACCCAAATGGAAAAATAAACAAAAAGAACATATATTACAGTTACGAATAAATATAGGCATCGTTACAAAACAAATCTTCTATAGGTATATGATTGAGAACAAATTAAACAGAATCACCATGTTTTCATGGATTTTTTTTTTCCACCAAAGATCTCAAAGCGCTGTGTGCTGTTAAATAGTGTACAGTCTGTTTTAACTTTGAACAGCTAATTTCAGTCCCATACTTGGGCAGCATCTCTCTGGACTCAAAACAGTCTACACTATAAATGATTCCAATTTTAAAAATAAAGAGGGAAAAAATGTTTAGATCAAGTTGAACATGCCAGAGGAAACCGACCAGAGCCCTCATGACCCAGGTAGGAGGTGACAGCAGGGAGCCCCCAGCACTGGGAAGGGATGGGAAGGACCCCAAGGGGCTGAGAGGGTGTGCCCCAGCCTCCGGACCACTGATGTTGGGAGAGCATTAGTAAGCCTCAAGGGGACAGGTAATGACCACAGTAGCCGCTGTCATTTGCTGAACATTTACCATGAGCCTGACTCTGCTAAGTGCTTTAATAGATTAGTTTATACAGATTAGTTTTAATAGATAATAAATTATCTAGATATTATCTAGATATTAACTTTTAACAGATAGTTTATTTAATCCTTCATTTACATCCTCTTAGGTGAATTCTGTCATCCTATTTTATAGCTGAACAAACTAGGGGTCAGAATGGTGGTCACATGGCCAAAGTCACACAAGCGGCATGTGGGAGCTCCCAGGTTGAGCCCAGGTAATCTGAGTCCAGAACGTGGTCTCACATCACTGTGCCACACTGTGGTCACCCCCTCTCTACTCTTCCTGTTCTCGCACATTCGAACCGTCTTAAGATGCTGCAGATTGTAGTTGTCATGATTTAGGGTGTATGTTCTCTTTCCTCATGATCCCCATGAAGAGACTTCAGTCTGTCCCCTGATCAAGACCCCCCACCCCCCGAAGACTCACCCCCGTTATTCCCTCTGCCCAGCTCAGATTCTCCCCTGACAATGTTGACTTCCTTCCTGGACAACCTTCATTGTGATTTTCTCCGGTTGGTCTACTCCTTCACCCTCTGTCGCCTCCCAAGCCCAGGGATGGGGTGATAGGTTCCTGAGTACCTCAAAGCACCTAGTAGGGAAGCCTGCAAATAGTAGGCAATCCAAAAGACCCTCGGCCTTTTTTGATTCCAATCAGTTCTTAACACATGTGACAAAAGCTGTTGTATAACTCAGAGCTTCTAGAATTTATTACCTCTCCCAGGCTCTGCCTCTCCTGTTTGTCCTCATAGCCCGAAGTGTAGAAGGGCTCATAGGTAATAAGATCTGGACGTTCAATATCGTATATTGCCTTGACCTTGGGAATGGCTGCTAAATCCTTATAATCCAGGATTTCATTGTCCACTTTTGCCTGGCAAAGTTAAACAGAAAGAAAAATTACTCTTCAGTAATCTCTTTGGGGAACTATTGTTAGTGCATTTCATGTCCTGATCAAAAGGTGAAGATCTTAAAAATAAACAGAAATCAAGACATGTTGCTTAGTTTGAAAACCAAAAGCATTTTGCTTTAGAAAGTTGCTGATTTATACATTAATCACATTTTTAAAAAGTCATTCAAAGCTTAGGGAAAAGTCTATGTAGAATAAACCAAGGAGAAAAGCCTAAAAACCTTCAGGGTAATTTTCCTAAATTTATTACAGAGATGGAAAAGCTCAAACAGATGGTCAAAAAAAAATCCTCCCAGATGGCTAAAAACAAGAACTGCATATTTGATAAACTAAATATTTAAATACCTTTGTGGCAGAATTTAAGAATCCTCAGTATCAGCATTCTGAAATGTATAATTAATCCCCAAGTATCCATATCCCAGTTAGGCACAGCAAATTTTCAAGTCCTACATAGCATTACTGCATTTTACAGGTCACATGGCTATTGGCATATCCATTTAATTACCCGAGGGAAAACATGATCGAAAAGGCTGATCTTCAAAAATGAAAACTGGATCTCATAACAGAAATAGAAGTCATTTCCATTTATTCTATTTTGGATCACCCCCTCCACTATCACAATCTGCTACTTTACCTGTCCCAGAAGTCTCTTTTCCAGAAGTAAATACTTACGTAGATAGTATGACCCGGAGAGCCAGGAATACTGGAGCCTGGTCTGGAATAAATGCTTTCAGAGGAAGTCCGGGTAGGCTGTAAAATAAACGTGCCTTGTAAGATTTCAGACCACGGCTTCAGAGTCAAGACTGCTTTGCGTCCCTAGCAGTTACTGAAAACTAAGCTGGCTAAAAAAAGACTTGTGACTATTCTGAGGAAGGGAAAATATAATCTAGAAAGAACAAAAAAGGAGAACCGGCTTGAGCAATCAGCCTTGAACATGCATTTGGGGACCTTCCTCCTTACTGTCTCTTCACGGTCCCTCCAACGCCTTCTGGTCTACGGTCACACACATTCCCCTTCACTCTGTTGCCATGATCCCAGCCCCAGTCACCAGACAATTGCAGTGACCTTCTCTGCAGGTTTCCTGCCTTTGTTCTTGCCCTCTTCAAATCCTCTGGAGCCCAAGGGCCAGAGAGGTCTTTTAAGAACAGAGTTTAGAAGGTTCCTACCCTGTTTTTGGTGTCAGCAACCCCTTAGAAGAAAGTCACAAGTCCCAAGGCCTCAGGGTTTTGCTCCTGTCTTCCTCTCCCCCTTCTCCCTCACTACCCACCATCACTCATGGAACACGGAGCACGTCCATGCTTCAGGGTTCTTATCCCAGCTCTGCCTGAAATGCTCTGATCCCCGATGTCACTGGTATTTTTTCCTCCTTCAGTCTTGGCTTTAATATCACCTCCTCAAAGAAGCCCTCCCTGATCTTTCAATCCAGAATGGTTACCCTTAAGTCCTCTCAGTGACGTTCTTAGTTTTCCTTCATGAATACAATTTATAATTCCCACGTTTACTGTTGGTTGGTTGGTTTTCTGCATCGTGTGTATTTTCCTTACGAAGTTTAGTTACCACCTCTGCCCTCACAGGATTTAATTTTTTCACCATGTATATGCCTCATGTTTCACACAGGTAAGTGGAAGGCATGAATGCTTGTCGAGGGAATGAGCTAGAATTTATTGTTTGTAAATACTCACTGTGGATAATTGGCTCACGTTAGTTATGTGACGTGAGGCTATCCCCACAGAGGGTCACTGAGTCACTGAGGTAAAGTTAGTGGTCGGCCACTCAGAAAGAGAAAGGAAGCCAGACTTTATAATATATGCCTCAAGGACCCTGGTGGTGACGGCAGTGGGCAGGAAATGGATAAAGTAGGGTTAGGTTAATTGCCTCCCACCCTGCCTGGCACATTCTGGAAACCTCTGCAAAGAAAACCCAAGGCCTAGTCTTGAAAGACTTGCTCCCCTCCAGACAGATATTTCCTGGAGTGGAGACTTTGCAGTTCTACGTTAGAAACAGGATCTTTCCTCTTCGGTACTGCTTCTACTGATATTTGGCACCTAGAACATGAGTGTAACTGAGCCAAAAAACCTCCTCTAAAAATAAGGATGTCACATCACTACGTATTTCATGTCTGAAACAATGAGAGCAAACCCACCCGGCCCATTCAAGTCGGGCAGTGATTAGACTCTACTGGAATTCACCTGAGGGATGTGGAGTGTTGGTTTCACGTCTTTGAGATACGCGGGGCGGAGCGGGGGTTGGAGAAATCACACTGGGCACAGGGGAGGTGTGGCACGCTCGTTGTTTCTGGTCTCCCTCCCTCAGACCTGCCACATACAACTACCTTCCTCCTAGACTTAAAGTTTCTAATCACATGCATGTCTCAATACAAGAAAGTTCTCCATTCTGAGTCCACGGAGAAAGAAAGGATTCACAGGGTAGCACTACTCAAAAAGCCCATTTCCTTGACCTAATTCTCAATGAAACGGAAGCATGACTCAATCAAAGTGTAGCCCTTCTTTAAGAAGAGAGGTCACCCCTTAATAAAGCTGACCCAGGATGCCTCTCTGTGGGGTAACTCTGCCCTACAGGTAGCCCTTCAGTTCAGCTTCAAGGGGCCAGCAGGGAAGATGTGCCAACTCAGTGTCAGAATGAAACTTGATAAGTAACAACCCAAGAATATTAATGGGAGCTAACGTGTGTCGTCTGCTTACTACATGGCAGGCTCCATGCAGAGCATTTCTGAGGCTAGATCTCCCTTCGATCTCAATAACCCCTTGAGGAAGACATCTGTCTTACAGATGAGGAAGAAGTATGCATGCCCCAAGCTACACAAGTACTCAAGCGTCTGGATACGAACCCAGACACCCCAGAGATGGAGTCCAATCTCTTAGCCCCTGCACTAGAACCTCCCCCATACCAGAGGGAAAATGTGACCATTTATTTCTCATGAACACAGCCATGGGACAGATGGGGAGAACGTAAAAAACAGACTGAGATCAACTAGCAGAAGAGAGTGCCTGCCAACTGAAAATGTTTTTTATTGCCATTAGCTCCAGAGGAGCCCTGCCGTGGCTTACCGTGGTGGGGTGTGATCAGACAGGGTGTATGTAGTCCGGGACAGCCAGACGTCTTTAGTTACTGGCGTTGCTATGACAAAGTCTTGTTTTCATTAACAAGTGGTTAGGACATTGTGTGAATAGCCAAAGAACACATGGACCTTTGGGGTCTCTCCCACATCACTCATCCTATTTCTGCCAAATATAGGCGAGGGGATACTTTTTGCCTTTCCTGTAGTGATGCACCTGGGGGTGGCTCTGAGGTATTTCATTCCCTTGCGTATGGCGCATGCGGATAGGAATGTAGCTGGAAAGCCACGTGAACACATGCCCGGGAAGGTCTGTAATGCTCTCTTCCAAGGATGAGGAACTCCATGAAAGGAGAAGGTCCCCTTGGCTGAACCAGCCTGCTTCCATTCAGGCTCTCTTTACTTCCTTCTTCACCGGATTGGAGAGGGAGTTACGTAGGCTTCCTCTGAAGCATTCAGCTGGTTCATTCATACCATTAATGGGGCAGAGCTAAGGGTTCTAAGAGTTTTCAGTCAATCTAAATTCTCATCAAATTCCACTTCATCTTAAAGGTTTTCAGATCTGAACCACCTCCACTTTGCATACACCTGCCCTGGGTTCTCGGACTCTGAAATAAGTATTTTAGATTTTCATAGTCAGACAGTGTTCAAAGTCAGTTCAGCTCTCCACCAAATCCAGTGATGCTCTGGCTCTTTCTTGTGGAGAGACACCTTCCGACCATTCAGCACTGGGAAGCACTCAAGCTCTCTCTTGGAGGTTCAGAAACTTCTCCTTGTTTCATTGCATTTACTGTTGCTGCTTTTTGCTTCATTCTGGTCTCCTAACCTTACTGCAAACTCTATTTCCATAGCAATCTTGCTTATGAGTTGAGTTACATCCTTATTTTCTTACAATGGCCCCTCTTCCTTCTGTTTTCCTGTCTAAAATGAAACAATGCGGTAAAACACAACTCTGTGGAGTATAGTTTAGGGGGGTAAAAAGGCTGGTTTGGGGTCAAGTGATTTGGTTCAGATCCTGGCTCTCCTAGTTGTGGGATAGAAGAGGAGTTTTCCTTTTTCTTTCCTGTCTTGCTTTCCCTCTTTTTCTTTGGACTTTCTTGAGCTTCAGGTTCTCATTTATAGAATGGAGGAGAGGGTCCAAACGCCTAACAGGGACAAAGGAATCAACACCTAGCAAGCTCCAAACTCCTTGCCAACCACAGGGCAAGTACCAATTTTCAGCATTTTCCAGACACTGGACATTAGACTGGATTTCCTACGTCTGTTAATCTCACATCGTGAAAAAGAACACTGCCTGTTTTCCTCTTCAAAATAGAACAGTGCTTTCAAATGTGAGCTATGTGGACTAGGTGTTTCTAGAGCTCTCTACAGCTGCTGCACTTGTACGCCTTCCCGTTAGGACTCAGATGTGTGAATTTATCACAGTAGGTAGGAGGAACAGTCAAACTGACCAACGCCCCTCCCCTTTTTGAGAGCTCTGTGAAGTGACTGTATATCCTCCCGAGATGGTGCTGGCCTGCTTAGGCCTCAGCTTTACGGAGCAAAGCCCTTCCCGTGCCTGAGGGCAAAGACCTTGCACAGGCCAGTCTTATCTGCCTGAACAGTTCCTGGTTTGCTGCCTCTTCAAGGAAGCTCAAGGCTTAAGCAGCCCAGGAGGATTCTTGCTTGTTTGCCACAGTTCCTAATGGCTCCTGACGTGTACGTGCTCCGCCACTGGAGGTTAGAGGTCCCTCCTTCATGAAGATAATAAATTATTTTTAAAACTGAACTATTATTTTGGGTGTTTTTATGGGGAGGACTGTTTTAATCCTAAAAATTTGGAAGTTTACATTTCAATGCTAAATATCTAGAATTTGAAATGTTGAATTTTTTAAATGAACACCTTTATTATTTAAAGAAACCCTTTTGGGGTGCCTGCATGGATCAGTCAGTTAAGTGTCTGATTTTGGCTCAGGGCATGATCTCACAGTTACTGAGTTCGAGCCCTGCATCAGGCTCTGTGCTGACAGCCTGAAGTCTGGAGCCTGCTTCAGATTCTGTCTCTTCCTCTCTCTTTCTGCCCCTCCCTCACTTGCGCTCTGTCTCTGTCTCTCAAAAATAAATAAATGTTTTAAAAAATTACCAAAAAAAAAAAAGAAACCCTTTTATTCTTTCAGTTGTATTTTGCCCTATGATTAATCAATAAATAACTTTCTGGGTGTCTCTGATGGCCAAGACAGCTTCAAAAGGCACACAGCTATCTTCCAATATAGCAGGCCAAATCTACTACTCCAGTTGAAACTCATTTAGCCTGAAAAGCAACAACTTAACTACCAAGCTTTTCCTCTCTCAAATCCCACTGTCTCTTCTTTACCAGGAACTGACCTCTAGTGTCACCATGCTGGACGAGAAACATGTTTTCTAGAGGATCTCCATGTCCACAGATAATCCTTATAGGCAGTTATTTAACCTACATTACTATTTCAACCCATGCTGATATCCAGGTTAACAACTGTGACCCAGTAATTACTAACCAATAACCCAATGGGTCAGCAGGCTTTGTAAGTCTCCATGAGCATTACGATGAACTAAAGTACTCTCTTGCCTATACAGCTCTCCCTTGAACAGTGCACACGTCAGCAGCATCGACCCACTGAGTGGTGGGAAATCCACGTGTAGCTTTTGACTCCTCCAAATCTTAACTCCCAATGGCCCACCATCGAACAGGAAGCCTTACTGAGAATATAAACAGTTGAATACCACATATTTTGTATGTTATATGTATCACATACTGTATTCTTACCAGAAAGCAAGCTAGAGTAAAGAAATGTAATTAAGAAAATCCCAAGGAAGAGAAAATACATTTATAGCACTGCAGCGTAGTTATACATTAAAAAAGAAAACAGTGTGTGAGTGCGCCCATGCAGTTCAAACCTATGTTGTCTTAGAGTCAGCTGTGTTATAAATGAAGGTAATTTCAAATGTTTATTCTCAAAGGTATGCCCATTTCTGTTCTACAGAGGAAGGAAACAGGGTCTGTGATTAAGCTATGAGAAGTCGATGCAATTTACTTATTTTCCTTGAAGCACCTTTTCCTTCATGCCTATGGAAAAACCCAACTTGGGAAAATTCAGTTCTTTTTTTTTAATGCCATCTTTGGGGGGATAAAAAAAAAAAGGCAAGGCAAGGTGGAGAAGGAACAGTAGATATAGAAAGGATTATAGACTGTGATGTCTCAAAGTATTTTTCTAATAAAATTAGGCAAATAACTGAATCCTTATTTTGGCAACAGGAACAAAGGAGCTTCACTAAGAACCTTCTGTTGTATGAGGTTGTCCTCACTCATACTCTGCAGGCTAAGGGTCCGTGTGACCTACATTTATTTCCCCAGTACGTCTTTAGGAACTCACTTTTGATCTCAAAATGTTTTTTTATTTTTCTCAAAAAAAAAAAAAATCAACCAAGAGAAGTCTCACCAGAAGACTAGTAGTTCATTTCAATGGGGGAGAGAAAAACCCCAGAGCACGTGATCATGTACAGTAAATACATGTCTTTTTGCTTTCTGCATGAAATCTTTCTAAAAAGCCTTCTAACTACCTTGTAGCCAATATTTCCTCTATGCCTTGACTTGACGGTCCCACCATTCCGAAAGCACAGTCACAAAGCGAAAATTACCCTGAGGACATCTTTTTATGTTCCTGTCCCGCTCTCATCATTCTTCAGCTACTGAACGTTAAACACTTACCAGAGCTCTGCCTGGTGAAGGAGCAGAGAAATGGTATTTTCCAGTTACTGTCATTATGGGCCCCCATAATGTCTGGTCCCTTCATGGTCAGGGAGTGCTGGAAAAGCTTTCAGCAGGAGCGGGGGCGTGACAACTACCATCTACTTTGCATTCCTCCAAAGCCATGCTCTAAGAATGGACAGACTACAGGCAACCGACAGCCAGATGGGAAAGTTTACGGGGACACTACGGATACAAGGTGATGGCCACCTTATACGAAGAGCTGCTGGGATTGACAGGACCTGCCTTGGGCTTTTGTCCAAGTTCACTAGACAAGGTGGTGATAACAGCTGCAGAAGAAGGAATACTTTTAAAATCTGCATAGACTGAGTGTTCACTGCTAAGTCAAGAAAGGGTGAAATTAACTCCTTTGGAGAAAGGAATTTTACGTTTCAGAGGAAGCAGCCAGGGCTCATGGGCACACATTCCCTTCTCTGGATAGTGTCACAAATGCCATCAGCCTTTCCTATGGTCAAGAGCCTCAGTGTCTTTCTAGCATAAATCATAACCTCTAAACATTCTGATGAATTATAAAAACACACCAAAACCCCTGAAATATTTGAATAAAGTGAAAGCCTGGAATAAGGCAGTATGTATTGTAGTGATGTTACTAAAACAATAACCAACATTATCCCCTTGTTTGAGATATACGTATGGGTTCTAATTAGCTCTTTTTAAAAACAATATACATACAGGGTATTTGTTTGGTATGTTATAGGTTTGCAAGTGCATACATTATTATAGTGAATATTAGTTTCGCAAGAAAAAAATCTCATGCTCATTTTGTATGGCAATCTGTTCATGCTTTAGTCTCCAAAGGCACATCAGAAAAGCTCCTTTTAATAGCCAGTGATCCACTCAAGGTTATTACAAACTTGGTCCTGGGGATATGTGCTTTGTCTATAATGAATTATATCAGACATTACAAATGTTAGGACTGAGTTTTACCTAAAGACAAAATTTGCTATTCATATAAAACTTTTCCAAGTCAGTAAGACTGGAATATATTTTTCTTAGGTAATTTTATTTTCATCATTTTCTTTGGCTGGTACCTCAGCATGAGGAAAGAAGGAACAATTGCAGAATAGAAATAATGTCTTTGTTCCTATAAGGCTTCTCCTGGGGCACTAGAAAGGTTTGATATTATTTGGTGAAATGAGCTGCTTGTAGAAGGCATCTGAAAGATCAACACATCTGTGTGACTTGAGCATTGCCTTGGAGTCTCCAGGCTTCTTAAAAGTGCTAGTGAGCTGTTCCTCAATGGGCCAGTGGGTGAAGGGGGGCTTTGTCAAATGGCCTGTTTCTTTGCCAGATCCCAAGCTGTTTACAACTTTCTGTGATGGAGCTCAGGCTGACTGCATTGAGATTTACGGCTGGATAATGGGAATCAGATGTCCCTCTTGAGCAGGACAGGGAGACAGTGGTTATTAAAAACAGAGCTCTCTTTCCTCTGACCCACCACTGCTTATGATGTTCTCCATCTTCAAAACTTGAGGGTCTGGGGCAAACCAAGAATTTCACACTTGATGATGGTATTTTTGTTCAAGTCATGAAAATGCATCACTTGGCCATCGCCTTAGGCTAACAAAATAGAATCCTATTTGAGTTATCAAGTATACTTTTGGGGGAAAAAAGACCCTAAAACTATTGAAAAAGCAACTTCTTGCCAAACATAGGTACTGATTCTAAGCAGCACTCGTCTGCAGTGGGGGCAATCTTTGGCTGGATTGTTGTTGTGCTGGATTCACGAGACTATAATTTCATTGCATGTGAAAACCCTGTCACTGGAGCTGAAACTTGAAGACAGAATGAAGATCATAGGACAAATACGAGTTGGAGCAAAACCCAGTATTGTGGGCCAACATAACGTGCCCAAGGCCTGGAATCTGCAGTTATATCTTGCTGCTGAGGCCTGGGGAGTCTTGGGCTGAACTCCTTCTATAGACGAAAAAACTTAGGGCATTGATGTCTAAAAGGTTTCTTTCCCTCTAAAAATATATGCTTCTATCTTCCAAGCCATTTAATACAAGAAGGTAAACTTTTAATAAAAGGAGACTAAGCAACTCTCCTGAGCTTCAGTGCCATTCTGGCAGGCACACAAAAAGGTGCACACACAGAGCCCAGACTGAAGTGCTATGCTGTAACCCTGAACTGTTAGCAGAGCTAAAACCTGGGTTTCATCTGGGCAAAGGTAGGACTGTGGAAAGTTATCATCATTTAACAGGTTTCAGTGGGTTCTCAGAGACCCCCCCCCCCAATGGAAGATCAAGTATGTGTAGGAAGCATGGTCTCCTGCCTCGCAGTTCATCTGGAGGGCTGGCTGAGCCTTCTCCGTGCTTCTGTGGGGCCCTGCAGGGCATGCTGCCCTCCTTCCTAAACCCAGCAGACTCAGCTGGTAGGTAGCGCTCCTCTCTGTTTTCCTAAGTTCCTCTCTCTACACCCGGTGTTGTACTGGAAAGAGCATGAGTTATGGGCTCAGAGACCTGGCTTCCAATCTTAGCTCTTCCGCTGACTGGTGGGGTAACTCTGGGGAGATTATGTAACTGTGATGGGTCTCAGTCTCCCCAGCTATAAAATGGGAGTAAGGAGAGCTACCTCACAGGGATTTTTAGGGAGAGCAAACAGAGTACATTTAAATCCTTTGGCCTCTACCGAGTAGATGGCTGGTCTCTCATTTCCTTTCCCTCTTCACTTCTGACCTCTTGCGATGGACCACTCCCTATCCCAGTATGGTGTTCTGTGCTTCTGCGATTCCCCTCACCAGCCCCACCCCTTTCTCATCATCTCCATAGGAGCTCATCCCAACCGGCCTCCAAAACCCAACTCAAAGACCACTTTTGCCAGGAAGTGTCCCTTGAGACCCTTTCTCTCATCTGACATTCCTTGATCTATGTGATGTGCTTCTATACCATTTTATAATTATGTATGTGTCTTCCCTGCTATTCTGCAGCATCCAGCCCAGCACTGACTCTACCTGGGTGCCTGGCCAATATTTGTTCAGTGGACAAATGTGTGAACCCGGGACCCAAAGGGGAGCTTCTAATGTGCTTGCCGTAATGACGGTGATGCTGTAGCCAGTACTCTAAATGAAAGAAGGAAACAGCCAGAATCGGAATGTGAGATGCACTCTGTGGGGTGAGAAAAAGCATCTGCCTCTGCAGGAGCCGGAGAAGTTATGTGGGGCGAGCAGCGTGGGGACGACAAGCAATAAGAAGCCTGGGGCCAGGACCGCGGCTCTATGCCTCAGCCTAGACACAGCGCCAACCTGCAGAGACGGAGACCGTCCTGTGCGTCGAATCAGACTTTTGGGATAAAAGAAATCGGAGGAAGAGCGATGAAAGTTTGGCGGCTGCCATAAAACACGAGAAAAGGAAAGAATGAACAAAGAAATAGCCTCAGTTTAGAAACACTGTACAAAAAACAACACAACACGACACCTTTGGGAAAACAAATTTGAGAGTAAACGTCAAGTGCCTTCACTTTACAGTTGGTGTTGGTGTTGGTGTGTGTGTGTGTGTGTGTGTGTGTGTGTTTGAGGGGGCCAATGTTTAAAAGCATATTAACTGGTCTTCAAGTTACAGTTTATTTACCTACATTCTAACTTTCCATGATTTCTTTCCATTTATTTCAGCAGAGACATTTTTATGTATCAAGAGTAAGAAGCCAGTGAAGCCAATGAGAGATGTCTTTAAGAATCTGTCATTACAAACGCCCTGTGAGTTCTTAAATACCACGAATGTGAATTACTCAGTGGGGTTGCAGAAAGAGTCTTAAAACATTTTCATTTTGCCATGGTAACTGTACTGATGTGACACCCTGTGAAAAGTCTTGAAAATCTTGGCTCAAGGTCTGTGATTTGTAGACACACCCTTAAGAGAGCACAACGTTTACACCCTTATTCAAAAACCGATTCTGCTTTCAACCCCAACAACATCAGCACGTACCCCACTCGGGGCACATGGGGACCTCCTCCCCTCTGGAGTGCCCCATATGCTACCCTACTGGGCTTCCCGAAGGTGAGCGAGCTGAGGGCTGGCCTGACCACCCAAGTGGTTGAATGTTGGCTTTAGGAGAAAAGTTTTGGAACGTTCTGGAAAACTTTACTAAAGGAAGAAAAACTAATCGTTCTTCTTGGCCAGAATGAGTAGAAGTATTTCACTAGTTGTTTTCATAAGCTTATCCAGGGAGTTCTATCAGGATGCAATCAAGAGTGTTTTTCTGTTTTCTTTCTTTCTTCCTTTTTTTTTTAATATCATTTTAGCAACACTGTGTGCAAACTCAAGCAATCCTTAAAGAGAAAAGACACACAGCCCATGGACTCTGGTCTCATTAACATTCTTCTCCTCATTTTCCAAAAGATTTCATCAGGGATGAAGTGAAAATGATTATTCAAAAAACTGAAGACAACACAAGTCACTAGCTACTTGGGTTGGTTTCTGGGCAGCAGCCCCAAGCCATGCTATGAATTTCACATTCTTATGATAAAAATGACAATAACTATCTTTAATGTTCTAGGATTTTGTAAAAATAACCCATTTCCAAAGCATCCAGAGTTCCAAATTCGCAGACTCTGGTGCCCAATGCGGGTGACCGTTCCAGCGGGCACCTGCCTGGTGGGTGGACTTGTGGGTTACACACATGTGCTCGAGCTAGAGCGGTTGTGTAGATACAGAGACCAAAACCATCCTGGCATTGGTGGACAAATTCCTTTTCAGTTTGTTTGGTTCTTCCTCAGTTACTCTGAGAAAAGTTTTTTTTTTTTTCCCTTCTCCATAAAAGTACGATGCTGATGGGGTTACAGTACATAGCTGCTTATGTCTACTAATGGCGGTTCAGGAAGATCTGATACCACACTCCAGAGTTTGGCTTCCAGAATACATTCTGGTCATTGTTTTTCCTGAGATGCCAAGTGGAGCACAAACTCGTTTTTTCAAGTGTTAGCTAAACTGAGAGGCTGTGGACTAGGATCCAGTCTGATTATGGCTCAAGAGATATTTCACAGTCCAAAGGGAAAACTGGGGGCATCCGAACAGGATACAGAGAATGGTGAGGACTTGGACGTGTGTACAGCTCTTTGCTTCAGAAACAGATAAAACAGTGTCACCTGGCGGTGTTGTCGGGGTTGAGTAAGGCCAGGTGAAGGCTTCAGAAGTGAGAGATGAAGAGGGTCTACCCTTCTGCCCATGTGCTTACTTACTAAACCATTTTGATGTTACCTAGGAGTTAAGTTACAAAACCATCCAGGATGCTTACTCACATTGATACTTCTGAGCCCGTCATTATTTCCTCAGAGGTTTTATCTGACAAGCGATCAGCTTCTGGAGACCAAGAATTTGGTGAATTTGGATTTAAGAGGTCAGTAAAATGTACCAAGGGCTGAGCATGGATGCGGAGTTTGCATTGAGGTGGTATGTTACGGACTGAAGCACAGAAAAGTCTGGTGAGGTCACCAGATGTTGGACCTAGAACTGGATGAATCGTATTTTCACATGTGTACGGTTTGATTTTCCCCTTGAGTGCTTTCCTACGAAACCTGACTAGGGAGGCAAGGCTTACTTTCTCCAACACAAGCATTTGGAATAAAAACCACACTCGATTTAACAAAGGAGGGAAGGGAACTTCCTTCCCTGGCTAAATGGTCTTTCAACTTGGTCTGTTATTGAGGAGAAACAAAAAGTCATGAAAAAGTAATTTCCCCAAAACTCCAGCCCTGAAAACTAGCGACTGTGACACAGACGGCCAATAAATGCACCTGACGTTACAGTTCTAATTGTTTCCTTACCCGCAGCTTTTCCTCGGTCTTGGTAGATTGCTTACAGTCGGGATGCCAAACGGTGGAACCTGGAAAGACACAACGCCCCGCAAAGAGGTGAGGAAAACGGAAAGAAGCCACGGTCGTATTCGATAGAGCTTCGGAGAAGGTTCAGATCCTTCTCTCCCTCACACAGGGGAGTGTCAGAGCCCTGTGCCCAAGTGAATTACGACAACTCCAACCTCCGGGTAGGTTTTCCTCATCCAGTCTGAGCTTGCTCTGTAAAGGTTATAATTCTAGACCACAGAGACCACTACCTGGGCATAAATGTTTTGATGCAAGGGATGTTTAGTCCTTGACTGAGTGTTGTTGTTATTTTGGGTCATATTATTATCCTTTAAAAGTCATGTCTGTCTTGAGGCGCCTGGGTGGCTCAGTCAGTTAAGCTGCTGACTTCAGATCGGGTCATGATCTCACATTTTGCGGGTTTGAGACCCGCGTCGGGCTCTGTGCTGATAACTCAGAGCCTGGAGCCTGCTTCAGATCTTGTGTCTCCCTCATTCTCTGGCCCTCCACCGCTCACACTCTGTGTGAGTCTCTCTCTCTCTCTCTCTCTCTCTCTCTCTCTCTCTCTCAAAAATAAACATTAAAAATATTTTTTTAAATAAATAAGTCATGTCTACATGCTTACTACAAACTGTGTTGGATTTAAATATAAGCTATAAACCCTGTTTATAAAACATCAAAACAACTAAGCAATTTAGAGGGGGAATAAAGTCAAACCATATCCAGAGGCAAAACTCTCAGAATTTTTTGTTGATCCTACACATAGTCATTTATAATGATATGGAAAATCAAGCCAACTAGAAAGCTTCAAAGTTATGTGACAAATGCAGAAGTTTCCTTGAACTTTTAACCTTTTAATGTACAAAAAAGCCTTCACTCTTAAATGAGTGAAATTACTACTTGTCATTTTCTATTTCTGAGTCAATGCCCGACCTTCCCAGACTATGAAGCCCTTCCATGGATAGTACCCGTATCACAGGACTAAGCACAACACTCATATCCAAGAGAAAGCTCTTGTAAGAATCCAAGCCCACCTCCATGATTTTGTATGCCTAGTTGTGTTCATGGTTTATCCTGTTGTGGCAAAGACCTGTAGGTCAGTCCGACGTTCGCATAAGACTATGAGCAGAACCGAAGCAGTGCTTCAAAAGACTTGAGCAAATAAAGTTACTAAGTTGAAAGCAGCGAGTAAATCATATAAGTTTAATAAGTCTTGGTATGAATATTAGACTTTCCACATTTCACTGCTAAACCTTTCTCTCTTAAGCAACAATCTGTGTTGTGCTCACTTTGGTAGCACCTATACTAAGCAACAATCTGTGTGTCCTTGAAAAGTCACCAAATTAAAGTAACTCTTGAATTATTTTATACCACTGAGCTAATATAGCTAATATTAGTGATGAGGATAATACCCTTTATATCAGGGTGAAACTCTTTAATCCTTTATGTAACAATCATTTCTATCTTCCTTAACCCAGAGCCAGAAAATAAATACATAAGTACATAAATAAAATAAAATAAAAAGAAGGAAGTGAAACAAACAAGCCAGACAGACACATAGTCCTATCAGCATTGCCATTTACTCGGAGCCTGGCTACAAAGCCACAGGAAGCCCTCCTGGTGTGGAGAGCTAAGGGTCGGGGTGGGCCGAGAAGGTTCTAGCGAGCGGGAGTTGTTGGCCAGAACACTGGGTTTGCACACAGTGTCACATTCTTTGGGGGTCAGACACACAAGGAATGTGACTCGGGGAGAATATCAGATACCGAGGAAGACGAACGACTCATTTGTCAAGGTGTCGAGAGGGCAGTCAAGAAGCATGGAAGCCCAGCTCCAGACGATCACGGGGGTTCTGAACAGAGCCCGTCTGGAAGGGTAGTTGTTTATTTGTGGCACGAACGTGCTATATTTGTGCACAGCTTGAACCCACGCTCTATGCAGGTTCCAGAACCATGTGCACGTGCAGAGCTGCACCTGGAGCCTCTGAGTCTCGGTGCCTCGCGGACGCGGGGTGGACACGTACTCTTCTGTCTTTGTTTTTGAGCGCTGGGATCGACACACGAAAATCTAAAACAATGCCTGGACACCAAATGGAGGATAAATCTGCTCCATGCCGAAAATGCACACCGACCCCTGCCTATTGCTACACAGACTCACAGCCTGCCCTGGGGGAGATGTGTCATCTAAAGTCCACGTGAGACCGGGGAGCCGGGAGCTTGTCACTTGCCTTTAGCAGGCCCTTTAAAATTCAGTGGCTTCTGAAATCAGAGTTTTCCAGAGTGATCATTAAAACAAAGGGATGTTTGGGGGTGTCCAGCTCTCCTACCGTTAGCATTTTTTAGAGGAGAGCAGCTAAGGCTTTGCTTTAATACTCAGGAATCTTCTCTGTAGAGTTTTCTTAGTTGTATAAAAACAAAACAGAGAGGAGAGCAAACCATTCATTAAAAATACACATAGTGTTACGTGCAGAGAAACAAAGAAATGAATGCGAAGGCAGATGAGACCCAGTAATTACCAAGCTCCGTGAGCACCAGCTCTCATGGTTCTTGCTAATTTTACTGATTAGCCCTTGTCTATTTAATGGCTCTTTTTCCAGCTAAAAATAGTAAAATGTTCGTGCAGATGGTGCTGTTTGACTGGAAGAGAATCCTTCCCTAAGCTTCTCTCCGAGAAGTTTGAGCACGTTAGGGGAGATAAAAACTCGTCGTGGTTGCGCACTGGCAAAATTTCTCAAAATGATTTTCAATTAAAAAAATATATAGAATGGCCCTCTGGTAATATGTATTTCTTTGCCACCAGAAACTTCTCCATTTCTCTTTTAGGGACTCTGGGTATGCTCTCTCTCATTCTCTTGCTGTCTCTCTCTCTTTCAGGATGAGAGCTATGTTATCTTAATGAGATGAAATATTTCTGAGATGCAATTCACCAACTATGAAGTTTCCGTTTTCCTGAAAGCGGTCATAAGGACAGCCTGGAGGTGTCAAAAAAAAAAAATCCTTCTTGCAGGACAGTGAAAGAAGCAAAGACTAATTAAGTACCGTCTAGAAATGTTTTCTTTTGCTTTTTTTTTTCCCCCCAAGCTTAGCCCTGGGGGAGGCTCGGGAGGAGGTGTTGCTGATTTTCACTCTTGCCTCACCTCCATGGCACCAAACATCAAGTCCTACTCGTTCATTCCAGAAGCAACACATTCCTTTGTTGAACAGACTCGGGGGCTCACCGCCAGCTTGCCCACTGCTTGGTGATGAACGCTAACTGCTGAGGTAACGTGTGGCCACGTTCACTGTGGATCTGGGGAGCCTCACAGCTACTGAAAGGCCTCTTCCTCTAAAAACGAACAGACAAGCAAAGCAAGGTGGGCAGAACTTACTGGATTCTCGAGTCCATCTTACCTTGAAGATACATTTCCTCTCCTTCTGTGAACATCTGGTTGCACCTGCTGCATCGTGCACAGCTGGGGTGGTAGTGTTTGTCACCTGCCTGCAAGAGAAGGGGGAAGGGCTTTTTAGTTTACACCTGTCACAGCTCTCAGCCTCTTCTCTGGACTCGGGGACTTGGAGGAAGAAAGGAAACAGGTGAGGCAGGAAAAATAAGTGCCCAGTCGACCTCTCCTTCTATACCCGCAGCCCTGGAAGTTGAGACTGATCCCATGAGAAGAGGAAGGGGCTCATGGACCAGCTACTTCTGCCTGGATGACGGAGCTGCCTTGCTTCTCGGGGTTTCTAGAGCCTGTTTCTCGCCTGGCCTGGGAACTCATGGATGGTTGCCTGTTACCAGGTTGTTTTGGGGGGTAGGGTTTTTTGGAGATGGAGTGGACTTATTGCAGGCACATGGTGTAACCATCCGAACCGATGTGGAGACGGATCTTGGTTTGTATTCAAGCAATGAAAAGAAAGGGTTCTCATATTTAGCAGGTTCTTGCTTCCTTAGCTAAACTGTCGAAAAATAATAAAATCTAGCTTGCGTCAAGATGAGAAGAACCATAGTAAGAGACAGCATCCACAACTTTCTACCTCAGAAGGACCCCAAATTCTCTTCTATGCTGCTTCTAACGACCTCTTACCAAAGTCTTATATTGAGTGTTTTCTGAGGAAGGCATTTTACTGAGGTTGGCCCTGCATTATTCATGAGCATTTCACATTCCTAAATATGACAGATGCCATCACAGCAGGTGTTGACTTCCCCAAAGCAAAATGTCACTGGACACAGGGACAACTCTCCAGACAGGTGCCAGGTCACATTAGAGTCATGCTCCAAATGCATGGCTGACAAAATGAAATCTTTTTGTTTTTAAAAGGCGAAAGATTTATACGATCTGAAGAGAAACCAGAGTATGAAATCTTTTTGTTTTTAACTCAGCAAAAAAAAAAAAAAATCCTTACCACCTAAAGATGATCAAATGTACTCCGATGAAATCGTTTTATCGATCAACTGTGCAACACTTCTTTCGCCTGGACCACATGCCAGGCAGCGCTGAGAGCCCAGAGGCAGAGGAAGCTGCACCCTGTGCCTGCGTGAACTCTCAACAGGAAACCAGAGGTCAGGTAGTGATTCCTTTCTCACACCCTCCGGTAGAAACTACAAAAACCACATAGCAACCAGAGTGTGAGATGGTGGTTGGTTGCTTAAGACAATCAAGGGGAGGGGGGGAGGAGGAGGAGAGAAAGCAATTATTTCAAAATAGAAGCCAGGAAAGAAATCTGGTCAATGGTGCCCCGTCAGAAAATTCTAGAAGTGGTGTTCCTGTTCTGGTTCGCACGCTATTATTTATTTATTTATTTATTTCCCCCCAGGGGATGAAGGAAGCATCGGAAATGTCATACAAAGCAGCTCCTTCCCTTAGGCGATCCAGGGTCAAATGTGAGTGAGAGAAGGCACCTGGACAGGAATCTTGCGTGGCCTCCAGTGAGAAGCACGGTCTTCCGTAAGCTGGGAGCGGGAGGAAAGTTCTCCAAACTGACGCGGTGTGTCTATCCTATTTAGTGCTGCGACACTAGGTGCATTCTCAACAAAGACAGCACCAAGACAATGACTTAACTTTCACCAAAGGTTTTCTACCTTGTTTTAGTCCTAGCCAACGGGATAACAGAAGTATGAAGGCCACTAATGAAAGAGTCAAAATAGCTAGATTAGAAATTAACATAGAAAACCCAATAGCTTTCCTACAGACCGGCAAGACAAATTCGGTCAGCATAATGGGAAAATGGGATTCTCTTTCTAATCGCAACAAGCGAACCTTCAATGCGAGATCTACATAAAGAAAATGATAGAACTTGGTGGATGGACATAAAAGGCTAAAAGACATGCCATATTACTGGACGAGAAAACCAAATATTTAAAGATGTCAATTTATCTAAAATAACCCCAGTAATGCAGTGCATTCCCACTGAAAATACTCACAGGGGTTTTGTCTACAGACACGCTGATTCTGTAAGTTCATATGGGAAAAAAAATCCAAAAAATACAGATTTTTTTTTGAAAAACAGCATAAATGGAGATTTTCCCTTTTTGACATAATTGTTCTTTTTTCTAAAAAAATTTTTTAATGTTTATTTTTGAGAGAGAGAGACAGAATGCAAGTGGGGGAGAGTCAGAGAGAGAGAGGGATACACCAAATCTGAAGCAGGCTCCAGGCTCTGAGGTGTCAGCACAGAGCCTGACGCGGGGCTCGAACTTACAGTTTGTCAGATCATGACCTGAGCCGAAGTCGCCCACTTAACCGACTAAGCCACCCAGGCGACCCAATTTATTCTTTTTTTTTTTAATTTTTAAAAATTTTTTATTTTATTTTTATTTATTTCTTTGAGAGACAGAGAGAGACAGCACGAGCAGGGAGGGTCAGAGAGAGAGGGAGACACCGAATCTGAAGCAGGCTCCAGGCTCTGGGCTAGCTGTCAGCACAGAGCCCGACGCGGGGCTCAAACCTACAAAGTGTGAGATCATGACCGGAGCCGAAGCAGGACGCTTAACCGACTGAGCCACCCAGGCACCCCCCCCCAATTTATTCTTAAATTTTTAAAAATGTTTATGTATTTTTGAGAGAGAGAGAGACACACACACTTTGTCTGAGCTGGGGAGGGGCTGAGAGACAGGGAGACACAGAATCCAAAGGAGGCTCCAGGCTCTGAGCTGTCAGCACAGAACCCAGTGCGGGGCTCAAACTCACAGACCATGAGATCGTGACCCGAGCCAAAGTTGGATGCTTAACCGACTGAGCCACCCAGGCGCCCCATAAAAAAGTTATTCTAAAGGGTCAAATAATTAAAGTGCTTCAATACTGGTACAGGAATAGAACACAAATTGGTGAAACAGGTAACTCAGAGGAACCCATTGCACAGCTATACACCAAAGAATTTAGCCGATGATAATGGTGGCATTTCAAATGAGTTACAAAATGGATTATTCCGTTACTGGTGAGAACAGTGGACTTTCCACATAAAGAAAGGTAAATCTAGATTCCTAACTTATAACCTACCTGATAAAGTATTCTAGAGAGTTACAGAGCTAAACATAGAAACAAAACTATTAGAAGAATATTTAGGAGATAATTTAGTAAACTTAGGGTAGCAATGCCTTCCTGAACAAGGCAAAATCTAGGAACACAATAAAGACAAATATTGACTGTGTATACACATAAAAATGTCTAGACATAAAGTTAAAAAAGAAGTAACAGGGGAAAAAATACTTGGCACACATTTCAGACAAAAGATTATTACCCATAATATATAAAGAGTGTCTCTAATAAAAAGTAAGTAGCAATATGGGCAAAAGGCAATCTCCAGAAGACATGAGGATGACCCCCAAAATAAATTAGCTCAACTCCACCAGGAATCAGGGAAACACAATTTAGAAAAAAGTATTTTTCTTCACCAAACTGGCAATGACAAAAAGAAGACTAATGTCAGGAAACAGGCATCCTCACGCACTGTTGGTGAGCCGAACTTGTTTTTGGAAGGCAACTCTGGCAATATTTATTAAAATTTAATACGCACATGCTCTCTTTTTCTAGGAAGCTCTCCTACAGAAATTCTCCTACCTGTGCTTAAAGGTGTTTGTATTAAGGATCTTCAGTACTATTTATAACAGGAAAGAGCAAAGAAACAGAAAGCAACCTAAATCAGAAAGTAAATACAACACTGAATCATATGCAGCCATTGAAAGAATGAAATAAACTTACAAGGAAAGATTTCAAAACTAATGTTACCAAGGGAAAAAAGTCATGCAGAAAAGTAATGCCTATAATGTAGTCGCATAAAATCCTAGTTGAAAGTGTAGAGGCACTGGTGTTAAGTAGGACTGGATTCAAATCCAGTTTGGGCACTATGTGGTCTTGTGGCCTCTCCCCACGGCTAGAACTACCATGTTATGAGGGTGAGTGACTATATGATATTTTGAAAATGGTGTCGCACACTATAATAATTAAAAAAAAATAGAAACAGTAGCAATAATCCTCTGCACAGAGGTGTCTCAGGGCCATTCACAAAAAGGCTTCTTAGTGCAGTTTGGGATGCTGGTAAAAGGCCTTCTCAGTGCCCATTCTTGCCCAGGGTCAAGCGCAGAAGAATAACGGGGTGACAAGGTGGCTGGAAGATATGCCAAGGCCCCACGTGGCAGGGCTGTGGTCTATGAATCATTAGCAAAAGCACCGTTAAGAAACACTGCCATGATAATGCCAGGGACGTTGGTCTGGACTCACGGACTTGCTTCATCTCACAATGCTGAACATGTCAAGTAATTCAGTGAGCCAGAATCAAAGGCCACTTCCCAGCCATTTCAAAGTCTGTTTTTGTAGCAGTGCATCCTGGGGGACCACAGGGTCAGGAGTTCAAGGGCAAGAGAGCCTCTGCTTTGCATGTGTGAGCCACCTCCTCTCTTTCATTTCTTCTTATGCTGGCTCCCATGACGGCTCACAGTCAAGCCCTGTACACAGGGCCAGGAAAAGGATCGGAGCTAAATGAAGACGTGGGCTCATATGCAAACTAACTCCCCAAACGGACATAGTTGAATCAAAATCATTTACAGTGCAGTCATTTGTAGAAGAAGGAAATGTATCTCAGATCACGAGCAAAATGGAAGACTACAGAGTGACTATATTAGATCAGGTAGTAAACATATAATTCATTGAGGAGAGGAGGTTATTGATTACAAAGTTTCAAAGCACAGTGTGGGCTTGGTTGTGACACGTGACTTCCTAAGTGACAGTCAACCAGGTATCTGGCCCCAAGCCCACACCCTGCAACTCTAGCTGGGCCTCAGTCTGTGGGACCAGGCGTGCCGTGGGGCTCACCAGAGCTCTGCAATCACTCTTCTCCACCCATCTCTGTACCCTGCTGTGTAAAAAAAAAACTAAAACCTATTTTCTTCTTTTTCACATATTCAAAACGCATGTGTTAAGAGTCTACATTCTGGCTGGCATTAAATTCTATGGAAAATAAACAACTTGTTCATGTAGCTGAGTTTTATAAAGCACCTGCTTACACATTCAAAGTGCAAAAAAATTGCTTGCCTTTAATAGTGCTGATTATGTCAGCCTTCTGTGGTAATTATTACTATTTGGTTAATCTCTAAATTGGAGTAGGAACTTTAGCATACAGACTAGAATACCATCTGGAGTAATACCATCTACTATAAGGCAGGGTTTAGTTTAAGGCACCAAGCTTTTGATAAAAATCCATTGTCTAGCAGAGCAGATAGTTCTGAGCTCCTTGTGGATGAGGGGGTCCCCTGGGAAAAGGTTACCATATTTGGAATCAAGAGAATGGGTGTCATTCCTTAATGTGTTACCCATAAGACCTCACCGATGTCACTCCTTACCCTACCCAAGCCCTAGGCCCCTCATCTATAAAAAGCTGAACTAAACAATTTCAAGTCCCATTCAGCTGTAAAATTCTATGATTCTGTGTGAAACCCCCTAGCTTTACGAGTTAACACAGCAGTGTTACCAGAAAAGCAATTTGGGTAGAGAAAGGAAATTCTTTTTTTTTTTTTTTATGTTTTTTAATTTATTTTTGAGAGACAGTGCAAGCAGGGGAGAGTCAGAGAAAGAGGGAGACACAGAATCTGAAGGCAGGCTCCAGGCTCTGAGCTGTCAGCACAGAGCTGGACGCAGGGCTCGAACTCATGAACAGTGAGATCATGACCTGAGCCAAAGTGGGACACTTAACTGACTGAGCCACCCAGGTGCCCCGAGAGAGGAAATTCTTGACAATAGGGAATGGAGTTTAGCAATGACCCCATAGTGCCTTATACCCAGGAGGATTTCTGGATGCCCCACGCCCTGTGCTGACTGTACCAGCCCACTGGGAGTGGCAAGAGAGAACTGTAATTACAGACCCATCCTTGGGCAGATAATCTGCTTGCCTGATAATCTTCTTAGCTCCTGGATGATCAACTGTCCTTTTTAGCTTCTCTTTACCCTCTTTCTCTCAGAGTGCCTTACTCCCGCCACGAGCCTAGGAGATGGGGAGGACGGCTCTTGAAGTCAAACTTCAGCTATTTATAACTTATGCCCTACGTACTTTCACAAAAGACTTGCAGATTCTTATCAAAGAGGGTCATGATCCATAAACAATCAGACAAAAACCTTAGAGGAAAAGAAAATATCAAGACTCCGCACTCAGACTACCCTATTGTGATCTGAGTTTCTCAGTAGACGAAGACAAAAGGGAAAACGAGCCACAAAAATCTCACTGTGTGAAAAAATGGCCACATACAATTGTGACTAGAGAGGCGAGGTTTCCGATTCTAAATAAATAAGTCATTGCAGGCTGAATCGCTATAGGGTCTTGCTCTGGGCCAGGCATTGCGTCAGGGACTTTCAGTGACTGGCCTCACTACACTCCCGTGATGTATGTGCTATTTTATCATCTTATACTGGAAGCAAAGAAACTAACACTCAAAGTGGACAATTTACTCGAAGCCAAAATGTAGAGCTGAGCTTTGTGTGCGGGCCTCCCCTCTAAAAGCACCAAGAAAATTCTCATGGAGGGACTTTGGCTCTGGAATGGAAAATTATCTTCCACACTAATTTTACTGATGGTTGGAAACGTTCAGGTAGTTTCTTATATAGACCCCTGAGAAAAACCAAAGGTGTGGCACTTGAAAGATAATTGAAGGTAGTCATTTCCATATGGGGAAGTTAAACTATGAAGGTTTAGGTTCTAGATTTTTTCTTAAAGATCTAACTTTATTTACAGATGTTTTGCTTAGAATACCCATAGGAATAAACAAATTGCTTTCCTGTCCCCAAGACTCTTGCAAACGCAGCTCTGGTTGACAGGGACTTTGGATGAAGGACATGTAAACACCTGGAGGGTAAGTATGTTGGCCTAGATCAGGAGTTTTCTAACATTACTGTGCTTAAGCAACACCCGAGATTCTTTAAAAAAATGGGTTCAATGGCTTTAAGGAGGGGCACAGAAATCAGCTTCTTTTTTGGTTTGTTTGTTTTATAAGCACTGAAACGAATATAAAAAATTATCAAGAACTAAGGGAACACCAGTCTGGTGGTCCCCAAACCCTAAACCTGATGGTAGATGAAGAAGCCAGAGAGAGTAACAAGGATCTGTCGCTTACAGGGCAGGTGAATGGGTGAGAAGGGAGAGGCAGAAGCACGCATGTTCCCTGTTTCACTCCTGCAGACGGGCAGTGTGGGGGCTGACTCAGCCTTCTTGAAGTTTGCTGTTTCTTCTCTTGAAATGGGAGAGGTTTCCAATGTGACTGGACTGGCTTGATCTCCAAGTTGAACACTTACCTGTTCCAGGAGGGTTTTTCCCATAATGCAGTATCCCGAACAGGCAGGATAATGAGGGTGTGCCCTGGCCCAAATTTTGTATCCTGAGCGAAGGTGAATAAATCAGTTTGCCCAGGCAGCTTTCCCAAAGCCCGGAAGGTTCTACACAAGTCTGTACAAAGCCAACCTGCACAGATGAGAACATCCCACAGCTAGACAGCCTTAGCAACCCAAATGCCAGCTGCAACCTCTGCCCCAAAACACGTGTGCTGTGTCAGAGGGAGGGGTGACAGCTCATCTCCAGTGAAGATGGCACAAAACAGAGCCGAGAGTAATACACCACTGCCTCCCAATGATCTGGTTCCCTTTGACCAGCTGCCTGAAATATAAAAGACAGAACACCAGCTCCCTTCTTTTAATGAGGGTAAAGAATGAAAAGAGTGGCAACATCCCAGTGTAAATGCATATTGGGTTTTTGCAGATACAAAAACTTTAAAGCAGTCTTTACAATTTAACAGTGCTAGATACATGTTATCTGTAAATGTGTGCATTCCCACAGGACCTAACCAGTCTCTTTAAATTGACCTATAGATCCAGGCTGAATTATTTGTAGAGACTGAAAAGCTGATCCTACAATTTATGTGGCAATGCAAAGGACCCAAGAGAGTAAAAAAATATATTTTTTTAAAGAATAGGATAAATTCAGAAGACTTAAACTATATGATCTCAAAAGTTACCATAAAGCTAGAAGTTATCAAGATAGCATGGACTGGTATTGTGATAGACTTATACATCAGTGGAAGAGAAGACAGACTTCCAAAATAAATGGCCACATTCATGGGTAATTAAGTAAAATGCCAAGGCAATTTGATGGGGAAGGGATAGCCTTTCCAAAAGATGATGATGGGACAATTAGATCTACATATTCAAGCAAACCCCTACCTCACACCATAAACAAAAAATTAACTTAAAATGAGTCCCAGACCTACATGTAAAAGCTAAAACTATAAAACTTCTAGAAAAAAACATCAAAGAAAATCTTCATGATCTTGGTTAATATTTCTTGGATATATTCTATAAAAATATAATTCATAAAAGAGAAAGATTGATAAATTGGATGTCATCAAGATTAAAATCTTATTTTTTTCAAGAGATATCATTAAGAAAGCAGATGAGCCAGACAGATGAGCCACAGATTGGAAGAAATTTCTGCAAATCATATGTCTAAAAAGGAACTATTATCTAGAATATACAAAGAACTATTACAATTCAAAATAAGAGGCCAAGCAACTCAATTGAAAAAAACGGGCAAAGATTTAAATAAACACTTCACAAAAGAAAATATACACGTGCTGGATAAGCACATACACACTGGCTACAATGGCTATAATTAAAAAGACTGACCGTACCAATTGTTGAGGACTTTACAGGATCATCTTTCAACTTCCTTTTTTTTCTTTAAGAATACAAATAACAGTTTATCCTACAAAATTAAGGCCTTCGTATTCTACAATTTGCTAATGCTAAAGAAAGACTAGGTAATTTAAGTCCTTAACAAAAACTTTACTTTCACTGTCCCTCCTGCCCCCAGCCATCAACAGTGTGACCAAACGTTATTTTAAAAACCACTACACTATTCTGTTAATGGTCTTAGGAGCATGTAGCCTTAAACCAGAACAATGGTAACATAGCTGACCCAGGATTGGGTCAGTTACAAGACAGAGGGGGGAATGTAAGGAAGCAGGTCTGAAACTGACTCCATGAGACAATAGAAGGGCACACATTGCCAAAGGCAGAAGGGACCACCTTTGTAACACCCAATCAGGAAAGGCCAGCTAACATCTTTAACATTTCTAAGGGCAGGCCTAAAGATGGAGTCTAAGACTAGTCACGCCCTAGGTGAGGGTCCTGCACCCACTCTGTGATTGGTCAATACTCTAAACGTTGTGATTGGGTCCCGCCAAAAGTAACAAATACTCTAGGCAATGTGAATGGTTAAACCTGCTGTCAATAATATTGTATACCTATGTCACAATTTCCTGTAACTCCCCCTTCCCAAACTCATAAAAGCCCTACCCTGCCTTTGTTCGGGGCTCACTCCACGTGGATCCAGTGTGTTGTTGAAGTCTGTGAGCCCGAGTTTAGGCTGGCCGGGCCTAAATTCGTAATAAAGCCCTTTGCTTTTGCATGCGTGAAAAAAAAAATAAATAAATAAAAATAAAAATCACTATAAACGGAGGCACCTGGGTGGCTCAGTTGGTTAAGCAACTGACTCTTGACTTAGGCTCAGGTCAGGATCTCCCAGTTCATGGCATCGAGCCCTGTGTCAGGCTCTCTGCTGACAGAATGGAGCCTGCTTGGGATTCTCTCTCTACTCTCTCTACCCTCCCCTCCTCTCAAAATAAATAAATAAAACTTAAAAAAAAAAACCACTATAAATAATACCAATGCCTTTAAAGCCAACTATCCTAAATGTCATGTCTTGACATAGGCGATCTTCACGGTACAGGACAGTGTGACCTGTTGTTCTCAGGTTCAACAACAGCAAGGTCGTGTCTCCCAGGTACCCAACTTCCTTGAAACTAAGAACTGATTAAATAGCATGGGAAACACCATCCCCTTATTCTCTTCTGGTAAGTTATTAAGAAATACAACATAGTTTAGAGGGTAACCAGTGGCTTGAGGATTTGGTGTTGAATGTCCTTGGGTGTTTGCTGAATTCGGTATTCCCCGGCCAGGCACTTTGTTGGTGGTTGGTGCCATCTGTTCCACATTCTAGCGCTTTCTTTTCAGTTATCAAAACTACCATTATATATATATCACATTGTTCTCCCTTACAGGGTAGGTAGGAAGTCTTGAATATATTTCCCCCCCTCTTCTTTGGAGTAGGAAAGGGGAATGCCTTTATTTTTTCATTTAGGTAAACTTTGTTGAGGCATAACATGCACTAAGACTGACTATGAACATACAGTTGAACGAATTTTCGTCAAGGCACCAAATCTTATGACTGGCATCCAAATCAAGAAAGAGAACCTTATCTGCACCCAGAAGCGCCCCTCATGCGCTCTCCTGGTCACATGACTCCTATTCACTATGCTGACTTCCCTAGCAAAAAACTAGCAAACTCCATTTGCTAGTTTTACCTGGTTTTGAAGTTTACATAAATGGAAGTAAATACGTCTGGCTTCTTTTACTTGATGCCGTGAGAATTATCCACAATGCCGTATGTAGTTGTACTTCCCTGCATCCCATGATTGCGTAGTACTCCCTTATGTAAATATGCTACATTTTATTCGCCCATTCCACTCCTCATGGACATTCAGGTAGTTTGATGAAAGTGTTGGCTGTTTTGAACTATATTGCTGTGAAAATTCCTGCCCACATCTTGCGCTGAATTATATACACTTTTCATTACATACAAGTTTCAGTTGCGCATATACATAGGAGCAGACGGCACATGGCAAGACCACTGGGTGTGTTTATGCCAACCAAATGGTTGTCCAAAGTGGTTTTTGCCTTTTATTACAATTTTAATCTGAGAGGAATTTGAAGGAATTAAATAAAAAGAATCAAATTAAGAGCTCTTTGCCAAATGGATTCCCAAAGTGTTTTTCTAACCTCTATGAAGTGAACGATCTTTTTTACATAAAAGGGCCTCAAAGTCGAAGCTCTGTAGCTTACTACCCTCAGGTCTCCATAATTCCAGCCCCCCCCCCCCCCCCGCCCCCGAGCGCCACTGAGCCATTCTCAATCCTTTCATCCTTGTCCTTCGGTCAGCTCTATCCTTTCAACTGATGGGGACATGTGGATGGAATGCAAATAATGCTTATATTTAAATCCTAAACTGACTTGGAATCAGCAGACAATGGCTGGTGTTGTCTGGATCGCTTCCCAGAAGCCTTTGCCGCGTGGTCTCAAAAATGGCTTCTAGTTCGGGCCAAGGCACACAGGAAAGAGTAAGCAGAAATGGAGTTTGGAAGGTCGAGGACTTCCATGGCTACTAACTCTCATGACTGAGTTTAAATATTTCTTATCCATTATACTTATTGTTAATAATACCCCTTACGTTTGTTCTATAGCAGAACATTCAGAAAGCGTGTTCCCATTTAGTTCACCCAGTGCTTTGGGGGTATCCTATTACTTTAATGCCTAATTATGGGCTCAGAAAAGTCTTCAACAAAGTTAGAGAGCTAGTGTTCACATTTGTGAGTTTTTTTTTTTTTTAAGATCTTTCTTCCCTCCCCTCACGTCCTGCTATATTTCAAGGGTCAGAAACACTGAAAATTACTTTGGTGGCTTGGACAGCTTAAAAATAAGCTTCTATCTCTCTCCTTTCCATGAATTACCATGAAGGCACCCAGAGCTAAGCACCCAGGTAAATTCTAGTGGAACTCTGTAAGTCTACCCTTCATACAAATAGCGATTCACTTGAGGTGATGATAATTTGAGATCGCTGACAAGAAAAGGATCTTGGTTCCTATAGACTCTGTAGGAGGGAGTCCATTGGCCTGTTTTAGACACGTTATTAGGCTGCCCCAGTTTTCATGTGTGCAGTGTCAGGAATGATTAAAAGGTGGATGTCTGAGAAATCTGTTACACTGAACTTCCAGAATGAATGGATCCACTGGGACCCAACTGTTCATGTCCTGTGTGCTTCCTAAAAAGACTTGTATGTTCTAAAGCATTAATAAGGTGTAAGGTACCGGATCTGCCTAGCTTGCAAGATTGCGGTGTAGGTAAAATGTTAATTATACATAAATTCGCTTTGAGTAATATGACACATGGAAGGGATGGACTGGGTTCCAAACCACCGGATGGCTCTAGGCCATTTTCTTTCCAAACACTTTACCCTGAAAGGAGTTTTAAAGGGGTCTCTTCAGGAAGCTGAACCCCAGAGGGAGAGACTCTTGGAATCCACTGGAATGTTCCCGTGACTATGGAGTAGGACAGCAAGTCAGCTGCCGCTCTGCATGTAGTAAAAACTATCAGCATGGGTCCTGGGAAGGAACAGTGAGAAGTACATCATGCTTCTGGCTCAATACGATTCACTTTCCCAACTCAGACCCCACCCTACAGTCAAGGTCAGAGGCTTTACATCCTTTCCTTTCTTAACACCAGAAGATAAATATTTGCCTTCAAGTTCAACACTCTTGAAACCTAATTCCAATTGGATAATTTTTCGTCTCTTGCGCAAGGGTAAACACGTAAGGTTCCTTATTACTCATGATCTCATTCCTGGTCTCCTTTCCAACACAAGAGCATGCTGGAGTCAGGAATGTCCAATAACAGCAATCCAAAGGGTCTCCTCCATGACGGCTGCTCCCAGGGAATCAATGATCAACATGTATGTCCCGGTGGCCAAAAGGCACAATTAAATGCACGGAAGATGGGTGGGAAAAAGTATGACAGTATCAGAATGCAGGACTGGTCCTCTTTATGTAATGTTTTGGTAAGGACTTTAAAACTTGTAGGAAACATACAGAAGGCAGGAGGGTGTTTTTTTATTTTTATTTTTTGATTAAAATGTTTCCGTTTGTTATATAGCGTACATCAGATGTGCTATCCCAACTCAGCAAGATTCCAGTTTGTCGACTGCTTTTCTTGGCCACGCTGCTATCTCTAAAGTACATTCCAGTTCTGTCATTTCTATCTTTCTCCAGGAATTACAAGTGTAGCCCCATCCCACCCCACTCTTTCTCCTTCCTCAGTTATTTCTCTGTTCGAAAACAATTCTTAAAGGACTGTATAGACGTTGGGTAAGACGCAGAGCATTGTACGCGGCCCATCCCTCACTCTGGAGTCCTGGGTGATCCCTTACATGTAATTTCCACCGAACCCACTGCTCTGAGTTATCAAGTCCTGCACAGATGGTTTAGCTCTGGGGCTGCCGAAAGCACACTATCAGACTAAAAATATTTTTTCTTCCCCAGGGTTAGAGGAGCCTTCAGGGTGGAAACCAATACTGGAGCAGTCAGAAAAACACAGCTTGCTTTTAAAAACATCCTCGTCTGATTTCTTATCCCGTTGTGGCTGGATTTCACCCCCTTTAATAAACAACTCCGCCTTCCAGCCCGAATTGACAGAGCCCAGTCTCTGCCACTTCGCTGGGAGCAGTGGGGAGGGGCGCCCCTCAGCCCATCTCTGGGTGTCAGTTCTAACTGCCAGTAGGAAGATAAAACAGGGTGAAAAGTAAATCTGAAGCAGGAGAGGAGGTGTACGAAAGAATTCAGGGCCCCCAGGTTTGACAACACCACAAACCAGAGCCACTGAAGGCAAGGCTCAGGCAATCACTACAGCATTTCTGTATCCTGCAAAGAAACAGACACGCAGATTTACGTTCCAGACTCTATACTCTGGGTGGGTGCCTTCCTGGGGAGGAGTATTCTGGATTCCTCTGGAAGGCAGGCCTCAAGGAGTGGAACCAGGAGAAGTGGGGAGTGCAAGTTCCCTCCCAAATAGACCTACCACACCTCAACCAGTCGTGGTCAGGTGACATGGGACCTGCCAGAGAGGAACCAGTGACCCTGCCATGCATGGCTGGACACCGTGACCCAGATGACAGCTGAGCCGTATCCATCACTCAGTGATTTTGTGGATGCGGGGTTCCACTCTAAGTACCAGCTGCTCTAAGTACCAGACTGCAAAGCCAGACTGCTGTAAGTCTGTATTTGGCCTCCGGCGGCAGACCAGCCAGAATGCTTCGGTGCAGCCATCTAGGTGCTCCTTAGCAACGTCTACCAAACGTCAAAGTCAGAGCCAGCCAGCTCCTCAGCTGACAGAGAGGCAGACAGCAAAAGCCCTGCTGCTCCAGCAAAGTGGCAGCTCTGCAAAGAAATGCCGGTGTGACGCTGGGGTCAGTCCTCTCTCCCCACTGCTGATCATCCTAGACTCAGAGGCCTTCGACCGAGCTGGGGACATTTAAACACCAGGTTAATTTTTATTAAACACCCCAGGGATCACAATAC
Organism: Mungos mungo; assembly: GCA_004023785.1. Lineage (NCBI taxonomy): Eukaryota > Metazoa > Chordata > Mammalia > Carnivora > Herpestidae > Mungos > Mungos mungo. The sequence continues at coordinate 211,852 of PISW01001562.1, read as the reverse complement.
CCTTCGGATAAGAAGTCTTTAACCTTGTCCGTTGCCTACTGACAAGGTTAAACTTCCTAACCCTGGCATTCAGCACCATCTATAAGCTGGTCTTAACTAGCTGACAAGGGGTCAAGAGTTATAGGGACCGAGTGAGAGAGATGGAGTAGGTCTGGGGAAAGGCTGGGCACCAGCACCTTTAAAAAGCCCAGGGGGTCAGATTCTGTCTCCATCTCTATGCCCCTCCCCTGTTCATGCTCTGTCTCTGTCTCTCTCTCTCTAATATAAAGTAAAACATTAAAAAAAATTTTTTTTTAAAAGCTCCCCAGGGGGCGCCTGGGTGTCTCGGTCAGTTAAGTGTCTGACTTTGGAGCAGGTCATGATCTCACGGTTCATGGGTTCAAGCCCAGCGTCAGGCTCCGTGCTGACAGCTGGGAGTCTGGAACCTGCTTTGGATTCTGTGTCTTCCTCTCTCTCTGCTCCTCCCCTGCTAACACTCTGTCTCTGTCTCTCTCAAAAAATAAGTAAACATTAAGAAAAAACCTTTTTGAAAAGCTTCCCAGGGCACCTGGGTGGATCAGTCGGTTGAGCATCTTACTTCAGCTCAGGTCATGATCTCACAGTTCATGGGGTCGAGACCTCCATCGGGCTCTGTGCTGCCAGCTCAAAGACTGGAACCTACTTTGAATTCTGCGTCTCCCTCTCTCTCTCTGTCCTTCCTCTGTTTGTGATCGCTCTCTGTCTCAAAAATAAACAAACATTAAAAAAATATTTTTAAATAATAAAAAATAAAAAGCACCCCAAGTGATTTCTAGGTGTGCCCAGGCTGAGCCCTTCCAGGTGAGAATGAATCTTTCCCAGCTTCCTCAGCTTAGGCATTCCCTTCTATTTGCATTTTTTCTTGTTCCAAATATATACTTTTTATACACTAATATAAAGTAGACACACATTTATCTAATACAATAAATTATACTGTAACTGCTGGTTACCTAACAGGTTTTCCCATTAGATTTTAACTTCTCAAAAGCAAGGGCACGCAGGATGCCTGGCTGGCTCAGTTGGTAACGCGTGTGATTCTTGATCTTGGGGTTGTGAGTTTGATCCCCGTATTGTGTGTAGAGATTACTTAAAAAAAATAAAATCTTAAACAACAAAAAAGCAAGAACATTGCCATGTTCATTTTTGTATTTCCAGAGTCCAATACGTGTTGAGCGCCTTTTTGGTAAAAATAGTCTATTTTATACGATAGAATACCAGGGTTCCAAGCTTGGTTCAAAAGCTGCCTTCTCTAGGGACTTTTCCTCATCAGTCTCACCTGGACATGATCCCTCCCTCCTCTACACTCTGATCACATTTATTCATTCCACTCAAATGGCCTTGAGCTTGTAGATATTTATGTGTTAGGCAGCGACTGTTTCTTTTATAATTACGTATTATACCTACAATTAGGCAATCAGCTAGCATACTACAAGCATGAAGTGTTAAGTTCTTGTTTCAAGAATGCATTATACATGAAACTAGTAGACCAAAAATATGCCATCTAAGTACAGTGCTGGGAAAAACTAGCGCTGCAGAGCAACGGCAGAATAAATTTTGGAGAGCAAGTTATACCAGTGAAGCCACATTCGGATTTTGTTCTATTCTAAGCTGTTTTCCTTTTAAAAACTCCTTGTAGACCTCCTCACCTCTTTCTCGAATAATCCTGGCTCCTGTAGTGTTTCTCCTCGTGCCCTTCTAGGAAAGGAGTAAAACTCATTCTTTCGGTACGCCACAACCAGGTCACCTGCACAAAATCCTCACAGATCTCAGCAGGAAACCACTGTCTGTGGTCTCCACTATCCCCTCCAGCTGCCTGGGGCATCGGGACATTTAGAGGCCTCCCTTTCACACTAGACCAAACGATCCTCCCTCTGCCACTCTCTCGAACTTGACCACAGTGGCATCACTTTATCACCAAACTCTCCTGGGTGGACAGATGCTCTCTCAGTGCCTTTCTGGAGCAGAGAAGCCAGTTCAGGGAATCCTCATCCAAGACCAGTCAGCTGCCTTCTGTCCAATTAGGACAGTACAGCTGTCCCACTTCCTGGCTGCAGGCTGGCCCTGAGGAGCACAAGCTGACTCCGAGGAACACTGCAGGGAGGCGGGGATACTTCTATCAAGAGCCATCAGGCTATTAAAGGCAGGAGTGTGAACAAGATGCTGTTTACTCTTGTGCATAAAGAGGCCAGTGTTAGCGGTCTGAGGAAAGAAAATGCGTTATAACCCAACGCAGCGCACGCGTGCTGAATATCTAGTATAAACTCTTGTCATGCCACATCCTCCGGGCCAGAGGCCTGTCTGCATGAGGCCAAAAGCCATTAGGCAGGAGCCTAATTCATGTTTGCATCCTTAGTTTGGGCAAACAGTAAGTGCTCAATAAGCATTCATTGAATGGAAGACTCTGCCCGCGGATCAAGAAGAGGGGACAGTAGCTAATTATGATTCAAGAGGTCAGAGAAGACTTCATGGAAAGTGGACCTATACACTGAGATTAGAAAGATAAGCAAACTCTCCCTTTCATTTTATATGTCCCAAAACGCTACAATATTTTTCCTATCACTTGTGTTGTAGTCAAGAAAATATCACCTGTAAGAAAAAAAAAAAGAAAAAGGAAAAGAAAATATCACCTGTACTGTAGTAGGGTCCCCTCCCTTAAGGAGAGAGAAAAAAAAGGGAGAGAAAACTTCAAGGTAACCTGGCTGTGTGCCTACGTGACAACATCGCTCATGACCTTGTAAACTGAGATTTAATCAGACTACAGGTTTGTGTGTGTTACCATATATGGGAGACAAAGAAATAGAAAATGTATAAAAAACGATGCCACGTGACGCTCGGTGCTCAGTTCTTTGGGTACAAACCCATCTGAGCAGCGCCGGCAGAATAGAGTGGCTTCCCGGAAATTAAACAGCCCAGGTGTCACGAGACTCTGTGTGAGAATCCTGCTACCTTGCATCCCATTCACCCTCTGTTTCCCCAGCAAACAAAAGTAGACCCAGAAACCAGACATTTCTTCACCTAAAGTTCCTTTTCTATGTAATTTCTATGGACAACGATCAGCTGAAAGTTCATTTCTTACCCCTTGTACATTTAACTGATAATAGGATGATTTATAGAACAAAAAATTAAAGAAGGGATCGCAAGAGAAGAGAGAAGAGTACCAGTTTTTTATTGCAGAAAAGCAGCTAGCTTAGGAGGAAACTGTTTCAAATGTCACTACCATACAACATAATGTCTGAGAACAAAAAGAAATTAGCTTTATTTCAGTAATAGCCTGTTTTCTACTGTTTCTTTTTAAAAAATTTTTTTAATGTTTTTTTATTTATTTTTGAGGGACAGAGAGAGACAGCGCGAGCAGGGGAGGGTCAGAGAGAGAGAGGAAGACACAGAATCCGAAGACAGGTTTCAGGCTCCGAGCTGTCAGCACAGAGCCTGATGTGGGGCTCGAACTCATGAACTATGAGATCATGACCTGAGCCAAAGCCAGACACTCAACAGACTGAGCCACCCAGGCGCCCCGCTACTGTTTCTTAAATCAAGCAAAAGTAATTAATCTCTCTCTCTCTCTCTCTCTCTCACACACACACATACACACAGCGCACTGGCAGGCAACATCCAGCAGTAATGATTTCACACTCAATTTATCCTGAGCTGGTTTATACCATATCATAGCAATTTCATCAGGTCAACACATTTCAATTTACCCCCTTCGAATCTACGGGAAAGAACCAATAGTAAGAGTCCAGCACAGCCTGTGGCTCTAGTGTGCTTACAGTCAAGGTGAATTAAAAGCCGCTCACTAATTCTGGTGGCTGGCGGGAGCAAAGGGTGACCTTCATTAACCAGGAATGAGAAAAAACCCACTAAACAGTTCTTAGCAATTCCTGCCTAGTCCAGAGCTCATAGTTATGAGTAATTGATTTTTCCATGAAAAGTGATGAACTTGACGCTACCACGAAATATATCCCCTACCGAAGACACAGTAAGGGTTAGTTAGTCGGGTCTATTTAGTTACTGGGATGGCCAAGTTTGGGTCAGGTTTTATATTTCCGAGGCAGAGACTCTTGAAAATGTCATCACAAGCCTGAAAAGTTGTCAAACAGTGCCCTCTCTCAAATGATGATACCCAAGAAGTCGCCATGTCTGGTCTCTAGGCTGTATGGCCATTTCTGGGATTACCTACAGATTGGTGTTCTCCAGTGGCTTTCTCTATGCTGATCACAGTAGACTCTGAATAAAAGTTATTTTCCAGTATTAGCTAGAGACAAACATAATTAAGAAGTGAAATAAGCTTTCTGAATTATGAGCCATTTTGCCAATTTATGCAGTCATTCCCCTGAATTAATTTTAATAGTTGACACGGAAAGGTACCTTTCCTTCCCACAGGCCATTTGGCAGAGTTTAGAACTGTTATGCGCTGGTGTGATCCTGCTGAGAAGTTTGAAAGCGTTAGCTTGAAAACTAAGGGACAAAAAGCACCTGTTGTTGATAGCCCGCACCATGAAGTCCTTAAGGATTAACAATGAAATTACTTACTAGTCTTCGTGTGCTTCCTGCCTGAATGTAAATGAACTGACCTTTTAGAGAAATTAAAAATCTAATAATACATCTGAGGACATCTCCCAGAACCCGAAAGTGGGTTAGTTCAGGTTAATGCCCAGGGGATGAAAAAGAATAAATCCATGCACAAGATCACACTAACAGCAAGTCAAGAGTCACTGAAACGTAACATGTGACTGCAGCTACCCTGGGCTCACAATCCTCCCTGGGGTCATGTCAAGGCTGCCCTGTTTTGGGGGGGAGGGGAGCCTCATTCCTCCGCCAGCTCCAGACATGGGAGCTGCCATTTTCTCCGTGGCTGTCTCTGACCACGACGAATGGTCAGGGCTGAACAGGTGGCCACACTGCAGTGGAACCTTCCCCAGGACTTCCCGATGCGAGCAGGGGAGAGAGGTGTCCCTGCCACAGAAGTGGAACAGCTCTGAGTGGCCGCAGCCTTGTCCTTTCCACGCAGGGGGCACAAATGCACACTCAGAGACAAGCCGGCAAAGCTGAGGGCACGCCGATGGCGCCTGAGGCCCAGGCTTTGGCCATTTCTGTCCCCCCCCCAGCTTGGAGATGCTGGTCCCCTTCTGCTTTAACTGGTGTTATGGGTTGAACTGTGTTTCCTGAAAAGATAATTATGAAAGTCTGACCCCTGATACCTCAGAATGGGACCTTATTTGGAAAGAGCGCGGTTGCAGATGTAATCAGTTAAGAAGAGGAAGAGTAGGCCCTGATCCAGTAAGACTGATGTCCTCATGAGAAGAGGAAAGAGAGCTCTACAAGGAGAGGATGCCAAGTGACAAGAAGGCAGAGACTGGAGCTATGTTGCCAGAGGCCAACCAATGCCTGGGGCTACGAGGAGTTGGATAAAGCAAGAGGATCCTCCGCTGGAGGCCTTGGACAGCCTGGCACTGCCACGGCCCTGATTTCAGACCTCCAGCGCCCAGAACGGTGGAAGAATAGACTTCTGCCATTTTCTAGCCCCCGCCCACTTTGCAGTACTTTGTAACGGCGGCCCCAGGACACTAATGCAGCTGCTTTGAGGGGCAGTTTCTGTCACTTGTGACCAAAGGTGCAAAGGCATTCCTCAATTTTAAAAATTAAACTCTTTTTGCATCCAAGTGCCTTGTGTCTTGTTCCTAAGTTACTTGTACCCAAGTTACAGATGTTCCGTCAAACTCTTAAAAGCAGATCACACACCCAGGCACAGTCTTTTATTTCTGCATTAATAGTACTTTCTCCTGAGAAATTATACAAATAAAATGTATGCGCATTATACAAACGAGGGTATTGGGTATCCAGGCCGCACGCTGATTTGAACTTCGGAACTCAACAATTAGTGCTGGTTACTTTCAGGGAAAGCCGGCACCCACTGAACTAAGAACCACGGGAAATTACAAAAGACAGTTTCCTTCTGCTTCCTTTTCAGTTAGACCATCAGACACGCAAACGCTTTTCTCATTAGCTTCTCATTTTGCTAAACTTTGTTAAGAAAATTCCTAGAAGCCCTGCAGTTCTGGCAGGTGGTTTTTGGCAGCTGATTTTAGATTTCTAAGTGACTGACAGCAGATGCCACCCCTGGGCGCCCAGCAAGGCTGTCCTTGCTTATGAGGATGAGAATAAGGCTTTTGCCCCTTTCCCCACAAACAGGAGGAAGAGTCTGACAAGGAAGAAAATTGGTTTTCAGATAGAGAACACGGAGCAAGTTGAAATGTGGTCTTCACAAAATATGTCCACCTGGAACTTCGGAAGGTACTCTTGTTTGGGAATAAGGGTTTTTGCGGATGCCATTAAGGGAAGGATCTTGCGATGAGGCCATCCTGGATTCGGGTGGGCCCCAAATCCAGTGACAAGAGAAGGGGAGACAGAGGCAGAGATGCAGAGAGGAAGGCCAAAGATTGGAAAGATGTGTCCGCAAGCCAACGAATGCCCAGGACCGTCGGAGGCCATCAGAGGCTAGGAGAGAGCTGGGGATGGGAGAGCTCCATCAGAGCTTCTAGAAGGAACCAACACCTGCCTCCACCTTAATCTCAGCTGTCTGGCTCCCGGAACTGTGAGATAAGAAGTTTCTGGTTTTTTTGTTTTGTTTTCAAGTTTTTTTTAACATTTATTTTTGAGGAAGAGAGAGAGAAAGGCAGAGTGTGAGTGGGGACAGGGCAGAGAGAAAGGGAGATGAGATACAGAATCTGAAGCTAAGAGGCTCCAGTCTCTGAGCTGCTAGCACAGAGCCCGACACGGAGCTCAAACTCCTGGACCACGAGATCACGTCCTGAGCCAAAGTCAGACGCTTAACTGAGTCACCCAGGTGCCCCAAAGTTTCTGTTGTTTTAAGCCACCAGGTTTGTGGCGCTCTGTTGCAGCAGCTCTGGGAAACGAACACAGGGCATCTCTAAATGCACAGACCTAAAGGGGGAGCAGAATGTGTGGCGTGGGTCTATCCTGCTCACCACGACCCACAGTCTACAGCATTACAAACCACTTGGAATTTTCAAGATATCACAGAAATCTCATAATCCACGACTATTCTAACTCTAAAACTTGCTCTGAACCCTTCATAGTCCTGCAAAATCACTTAATTAACTTACCATGTGGATAGGGTGCTAACATGGAGTGTCACCAAACACACGGGTCCATGTGAAGCAAACAAGACATCACCTTTGACCGCTGGCCAGTACTTATTTACATGTATGGTTACTCTTTTGTACTTTTTGGTGGAAGGTAAACATTGAGGCCACTATGTACCCCTTAAAAAGGAGTCATACATCGGTAAGCAGAGAAGAAAAGGAAACTGTAGGAAAATATGCACAACGTGGTCATATTTGTATAAAAAAGAATACATGTCCTCATATGTTTATCCGTGTGTAGGAAACAGGAGCTAAGCAAGGTACAGAACTATACATTCTGTGGGACCAAATATATGTGACTGAACCCCATATTTGTATACATGTTGATGCATGGCGAGGGAGAACAGACTGGACTCTGGACAACAGCCACCTCTGGGGAGCGGGGTTGGGGGTGAAAGGAGGATGTTCACTTTTGCCTTATACCAGGGTTAGCAAACTGTAGCCTGTAGCTCACAACCTGCTTTAGTAAATGAAGCTTTATTGGAACACAGTCACGTCCATCTATTTACCTGGCGTCCGTGGCTGCTTGGGCCTTACACAGCAGACTGAATTAGTTGAGACAGAAACGGTATGGTCCACGAGGGTGAAAATCTTTACCACCTGGCCCACTACGGAAAGATCTCTTCTCAAACTGCTTTTCTGTGTTAAAGGTAATTCCTGCTCAGAACAGGACTGCAAGGCCAAGTCTGGGACCCAGCCAACTGGGTTGCAGCTCATGTTGGTGTGAGTTCAGATTAGGCAAGGCCCCAATTACCAAACGGCTCTGAGCTGGGAGTGGCCCGGAGTGAACACTTAACCAGTCAGAAACTGCTTTCTAATACTCTCATTGCCCAGGAAGTTAAATCGCAAATCACAGGACATTTACTAGGGAGCATATCCGAGGCCATTATGCCACTTGAGAAACTGTGCTAAGAAGTCAAAGTGCCCCCAGCCTCGCTTGGGGATGGTCAAGGGCCAATAGGTGGCTGTTTACTTTGTGACGGATAGAGAAGCTGGATGACCCACTGGGGTTCACCCACAGATGCGGTACGCGTCACAGCTGAGCACTCAGCGGTCCTATCCTGGTGCTGAAGGGCCTTTGGAGTTTTGTCACATCCCCGGATTGCATGTGGGCACCACCTTCCTGCTTATCATGCCTCCCACTGAGGAAAATGGGAACCAGCTGGGCTGGCCCAAACCTGGGTGATACTTGGTAATGCGCCAAGGGAAGCTTTGACGGACCAGCCCGACGAGGCTGCAGCCTCTGAGCAACTAGAGCTGTCATCAGGACGTGTCCTGTGCTGGGAAATGCAGCTGTCAGACAACGAGGGACCCGCACCTGTCACACCAGCACAGGCTGCCTACGCTCCACCCGGAGACTCACACCACAGACGCGGAAACCTCTGGGCATGAGCACGGTGAACGATTCCCACCTCAGCTCTATGTAGAGACCAGAGTTTTACCATCTTAGAACGGGCTTCGAGAATTACATTTCTACGTCAGCAAAGGCTTCTGATCTTGGCTTTGTACTTCAGCCGTGGAACTTCCTGGGGCCAATCCAACTCATAAAGACTGGTGTCGAGACAAGGAAACCAGACAACTGGTAGCACTTGGTTATATGAAAAATACAAAAGAAATGCTGATATTTTAAAAAAACTTTTAGGCTTTTTCCTAGTCATTTTCACAAAAATTTCTACCGATGGTGTTTTTCTCAGTATAAGCTTTATGTTTTAAAGGTAAGGGAGATCAGTGTGATGTGGACAGCCAAGGAAGGGAAGGTGATCACCAGGGCTTCTCAACGGGACCCCTCGGCTAGAGTACACACGTGTGACTCAATGGCAGCCGAAATTTTTACTGATAGATTTAGTTACATAAGAAAAATGGGAATTTAAACAACCAATTAAGTTGCCAGTTAAAATGAAGTGACATGATATGCAAGTTAGCTATCCTTAGAGATGAAGAAATAAGCTCATATTTAGGATATTTACATAATGTCATAGATATTATAAATAACATTTATAAGCTCAAACAATAAGGAAGAGAGAGAGAAGGTGAAGTCTTAGGTTTCCTTCATTTGGCAAATATGGCGGACTAGTGGGTCAGACACCTGCCGAGAAGAAAAAGGACATAGAATCGGGGCTTTGAGGACAGACATCTTGGATTCAAATTCTGACCTTGCCAGGAATCATGTGTATCCCATCAGGCAGCTGCTCCGAGCCTCAGTTCTGTCATTTGCAAACCAAAAATGAGAGTGAAACTCATAGACTACCACGCCCAGAGTTGGCAAAAGGACTTGAATGAGACAGGTTTATAAAGTTACAAAGGCAATAAGGTTTATAACAGTAACTATAGCCATAACCGACCTTTATCAGAAACTTCTGTCCTCCAGGAGCTTACCCTGCAGAGCAGTGGCTGACCCGGAAACAGTGCCTACAACAGGGTAATACTACAAAGTTATGCACCAAGCAGGGTGGGTGTTAGGGAGAAAGTTATCCAACACCACTATGCAGGAGAGTGAGACATCACAGAAGTGGGACACTTAGATTAAAGAGGAGTAGGCATTTACTAGGCAGATAGCCCTTCCTCCCACTATCCCTTCCCATTCATCCATCCACCTGCCCACTTATTGGGCACCTACCTTCTGTCAGATAATGTTCTAGGCGCTGGGGATATGGCTGCACCTGTCAGGAAGTTTACAGTCTAGAAACAGGTGACAGAGAGTAGACAGGTATACAAACATAGAAGAATTTCAGATCATGGCGGTGGGGGTGTGGGGAGTGCCATGAAGAAAATAAAGCAGGTCCAGGGGTAGAAAGTGATCTGGAGGTTGGAGGTGAAGGCAGCTGCAGACAGGGTGGTCCGGGGGGCTTTTTAAGGAATGACAGGCAGGTTGGATGAATAATGGGGACACCAAGACTTGGGGGGAGGATGTTTCAGGCAGAGGGACAGCGAGTGCAAAGATCCCGAGATGGAGAGAGCAAGTGCTTGGGGGACAGAGAGGCGGCCAGGGGGGCTGGTGTGAATGAGGGGGACAGATGTAGGTGACGAGGAGCTTAATCACAGAGGGCTGGGTAAGCCGAGATAAGATTTTTCAATAGGTTTTCATAATTCTGAGGTTCAAGTCAAAATGAAATACCCAGTTGATAACATTTTTAGAAAATGCTTTCAAACTCTTTAAAAAACACAAAGGAAGCCTGGAAATCTACCCTCCCTCCCCCCCGCAGACTTTAGACCCTCAACTTTGTTATGTAAGAACCAACACCTTCTTTAATCTATTGCCAGAACCAGATACACTTTGCATCCTAAACAGGCTGCCAAAACAAAGCAGAAAGCCCAGCTTAAACTCTCTGCTATAGGATATTCTAAACTTTGCAGAACACATTTATCTTTCAAGTCTGTTTATTTGGACAAGGCCTACGGATATAAGCGGATATAAGCACGGATGCACGGAGCCAGCTGCAGAGAACCGAGACAAACTAACAAAATGATTATTTAGCAGGAGGGAAAGATAAAAGCAGTCCTAAGTATAAGCAAACATTTCTGCTTCATCTAATGTTTATGAGCAAAACACGACCCCGACGCAAAGTAACGCCGAGGAGGACACAGGCACATATTTGCCCAAACCGCTCTGGGCTTGGTGAACAAGAGGAGTGGCCAGCGTGCTTCCTTTTTTACTGGGGTCCCCTCTCCCCCAAGGTCACACCTTAAGCTTCTGGTAAGACTCGTTCTTGCTCATACGGACTCAAGGGCTTCTCTTAGAAAAGTAGAGCTGGGGTCAGTATACACACTACTGCACGAAGACCACCTTCAGGCTCCTATCTCCCCATGTCAAGCCATCTGCCTCACCTGGACACCCCGTCCTGACAGCTGGTTCAGGAAATGGGGGCTCTTTGAGCAGAACCAGTCCGGGTTCCTAGGAGACACACCCCATCCTTGAAGACCTCAGGTTACACAGAGTAGAGCAGGTAGATTTTTTTCATTTGTGATCTATAAGTTCTTTCTTTGGACTGGATAGTTTTCAACAAAAAGGCTGAGAATACCACGCCTTTGGATCAAACTTTGGTTATGCTTTTTAGGTCGTCAAATCCATGTGGCAGCTTTAGCAGGTGGAATTTTTAAAAATAGCAGAAGCTGAATTTCTGGGCCTCATGAAGAAAAATGTATAAAGCTCCCCCCATTCCATATTCCATAATACATAGACCCGCTTTCCCTGCATTCTTAAAAGATTCCGCTGGTGGTCCCTCAAACATTAAAAGCTGCTCTCATAGGGATTGGATTTATCCTTTTGAAAAAAATACAGACCATGTGAACACGCATGTGAGTTTCTCACAGACCAAGCTGCTGGGTGGTCTTTCTATGGAAATCATTGACATTCACATGTGTATTCATCAACTACTGAGCAACGAACAGGGGTAGATACTGTGTCATACCCTGGAGATAAAGTGGACCTAAATTACTAGCATTCTCTGTGCTCATGGATCTCAGGTCTAGTAAATTGGAGGGAGGGGGCGTCGGTGAATTTTAATAATGAGAAAATGTTTCCAAGAGAGTACATGTGTATGATACATTGGCACCCCTAGGTGCAGGTAAAAGGAAGGTTTCAGAGATAAAAGGAAGGTTTGCTTTGGAATCGAAAAGCAGAAAACATCATTTGTTGATAATGCCATGGCCAGTCCAACCCTATCACCAAGAATGGAATCCAACTAGCAGAGGCATTTCCTGATATTTTCGGCCAATGCCAAGTGCTGCCCCCTACCCCAGCTGGGCTTGAGGGGACGGTGCCCCAGAGTAACCGGTCTCATCCTGTTTGAGTAGGAGCTCCAGGAAGTCACGGTGCTCAGGGCAACGTATCATGTTCTTGGAGAAACGCCATGAAAATATAACACGTATAATTTGTTTGTAAGAAAAGCATTTTATGAGGTTATGAACGTATACTTATGAAATCGAACATGGGTCCACCAAAAAAAGTAGAGTGGGACTATGGGAGATTTGCTGTTCTATATGTTTTGTATCAGTATTCGTTTACTGCAACTTCATTCATTTTGAAATCTGTTAACCTTTGGGAGCACACAAGCAGCAACCTACACTAAAGGTCTAAGAAAAATTTTAAATGAAGGGTCACCTGGGGGCTCAGTCGGTTAAGCGTCCAGCTCTTGATTTTGGCTCAGGTCATGATCTCACGGTTTGTGAGTTTGACCCCAGCATCAGGCTCCGTGCTGACAGTATAGAGCCTGCTTGGGATTCTCTCTCCGTCTCTCTCTGCTCCTGTTCATGTGCACATTCTCTCTCTCTCTCTCTCTCTCTCTCTCTCTCTCTCAAGAATAAATAAACTTAAAAAAATTTTTTTAATGAAAAGAAAATTCCAGCCATGGACTTGACTGTTATCTTTGAGCAGGAAAAAGGCTGTGCTATTCTATTTCATCGACCAAAGAAACCTAATTTCTAGAAAACCAGAAGGCTTGAGACCCATTGGAACAGAACGGGAAAGGAAAGAGAAACAAAAGCACTCAGTGGCAGGTTCCAAAAAAAAAAAAAAAAAAAAAAACCCCAAATAGGTGTGCCCAGATTTACTCAAAGCTCACATATCAAAAAACCTATATTTGCAGACTTGATAAGTTAGGGGTAATTATTTGCTTTATAAAGTGGGTGATTACACGGGATTCTTTTTTAAAAAATAGTGTATTCCTGGGATACACTTAAGATGAGATTCACTTTAGAGAAGTCTGACTACTATGCAACCAAGGCAGTGTGTCTGACAAGGCCCATAAGGGATCACGAGGAGGGCGACCAGGAGCAGGTGAATATATATCCAGAACAGCGTTTAACCCCTGCTTCCCCACCCAGCCCAGGATGTGGCTTCAAACAAAAGCAGAAGAAAATAAAAACCAACACGATCCGGGCAAAGTATCTGTCCTGTCACCCTTCATTTGACCCAACCACCCTCCCTCGGGGTCTGGCCTTTCTTTTCAAAGCCCTCTCTTCCTCTCTGCGGTAGCTGGCCTCCAGAGTGGTTTCTTTATAGCTGTGGTTCAACCGGCAGGCGATTTTGCCCTGTGGGGAACGCTAGGCAACGTCTGGAGACACTCTTGGTTGTCACAGATTGGGAGAAAGTGTATGCTCATAATGGGTCAAGGCCAGGGATGCTGCTAACCAATCCACAGGACCGTCCTCCACAACAAAGAATCATTCCGTCCAAAATGGTGCTGAGGCTGAGGAACTCTGGTCTACAGGAGGCAAAATCATGACGGTCCCTCTGTGGAGCTGGGATGCAGGTACTGAGTAGATCAGACTCTGCTGTCCTTTTAAATGAGCTAGTATTTAGTTGGAGGGGAAACCCCGTAGAACTCTTGTCCCGACACGCTATTCCCTGAGTCTGTTGGCTAAGGCTCTGATATAAGAGTTAGACTCACTGACACAGAAAAATGGCTAAGCACCCACTTGAAAACATTTGGTCCAAACACACATTCAAAGAGCTCTAAGGAGAGGCTTGGCAAGGTGGCATACTTCGTCTTCAAAAGCCTTCTCAAAAGTAATTTACACCAATGAGCCGTGGCAAATTCACCTATTCTCTAAGTACGTCCTGACTCAACAAGCCTTTTGATCCATTATAGAAAGGCAACAATTATAGTTTAATGAGTTATTTTCACTTACTTGTCAGAACCTGTTTGGATAATCTAAATAACTTCACATCCTCTTAACATTCCTTGGGAGGCAGTCTCGGGCAAAAGAGGCTCAAATTTCTTTTCGATCCCCAATCCCGGTTAAGTGACAGATGAAGCTGCCAGAGTGACCATTCTCCTGTTGGGGTGTGGCTAGACTCTTTTTCTCCCCTTTTCCACAATCACAAATCGATGTCTTTCACAATTAAGATTTTTCTTGCCTCATTCCTTCTTTAGAGCTAGCACAACATACTTTAAAACTTTTTTTCCCCTAAAAAAATAAACTTCAGGGCATGGTTTAATACACAGGAACACTATTTTCATCTGAGAAAGAATCTCTAGGCTGCTTACATTTCATGCTCAAAGATGGTGGGACAGGTCACGATCAAGCTTTTTCAATCTGCAGCCATAACAAAATACGAATAATCCCCAACCATTTTGCTTCCTCATTTTCATTCATGGGGAACTTCTTAAAGAAAAAAAATACCCACACATTTATGGTAATAGACAAATCTACTCAATTCTCTGTGCCACCAAATCGCCCAAACAGGACTCCAAACCCTTTCATCTCAAATTTAAATTCCACAGAGCTCCACAAGACACAGACAACCCCCCCCAAAAAAAATCTGGAAACACTCCCCTTTCAATGGTGGGGGCAGTAGCCTGAAAAAACACAAACACTGTTAATTCTCACATAACCTGCTTTTCCTGCTCTTTACGCTAGCGCTGTATCAATGAAAAAACGCTCTGTAGTTCATTTTGTATCACAAGAAAAACAAGAAGTTTAAGTAAAATGTATCTCAGGCCAATGCAAGTGGCTTCCGTCGCCAGCATCAAGCAGGGCGCATCTGCGGGACCCTCGGGGTCTCTGTGGGTGCCACCGAAGCCAGGAACCGCACGTCTGCCCTGCAAAGCAAAGGACGCCTTGGTGCACTGCCTGCTTTACCTGACGCCAGGGTTTCTTTTCTTCTGTTTCTGCTCCTTGGCTGTGCTGAGCTGGGAACGCCTCTGGGCTCCAAACTCAGAACACGGCAAGAGGCTTGCAAATGCCAGACCTCGGTCACCTACGTGGGCTTCTCTCTAGGAAGCCAGGGGAAGGCGACCCTCATCTTTCCAGAGACACACGCCGGAAAACAGAACAGAACGGGGCCGCGTTCTCACGCCTCCCTCCCGGCGAAGTCCTTGCTAGTTACACACACACACCAGCAAACCACTACGGGCCAGTCCAAGTTCCCACGGAAAGGAGGGGGGAGCTCTTCTTAGTTTGAACGCAGGTTGGGGGGAAAGTACCATTCCTTCACAGTCACTGAACAATTGCCTTCAGCACAGATGTGACAGTGATTGTCCCCGAGGCAGAGGCTTGTACTGAAACCAGCTCCACAGGCTTTTGAAGTTTCTTTCTTGGGGCTGGGAGGGTGGGAAGGTGTTCCGCTGAACCCTGGGATCAAACAGTGGGCCACCTGCTCCCTCCAGTCGCTGCGCTGGAGGCCCGTATTCTGAAATCTACTTTGTGCAGTAAAACTGAGGGCAGCTTGATTTGGATTCCTATTCGTTATTCAGAATTTTATTTTCAGTTTATTTTTTTTGAGGGAAGTGTGACCAAAAAACAACCTTGCTTATCAAGCTCTTTTGATTCATATTTTTGGTACGCTTTGCATTGTGCTTTCTCTCTGTGGAAGACAAAAAAAGTCAATAGATACCTTCTATATTCCAGGTAGTCTGTACACATAACCTCCCCGCCAACTAAGCCATTCTGCAGAAATTCCGATGAGCCAGTGACAGAAGGTGAGGCCACAGGCCGTTCATATATGTGAACAGAGAGAAGGAGCCAGAAACCTCCCACTGTGAGAGCACAGCACTTCTTAGGTTCCCCTTCCTCAGGACGAGGCCAGAATTCTGTTCCACCTCTTGTCGTTTTCAATGCGACTGAAGTAATTTAGGGAAATTTTTCATGGAGATTATTTGCCCATAAAATCAGCCAGAAAAAGACCCCTTGGGTATGTGTGGAATCTCTCTAAGCTGGTTTGGAGGCAATTCCAAACATTGTTCAAGAAATGTAAGGTTTTTAGCCACGAAACGGTGCTTCTAAAATGACGAGGAAGCTACTGGATTTCCCATTATAATAATTAGAGAGCGTTTTTTAGTGCATTTTTCTTTCAAGCAGCAAAAGACTCCAGGAATGTGTCTTCACCACACCCTTGTAGGGCTAGTTTCTCCCCGTGGGATTTCTTGCTGCCCTACCACGTGCTGTCCCCCTCGCCTCCGCCCCCCCCACCCCAGAACCACCCAGAGCAGGGCATGTTAACATGCAGATTCCTGGGCCTGGGTCCCCAGAATCAGAATTTCTGGATGAGGCTTGGGCCTCCACACTTTACACCAGGAATCCAGGTGACTCTTATGCACAGTGGGGTTTTAGGATCCCCGCCTTAACACCCTGGCAGTCAGGGACTATACCTTGTACTTCTGTGCCCCAGAACTTCGTCCGTGTTTGGGACATCGGCAGTCGACTGTTTGCCTGAGGACTGAAGGAGCCCCTCCTCGCAAAGGCAAAGGGGAAACTCACTTGGGCTCTCAGTCATGGCTAGAAGTACCGGGGCATCAGAAGTGGGAGCACTGATCCCGATATTTTCTTTCTACTGTCCTATATTTAGAGTATCGGTCCCTCTTTCACATTTTATTTAACTACCCCTCTCTCTTCCGGGACGGAGAAAAAGAAGATGTTTCGTCTTCCAATTTGCCAAGCTGATTTCCAAATTTGTGAGTTTCCAAGTAAAAAGGGCCCAAGATAATCACCATGTGGAGTCAACAGTTTGGGAAGTCTGCCTGGTTGGACGGCCCTTGTTGAGCGCTAATGCGAAGGCTTTCCTGTTGACCTGCGTCTTGTCCATACATATGGATGTGATTTGGGAAAGAAAATAAAGAATCAAGAATCAAAGGAAGAGCACAGGGATCTGTTTGAGGTGATTCCAGATTCTCTCCATGTCTCCAAGAAGCCTGCAGTTTTGAGTTTGGCTGCAGGGCCCTGCAATAGGTAGTTTATAAATAGTTTTCATTTGTAAGGCCACTCCAAAGTGTCCTTTTGGGGGAGGAATTACTGTACCGGTTCATTTCCGCTGGGCTGCATGGGCCCCAGCCCGAACCCTCACTCTTCCTGACTCGCTGGCAAGCCCTAAGCAGGTCCATCTGCTGGAATTGGCATGACATCCCTCACAAGGTGGGAAGCCATGAGGTCCAGGAAGCAAGCATGTTCAGGTGGAAAACAGGAGAGAAGCAAGCCTGTTCCCAACAGGACAGACAGGAGGGCAGCCTTGCTACTTGGGGCCGAGGGGACCAAATGTTTCCATGTGCCCCAGAGCATTCACCTCCTGGGCTTCATGGCAAATTTCACATCCGTCCTTAGACAAAGCTATGCCCAGTATGGAAGCTGTACCAGTGACTTTTGGATGGTGCCATTTTTCAGTGTATGCCCCCAAGTTCAATGCTCACTGCGAGAGGCTTTGTTGACAAAAGCACTAGGACAAAATAGAGCAGAGGTAGCTTGAAATGTCACCTTTTGTCTGAATTGTCATGAATCCGGAAGCTAGAGAAGATGGCTTGAGACCCAAAGGACTGTTGTAATGCCCACCGGGGGCCCAGCCCAGCCTCCAGGGGAAGGGGTGTAGAGAGCCAATGGGCTACCTTGCCATCTGCCATTGGCCAGGGAGGCAGATCCACGGGGACGGCAAGCATTTTCTAATGGGGATGATCTTTCAGGTGGACAGTGGGTCCAGGTGAGCCCAAAAAAGCCAGTTGTCATCGTAATCAAAGTAAAATAATGCTAGGCTGTAATGGAAAGTATTTTTTAAAATTTGTTAAAATTTATAACCTGACTACTTACAAAAAATGATTTGAAATAGAAAATAGCCTATGAAACCAAACAGTAGAATCAAATCATACATTTAAGCCAAAGAAATAAAGGTAGAAAAAAATGACCTAAGACTTCAGTAATAACAGCAAATGGACATGAATTTCCCACTTGCCCTGGTCTATAACTACCCATGCCTCAAAATCCAAAGCTGATTGCTTTTCTTCTAGGCGACAGGAATTTCTTTAAAACCCAGCACATTTACTGAGTGTGCCTCTTCCATGGCCCTCAAAGCACTGCGGGTCCCCATTTATCTTTTGTGTACTGATACACTTTGCCCAAGATGAAACTCTTTTTCTGCTCCACCAAGAGAAGGTCACAGAAATTACCTTGGTATTCACTGCAGGTCACCTGTGTAGGGTAGGTGAGACACCTTGGAATCAATCACTTAGAAGAAAGGTTATGATCATCCTTTAGGTTAAGAGGGATAAAAGAAGCCGTGACCAGGGTGGGGGATGGGAGCAGGTCACGTGGGCACGATGGGGGCACAGAGTAACAGCTGGAGCTCTGGGTCTGTGAGAGAGCAGACACATGAACGTCTCTGAGGCCCAGGAAGGGTCCTGGAGAATAGAAAGGATGACTCTGAGCGGTCCTCACTTGTGTGCCCAGAACACCGGCCAGACCAGGAGACTCATCCCCTCACATGGCTGGGCAGTAACCTACCTAGGAAAGCTGTCTCTCAGCTGTCAGATCCTAATCATTTCTCAAGTTTAATACCACCAATGACAATCGTCCTCAGACTCTGAAGATGCTGTAACAGCTGTGGGCACTTGAGTGTTGCCGGGACGCCACAGGGGGTATAGTTTTAGACTTGAATGCCCTCTTACTTTTAGAGATGCGCATTTCATCTGTCCGAGAACAAGTTCTAACTCCTAACATCTTCTGCGGGCCCCAGTGTTGGGCCAGCGGCACAACCTCAATACTGCTTGTCCGCTTCTCTGCAAGAGTTACATTTCACCACTGGGTTCAACCGTCACTCACTCCCACCCCACCCCCACACACATTTCAACAGCAATAAGCTAAACTCTCAGAAGTTATCACTGAAACACAAAACACTGTTTGAACTCAAAATACAAATTCTTTTCAAAATGTCATTTCCGGATAAGGAAGCCCTTCCATTTGTGCTGACAGGAAATGGGGTGATTTTTTTCATAAATATCGAAACTTTACTGCCTGTGTTACCCTAGTAACACACTTCCATTCGTCATTGATGTAGGAGAAAGAGGATAACTTTGGGTGAATCAGATGGGTTTTCCTCAAATCATCTGTTGTGTCAATGTGCTTATGCCCTTCTGGGCCAATTCCAAATCTGTTGACAATGGAGGGGACAAAATTTTGGCACCAAAGTTATTCTTTGCAAATAAGCATACACCATACGTTGAATTTAAACTTGAGGTTGCTCTCCTGTACTGGGAAGATTCTGTATTAACCTAGTCTTACTTTGTCATCACGGGCATATTTCTGTGCAATGGCAGCCCGTGGCCATGCACAAGAACAGTCTGAGAGCTCAGGAAGGGGAAAGACCTCACATACAGCGGTGCAAGAAGACAGTTATTGACTCGAATCCCCAACTTCTGCACTTCACCCACTGTTCTTCTACATAGTAAGTTAAATTGGCAAAGACTGGAAGGAAGGAGGAGAGAGAGGGAAGGAAGGGACCTTCCCTGACTGACTACGCCTGCGGTTTTGCCTGCCTTCTCTTTTCCAAATCCTGCAGCCCCAAGAAGCAGTGATTAGTGTTCTCATTTCACAGAGAAGGAAACAGAGCAACAGGATTCCAGCTCCCTATCACCTTGGATGTCTCTGCACAGACAGACAGACATACCTGTATATATGCATAGACATATATATTTAAGTTGGGACATTATCCACATACTTTAACCACCATCCTTTGAAAGTATATAATTCAATGGGTTTGAGTCTATTCAGAGTTGCCCAACCATCGCCACTATCTACTTCATGAATAAGGAACCAGTCCCCCATTTGTAGCCTAGGAAACAGGCCTTCAGCACGAACTACCACTATCTACTTCAGACTATCTTCATCAACCCCCACAAAGAAACCGTGTACACATTAGCCGTTTCTCGATTCTCCCCATTCCCCCAGCAACCACAAATCTACTCCGTTGCTGTGGGTTTGCCTAGTCTAGATGTTTCATATAGATGGAATCATATACACGAGGTGTTCTGTGCTTGGCTCCTTGCACTTGGCGTCATGTTTCCAAGGCTCCTCCCTGTGGCTGCATGCTGTTGGCCCTTTTTACCACTGGATAATATTCTGTTGTGTGGATGGACCACATTTTCCTTAATTCATATACAAAATGAGGCCATTTCTATAGTTTATTGTTAAGCTTAAGTTTACGTTAAGTTTTAAATTCAGAAAGATGACTAGTGTCCCTATATTGGTCCTGCTTCATAGGATCTTCTTGTCTGTCTACTGAGCTCTGGAGAGTTCTAGGCTAGAGCTCTTTGAGGAGCTAACCTGAGACAGCTTCATCCATCTAAACTATTATGCTGCACTATGCTGTTCTCCACGGGCCATGCCAGGTGCCCTCGGGGAGCCTATGGCTGATTAAAGGAAACAAGATGCTATGCGGTATGACTGCATAGACAAAACACTGGGAGCTATGACTGCATAGACAAAACACTGGGAGCCGTGACTGCATAGACAAAACACTGGGAGCCATGACTGCATAGACAAAACACTGGGAGCCATGACTGCATAGATGAGACACTGGGAGCCGTGACTGCATAGACGAGACCCTGGGAGCCGTGACTGCAGAGACGGACACTGGGAGCTATGACTGCCCAGAAGTACAATAGACCCCATGAGAAGGGTCACTGACTTTCAGTGACATTTCACACCGGTCAAAAAGTAAACCAAACAAGCAGCGAATGTTTATCATCCTGAAAATAGGTATAACAGGGCTACTATGAGACAGACTTTCTCCATTTCACCGGGAATGACAAATTTTGGTCCTTTGGCAGGTTATAGTGGGAAGCAAGTTAAGTACTCGTGTTCAGCAATGGTTCCTGCCAGGTGGTTGCTGCAGCAGTGTGTGCGTTCTTATCTTCTGAGAACTAACAGACCTGGCTTTTAATCGTGGTCTGTTACTAATTAGCCCCCGAGTTGCTGGTGCTCAGTAGCCTCATCTATAAATGGAGGTCAGTAGTAACTGCCTTGACCACTTTACAGGCCTGTTGTGAGAATTAAGTATTTATGAGATCATTGGCAAGTGTTAAAAATATTATGTAAGCGGTGCCCGGGGTGGCTCAGTCAGTTAAGCGTCCGACTTCAGCTCAGGTCATGGTCTCACAGTTCGTGGGTTTGAGCCTCGCATCAGGCTCTGTGCTGACAGCTCAGAGCCTGGAGCCTGCTTCAGATTCTCTGTCTCCCTCTCTCCCCCACCCACACTCTGTCTCTCTCTTTTTCAAAATGAAAATAAACATTTAAAAAGTTCTTTAAAAATATTACATAAAAGCGAGATATTGTGGTGTTTCACTGTCCCCCTGGGACATGGACCATCTCAACCAAGACTACCAAGATTCCCTGATCCTTTTGCTTTCATTAATCCTCCAGAACATTTGGGTTCAGAGGTAAGGGGAAGAAAGCATGAATTCCTTTGGGCACAGTGGGAATGAAAAGGATGCGCTCAGTTTTCAGTGTGGATGTGGGTCACCGCTCTTGCTTTGCATGTGTGTGACATCCACCAAGTAAGGAAGGAGGGAGTTGGCATTTCAGTCTCTCTTTTGCAAATTACATCTCTGGCGGTGACAGACAGACCATCTATCATGCAGGTGCCACAGAATAACTGCGTTTCTTCTCACCAGATGCCAGGTTAGCCCAGAACCAGACCGGCCCCTGCTTCTGGCTATTACAGCATAACAGGCCTCAAATATTTGCACTGAAAGTTAAGACGGGGCTGAGGGCCTTCAATTTATAACATGAATTAGTTTCACAGGAACATTATAAACATTTATTCCTGGGCTTTATGAAAAAGCAGTCAAAAAGTTAAACAAAAAAAGCCACTTGTTTTTTAATCTCTTGGAGAACCAAGGAAAAAGGGTTTGGCTGAATCACGTTGTGATTCCATTTCCTTCACTGCAGGAGTTCAGCAGGAGGGGTCGAAAGGAAATCTAAGTCCTGTCCTTTTGTTTGTCCATCATTCCCAAGCTCACAGATAAGACAGAACAGCGGCACTGAGAAGGCAGAAACGGAAGGGCATTAAAGGGTCTCAGGCTGCATGCAAGGGTCTCTCCACTTGTCCCCAGATGCCCAGATAGCACCGTAAACACCACGCCACATCAAGACAAGTGCCACCAGCCTTTGTGGAAAGAAAGGTACTCAGAGCGGAGAACTGATTTTCTGGGTGTGTGACATGGGGAAGGAGGGAAAGGATATGAGACCCAAGCAAGGAAAACAGAGCCCTGCCTTCCTCCTCTGAGTAAGAACGCAGACAACACAACTTTGCTTTGTCCCCAAGAGAAGAGCTGCAAGAGGAAGGCTCCAGGGTGTCCTGTGGCCTGGCAGGTGCCTGCTCGGGGAGCCATCTGCAGAGGGAGCCAAGCTCCCCAGGGATGCACACATTGGCCTTGAGGGGATCAGTGGAGTGGCTGGGTAAATGTGGAGCCCCGAGGGGAAGGGAACTGTGCAAGAGAGCGGAGAAAGCCAAGCTCACCCTTGGTTTGCTGATAGAACAGCCAAGGACCAGGGGAGGGCACATAGACAAACCCTTTTCCTTTACCTTCGACACTTGTTTCCAGTCTGACACGTACTTTCCTTCCTTCCTTCCTTCTTTCCTTCCTTCCTTCCATCCATCCATTCATCCATCCATCCATCCTCATGGGACGAACCCTTTTCCTTTACCTTCAACACTTCTGTTTCCAGTCTGACAATTAATTTTCTCCCTTCCTTCCTTCCTTCTCCATCCCCGCCCCCCGCCCCCCAGTGCTGCCTTCATTTTGGAACTACTTTGTTGCTGTTTTCTTGCTTTATGAAGTTGGCAGGTAACAACGTTCCCATACCCAGGAAAGGGATTTTGCTGGAATAAGAGATCTCTGAGGGCCATTCACCAAAAACGGAAGGAAAATCGTACCAAAGGGATGCCCGCCATCTACTGACATCTGTGACCGAAGTCCTGCACCATGAGTCTGCTAAGGCAGGAGCAGGGGAGAGGAGCAGTCACGGGGGGGGAAGTAAGAGGAGGAGGAAGGTTGCCTCAGGGAAGAGTTTCGAGGTACAGATGGATAGCAGGCTATTGGCAAACTTGAGTATTTCACACTAATTTGATTCTGGACTTAATTAGAAGGCAGGTTATAAACAACTTCAGAATGCTCCTGAATTTATAGGTTAATTAGCATAAGTTTTTAAAGATGTGCCATTTATAGCAAGACCTCTCAAAAAAGAGACTCATGTTGCTGAAAACAAATTTGAAAGCCAGCTGATGATAAATAAAGCTACAATTTGAGTGTATGCTACATGCCAGTTTCCAGGAAAATCTCTCCAGAAGAAAGAACTGCTCACTCTGAGTCCTTAGACCAAAGACATGAGAATTACAGAACTTGGATCCTAGGGGCCAAAGAAACTTGGAGTCAAGCAGTCCCAGCCTTGGATTTACATATATATATATATATATATATATATTAATGCTTGTATTGGAAACTGAGGCTCAAAGAAGTTGAGAGACTTGCCTGGCGGTTGGTAGTTCCAGAGCAAGAGTCAATCCCTGTTTCTCTATCACGTGGAGCCCTTTTCACTAAAACACACGAGGGCTCCCTACCCAGCCTGTCAAGTCGATGTGATCGGTAGGGTTTATGGCTATTAGAGGAAGAACAGAGGGAGACAGAATTTTAGAGCAGGGTGGAGTTTTGGAGGTAACATGCCTCTCTCTTTACTAGTGAAATAAAGACAATCCCAATGACCTGTCCAAAATTACTCAGAAATTAGTGACATAGCTGAGCCCGGAGTTTCTTGATCATTTCCCAGTGACCTCGCTCCTTCTCGAAGCTTCCTCGGGCGTCTGGCGGCATCTCAGGCGAAACCACCCAGAGAAGAGGCTGTGGAGCGCCTCTGGTACTTAGTGGGAGTCCCTGGAGGACACCTGTATAGGTTCGCAGCTTTACTGGAGTGAGTTTGAAGAGTGGCCCATAAAATCTCTGGAGCCTGTGAATGTTTGGGGAAAGGATCTTTGGAGATGTAATAATTAAGCTAAGGATCTTGAGAAAAGATCATCCTGGATTATCTGGGTGAGCCCTAAATCCAATGACATGTGTCCTTCCAAGAGCAAAGCAGAGGGTGGGTTGATATAGAGAGAAGGCACAGAGGGAAAGTCATGTGAAGATGAAGGCAGAGACCAGGGTCACGCCGCAGGCCACCACAAGGAAGAGCTTCCTCCGAGTCTCTGGAGGGAGCGTGGCCCTGCCGGCACCTCAATTTTGGACTTCTGGCCTCTAGAACACTGTGAGTGAGCGAAGAAGTTTCTAAGCCACCATGGTTGGAGCAGATGCAAGAAACGAATATATTTACAATCTTTATGGATAAAAATAATCAGAAAAAAAACAACAACGAAAAAGGATCGCAGATGGACCAGCAAACTGTGGTATATCCATATAATGGAATATCACTTAGTCATAACGGAAGGAAATTCCGGCACTTGCTACACCGTGGGCAAATCTTGAGGACATTGTGCAAAATAACATAAGCCAGTCACGCCCACAAAAGCCCCGCACACTGTAGGATTCCACCTCTATGAGGTGCCTGAAGTTGTCAGATTTCATCCTGAAAACAGGATGGTGTTGTCAGGGCCCAAGGGGGAGAGGGGAGCGGGGGTTTGGTGTTAAGTACAGTGTTTCGATTTTACAAGCTGTAAAGCATCATGGAGGTGAATGGAGGTCCTGGTTGCACAAAATTATGGATACATTTAATCCCACTGAAATGTACACTTAAAAATTATGAAGATGGTAAATTTCATGTTATGTGCCTTGTAGCACATTTTTAAAATCGAGGAGGGGGAAAATCCCAAAAAGGCAAGGACCACAGCATTTACAAATTCACAATCGTAATGTCGCAACAATGGGGTCTGAGAAGGAAGGCGGAGAGACCGGTCCTGTTTTACATCGGTAACGAGGCCAAGCTGACTCAGAAGCGGTCACGTGTCAGGGCGCTACTCGGGCAGGACGTTTTTCTAGATCACACCCATCGGAGGAGGTCAGTACGTGCACTGGGTGGGTCTTGATTCTCTCATGAAGCCAGTGAGAATGACTCCCAGAAGTCCTGAATCTGAAACCTCCACGGCTCCCACCTTCCAGAAGGCCCTCGCTGAAACCAGAGGCCAAACTGGTGGGGAGCTCTCACAGCCACAGCCAACACCCGCTCCAGGGAGGCGCTGGAGGGAGCAGATGTTCCTTCAAAATGGCATGTTCCTGGATCTAGTTTGTTTTACATATTCCTTCTCACAGCTGTTGAACTGAGTCTGAGGTCATTGACACCCCTCCCCCCCGAGTGCCTTCTCAACGCTTTTGGGGGAACACAGTTGCATGTGTGGACTGAGACAGCCATTTCGATCTGCGCCTTCGGTAAACGTGGCTCAAATTTGGGGGCTACGCTCGGTGTCTTCCCACCACTTTTCCTACAGCTGAACATCTGTGCGATGGTTCTGATATTTTATTATTACTGCTTTTAAATGCAATTTCCCAAGTGCTCCCAACTCCACAGGTTTGTTTCAGTCCTGCACAGAACACACTTGGGAACTCCTAAGGAAATGCTGTGGGCCCCTTCCCCAGGCCTCCGGGGAGGGACAAGGACATGTTCAGGGGACAGGTGGGGAGCACATATCCACTGCACTTTGGCCCTTGTGATCTGACCACCTGGACTTCATGCTGCACTTTGGACAGGTCACAACCGTCTTCTCCAATAGCTTTCCTGCAATGTAGGTCATGGAGGACCAAAACTCGGCACTGACCACACTTGGGCAGACGATTATTTCTTTTTAATGTTTACTTATTATTTTTGAGAGACAGAGTGCGAGCAGGGGAAGTGCAGAGAGAGAAGGAGACACAGAATCTGAAGCAGGCTCCAGGCTCTGAGCTAGCTGTCAGCACAGAGCCCGACGTGGGGCTTGAACTCATGAACCCTGAGATCATGACTTGAGCCAAAGTTGGACGCTCAACCAACTGAGCCACCCAGGCACCCCTTGGGTGGACAATTAAAACCACTGTTGGAAAGGCCATGGAAACTCCTCTTGACCCCCCAACTATATGGGAGGGTGGCCCCTCTTCTTAGGTTTCCCTCCCATTATTTTGTGCCCCGAGTTCTACAGTGGTCTCCTAGTGGGCTTCCCTGTCCGCGGCATTTCGGATAGGCACAATGCTGTGCGTTTACCACCTGTGGCTCATTCCAAACCATTTCATACCTCCAGTTGGGTACCAACAAGCTCCCCTTCTTTCCCCCTCCCCCAACTCCAGGCCACCACTGATCTCTTGGTCTCTATGGATTTACCTATTCTGGATATTTCATCTACGTGGAAGCAAACCGTATGTAGCCTTTTGTGTCTGGCTTTGTTCACTTAGCATCATGCTTTCAAGGTCCATCCGTGTTGTAACAGGTATCAAAACCCCTTCCGTTTTAAGGCGGAACATTATTCCTTGTCTGTATATACTACGTCCTGTCGGTCCAGTCATCCCCGCATGGGCGCTGGGTCATTTCCACCTTCTGGCTGTTGTGAACAGAGCTGCTACGGACGTGGTTTTATGAGTATCTGGGGATTCCCATGCATTCTTTATACAGCAACGTAATCCAATCACGTTCAGCTCCAGCTACAACTGCTCCAGTGGCTTCCCGCCATTCTTAGGAAGAAGCCCAAATCCCTGACTAGGTGGCTGGAGGTCCTCTTGCTCTGACCTCTCCCACTCCTCTAGCATCATCTCTCACACCTGCGCTCCTGCCCATCTGCATTTTTGTTTCGTGCCCTGCTGTGCCTGTCCTCGCCTCTGGGCCTTTAGGGAGGCTGTTCCCTCTTCCTGGAACACCCTTCCCCTGGGTAAAAGATAAGTGCATGTAACACCACTTCCTTATCGGCCAAATCCAATGAGCTACACTAGGTCCTGGCATAGAGCCAATGCCGGCCCCTCGGTGTTTCCTGGAGAGCAAGGCCTGCCCCCCGGAGCCTGCTGTGGGATTAGGAAAGCTAAACTAGACCTTGCTGTGCAATCCCACAGAGGCTGCCCAGAGACATGGGGGCCTCTCAGATTTCTGTCTCTGACACACCGTGCTGGGAGGTCTGAATGTGGTCATGTGGACCCGGTGCCCTGGTGTCTGTCGGGGCCAAAGGACCAGTTGGTGGCCTTGCCAGCTGCTAGGAGTCCTGACTTACCTCTGCCCAGGGCACATTCTCCACCCTGAAATGTGCAATGGGTACGAGGCAATCCTTTCTTTTTTATCAGATTGGGTGAACACCCCACAGGCCTGTAAGAAGTGGGGCAGGGACTCCCTCTCAATTCCACCCCTGATTCCACAGGACGGGCTCCGCTCAGCCCAGGGCAGCAGCTGGGGAGGGGGGGCCGCTGCTGAGAAAGCGGAAGCAGGCAGTGACACCTGACCCCGCCAGGCCCTGGTTCGGCCCGAGCCGCGGGGAGTTCTGGGTCACACAGGATGTGGTTTTTTAAGGGTGGGGAGGTGTGTGCCTTCACTTCTCACCCACTCTTTCTTTTCCGGGCTTCAGGTTCTGAGCCCTCGCTCCCTGAGTCCACGCACTCTCACATGCACGTGCACACACACACACACACTCTCCATGTACAAGCACACACGCATGCACAGTCCACACACTGACACACAGGCATGTGTGTGGCTCAACACGCTGTTCCCAGTTTCTGACTTCTAGAAATAAAAAGAGTCTAATACACCTCTTCCTTCTCCCTAGTTCCTAAGAGTCCTTTTATCACTGTTGACAAATTGCCCGTCACTCCGATTTCCACACAAACATTTAGCAGAAACGGACGGTAAGGACAACACGTGTCAAACCTCGAAGAGATCAGTCAGCTACTGTGCTTTCTCTCCTCCATGGGTGAAAAAACAACAACAGAAACAGAACAAGAGCCTCTTCTGTGGTCCTGCCGACCTCTGCGGAAGACGACGGCAGCTCTGAAGGGAGCCCGTGTGTCACTTACCTCCAGGACTTTGCCTGTGATGAACTGGTGACAGGCCTCACATTTCACCCCGAAGAGCCCCTGGTAGTCCTTCTCACAGTACGGAGCGCCGTCCCTGCAACAAGAGTTCGGCTCCTGAGAGGGGGCGAGGGAAGCCCCCAGACCCGCATTTCCCAGAGGCCTTTTCCATGGAAGGGGGAGAGGACGTGATTCTCTCCCGCTGGAGGTCTGGTCAGGCGTGATCAAGACGGGGGAGCCCACATGACGTGGAGGGAGGGCTGCGGTTCCCCAGCCTTCACGGGGGTAATAGCCCGCTCACCACGCGATGGCCGCGCCGCCTCCCTGTGGTCTCAGACCCAGCTAGCAAAACGTGGGCACCATTGTCTTTCACCCCCAGGCCAGATGGGCTTCCGGTGTGGTGTCAGTGTGCCCCCTCACCCCCCACCCCCACCTCCTGGGTGCACACGCCAGAGCCTGGGACGCCATGCCCTCAGCCCTCGGGGGGCCCCAGGGGCACAGGGCCTTCTCCCCCAGCCTCTCCAACCCTCCTTATTCATCTACCTCAGAGCACAGGAAAAACACCGTTTTCCATGCAAGCCGTTAAGAAGTACCACTGTAGACATCCCAATGACCTACTCCCGCACTGCTTTGCGTGTTCATTTACTAGCCGGGCGTTTTTCTTTCTCGAAGCATTTTCCTTCTGATACAGGTGTTTCATCTTCACCCAGGACTACAGAATTAGATTTCCAGGCGGAGGAGCCCATGCTACTTTTTTGTTTGTTTCACTGCATTCTTTTTGTTTTTTTTTTTTAATTTTTAAGGTTTATTTACTTTTGAGAGAAAGAGAAAGAGAGAGCACACGCAGGGGAGAGGCAGAGAGAGAGAGAGAGAGAGAGAGAGACACAGAAGCTGACGCAGGCTCTAGGCTCTGAGCTGTCAGCACAGAGCCTAAACTCACAGACCACAAGATCATGAGCTGAGCCGAGGTTGGACCCTTAACCAACTGAGCCACCAAGGTGCCTGTTTCACTGTCTTCTTAAATTCACTTAATTTTTTTTTTCGAAGAGGCTGATATATGTTTATTGGTTGGAGAACATTTTTTATAGCATAGAAAGGTCTGCTTATTGAGGAAAAGACATTTTTCCTCATTGCCATTGGACTCCCACACTCATTTGTTCCTCGTTAACTCAAAAGGCAGCCATTGTAGGGGCACCTGGGTGGCTCAGTCAGTTGAGCGACCAACTCTTAATTTTGGCTCAGGTCATGAGCTCATGGTCTCTGGGATCTAGCCCCGTGTCGAACTCCATGCTGATAGTGTGGAGCCTGCTTGGGATTTTTTCTCTCCCTCTCTCTGCCCCTCCCCTAGTCTCTTGCTCTCAAAATAAATTTTAAAAACTTTAAAAAAAAAGGTAACCACTGTAACTAGTTTCTTCAAGCTACATTATAAAAACAAAACAAAACTTCACTTGCTTTAGCTATTAGTCACACCGGCACCTGACACTCAGATAAATCCATTCCCTGGTGGATTGTATTATTCTTTGATCCTAACGGGCTCAGTGCTTAGACCCTGTGTGTTTTTCTTCAGGGTGGGGCAGTTGGGGGCAGGTGTGAACAAATACATTCAGGACCTAGAAGGAAGATAAAGGTCTTCTAGTTCCAAGTAGGAACAAAAAAAAATCAGGGAAAGTAAAACTACTAAAGAATTGATTGTAACATACAGTGTAACATTATGTCAGCTTTGTTCATTGTTAAATTAGGCGATGATTAACATTTCATTAAATTTTATTGCAGGCAAGCTATAGCAAGAGCAGAAGAATAAAATTCCTTTTATAAAAATGAAAAAAAAGAAGTAGCATAGTGAAGGTTCTTATTGACTGTGGCGTGTGAATGTCTTTCATTATGTCTGATGGGGGTGGGTGGGGGTTCCCCTCCCCAGAGCAGGCCCCACTGGAAGGCTCCTCCCGCTTCCCCGCAGCCTTACTTGCTGATGTACTCCCCGGTGAGGACCTTCCCGCAGGACTTGCATTTAAAGCACCCCAAGTGCCACTGCTTCTCCAGGGCCAGCAGCGCCTGCCCATTCTTGATGTCCCTTCTGCAGCCGGCACAGTCTGGAAAAGAGGAGAAGCCAGCCGTGACTCCCATGTTTGTTTGGCTAAGTCCACGCATGCAGGCCAGCTCCGAACCCCAGCGTGGGCCCATCCCACACTCCACAAATATTTACTGAGGCGCCGCATCATTCCACTCTCCCTCCCTGCTCACACAGCATGGAATCTTCAGGAACCTCAGTGGCTCCACGGGGATGAATGGCCTTCATGCATTTATTTCCTTGGGATTATTTAAATAGCCTCTGAGCTCCAGCTGGCCCAGAGAATATTTAATTACGCTGCCTTGGCTGTGATTTTCAGGAAGCTCTCCTCAGCCTTTGTTAATTGAGGGCACAGGTGAGGAGCTAAGTCTCCCGTGCTGGAGGCTCACTTAACAATATATATGTGATTCCTGGAAGGCTGCCGTGGATCTCATTTTTGTAAATGAGACTCTCGGCTTCCTTATCGTCCTCAGCCAGACTTTTGAAGATCTGTGATCATCAGTTTAACAGCTCTTAATTTCCTAGCTTTAAATTCTCTGTGACAGGCTCCTGTGCAGAAAATGAAGGAGAAAGTGTTTGTTTCTTTGTGGGAAAGGGCGTGGGCTCCGGGAGGGCCGGACTGGTTCGGAACCCAGCTCAGCAACTTGCTGGCCAGCCACGTGACCAGGCCGGTTCTCCCCTTTTCTAAGCCTCGTTTTCCTCATATGGAAGCTATTCATGCCTGTCTAAAAGCCTCCAACGAGGATTCCATGAAATAATGGAATTAGCACAGTGCTGGCACATGGGAAGTGGCCCTATGAACGTTTCCTAGCATTATAATTGCCATTACTCTAATTATTAAATACTTCATTGTTAGGGGAGTATTTAAAAAAAAAAACAGAAGAATGTCAATTAATGCAACCTTTTTGAGAGGCAACATAAACATCCACAGACATTTAAAGTCAATGCAGTTGAGCAAATGAACCAAGAGCGCTGCCGGCAGACTGGCCATCACGTCCCCAGCCGAACCACTCAGGGAACAAAGCAATGCCCGCCGAGGCCACCTGGGCACACATAACGATGAAACACCCCCCTCTTCCGACCACACGTGTGACTGCTGCTCCTTTGTTAGTGACCCTCCTGGCCCCCCTTTGACTGTCTCTCCTCCCAGAAAAAGTCACTGAGATGCCCAATCACTGACCTGTTTCTGCATCTCGCCAGTGCCCAGCCTGGAATTGCTCCTGGGGCCCTGACTCCCTCCTGCCCCCCAGCAAGCACTCACACCCTGTGACCGTGTTCCACTCCCCTTGTGCTCTCCCTGTGGCAGTTTCAGCTAACCGGGCGTTTTTTCTTCCTTTCTTCCCCCTCGTCCTCCCTCCCCCTCCATCTCCCCCTTTTCTCCCTCCTCTCCCTTCCTTCTCTTCCTCCTTTTCTTTTTCATCTTCTCCTTCTTCTTTTTTGGACCACAGGCGAGTCTCTGGCGATCTTGGTCAGTGGGTATCAACACACCTTTAGATCCAGCAAATTCATATCTAGTGTTTTAGTCTACAAATAAACTCACAAATGAATGAGTGTGTGTGTGTGTGTGTGTGTGTCTGGCATATGGCCGTGTGCATTCCCTGAAGAAAACAAATGTATCCCCTGCAGCACTTTTGTAACAACAGAACTGAAAATAGCCGATATGGACATTAATGAGGAACTGGTTAAATTAATGAGTATAGTCCGTAACGGAATGGTATGTCCTGTTAAAAGGAATGAAGGTGATTTTATGCTGACATGGAAAGATCTCCAGAATCAATTAAGTTGAAAAAAGCAACCTGTGGAACAGTATGCGGAACATAAGCTCATTTATAAAAAAATTGGCAAAACAGTATGTGTGTGTTTGTACACATGCTTGTATATGAAATAAAACATTTCTTGAAAAAAATAAATTCCTAAGATAGTTCTGTCTGTGGAGGAGGAACTTTCTACTTCACATCCTCTGTGTCGTTTGAATTATTTTTTTTGCTACCATGAGAATGCAAAAAAAGAGCTAAGCAAATAAATATTTATAAAGTTAAAAATATAATTGCTATACAAGTTCTAAATGTTGCAGGTTAGAATTTCTGTAAGTATAGCCCATTATTAGCTGAGTGTGTATAATATGACCACAAAGCATTATTATTTTTTTTAAAGCAGGAATTGATATGTTTCCCAACAACCCACCAAAAATATTACAAATGGATCTCAATCTGGCATGATAAAAATGGAAGGCCATGATATTTGCCCATAAGTACAATTTTTAAAGGTTAGGAGCACAGGATGAATTTAAGATGAATTGACAGTTTTTAAGCCAAGCTGAATGGGATTTTTCATTCTTCTGATTAGATCATGTCCACTAGGTGGCAGTAAAGATTTAAAATACGGAAGGGCTGGTAGAATTTTTTTTTTTTAAGTCTGAAAATGAATTTTAGAGATGGCTTTCAATTCTACAACCTGAAGACAGAGGGGCCCAGGGGAGCTGGTAAGCCACAGGGGGTCTCCCCCTGCAGAGCGGTGAGATCTAGGGAGAGGGAGGGCCTGGAATGGTAAGAGTCCAGGCGTTAGAGCCAGGAGGACACGACGTCAACTTGGGGAAGTGACAATCTCGAACGCTCACTTCTTCATCTGTGAAATGCTGGCCCTCTTCCTAGGTTGCAGTGAGGACAAAGACCCTGCACTGTGATGTGTCTGCACGACACTTAGAACCCTTGGTTCACGTTAGCCTCTCAACGTGGCTCCACCTTTCTTTGGTAGGAGCAGAGCTGGGACTAGAAACCACGTTTCTGGATTCTAAGTCTCGCTCTCTGGACAAGCACATTAATGCCAGGTGTCTCCGAGCTCTGACAGCAGATGAGATGCAGCTCAAGAGCAACAGCGCCATCTTTGATCACTCGGCACTGAGCGAGGGCTTTGTAGACATGACACCATTTACTGTTCAATCCTTTAGTCCAAGCACCCTGCAGTCTGGAAGCCTCTGACCTCACAGGTGGTGTCCCACACCTCTCAGATCCTCGGTGCCCTGCAGTGTCCCATGGAGGGCAGATGTTCTGGAACCGATTTTGATAATGGTTTGTGGGACAGCATTCATGGAATGCTGAATGCCTAGAGCCAGCAGGCAGCTGGGAAAGCTGGGCGGGACATAGGGCTGGCGATGAGCCTCCGTCATCCCAAACCTTAGGATGTAAATCAAACAAATCAAAGACCACCTTCTAGAAAGTAGAATACTGGCTCCTATCACCTGATTCAAAGGATTCTGGTATACATCACAGAGGCCACCCATTCATTCCTCGCTGGCCGAAACCATAAATTCTCCACGGACGTTTGATGTCACGCTGGGGAAAGTGGGAAAGATGCAAAGACAAAGAGATTCATGCTGCGTTGTTCCCTCCTCCCGTGTCCATCCCAACTACGCTCTTTCATAAAGAACGCAATGTCCTACTCTGTATCTTCATGTTTTTCAGCTGTTGAGAAAATTGTTTCCACATCACTGAAGCAGCTGCTGATAAATATAGAAAGCTGGTGATTGGCACTGGAATTATTGCCAAAGTCAGAAATAGGTGAATACGGAGCAGCTTCAAGGAACCCAAACCCTCTAGCGACTCGCCAATATTCCATCAAAAACAAATAATGACCAAACGTGGCAAAAGAAAAAAAAAAGCACTCTGCCCCAAGCGTTTCGTTCTTGGCAACAAGAGCCAAGAGAAGAACAAGAACTTGGCTACTTACGTCCGTGTTATAAAACTAATATCCAGCTATACACCTGGTCCCATGTTTGTATCATTTTGTTCAAAGGCAATAAATCTCCTTGAGAACAGGGATCCTGTCCCTTTTTTTTTTTTTTTTTGGCAAAGGGTCATGGACACCTGGGTTTCAAAAGTATTTAAGTTGGAGGAGCTCCTGGGTGGCTCAGTCGGTTAAGCCTCATACTTCGGCTCAGGTCATGATCTCACGTTTGTGGGTTTGAGCCCCGCGTCAGGCTCTGTGCTGACAGCTCAGAGCCTGGAACCTGCTTCAGATTCTGTGTCTCCCTCTCTCAGGTCTGTCTCTATCAAAATAAATAAAACATTTAAAAAAAGTATTTAAGTTGGAGAAGGTGACAAATGGCTCTCAGAAATAATTTGTGTTCCCAAGCTGAAAAAAATGTCATCACTTGGGTAGCACTTGAGGCCCCATCAAATTGGATACCTATGTTCTCCATGAGAACTACTTCTGTCTTCTTAGAATTTCTCACTCGGGAAGAGTAAGGGCCAAAAAGGCGTCTTACTCTGAAGATGCCTTCCTGGAGAGGTGGGCGGAGGACACGGAGCTCTAGGAAAGAAAACCACGTGGTAACTACGTCCCCGCCCCAGCTCCCCAGGCCTGCAGGCTTCAGTCACGCCCAGAGCCATGGACGAAGGTGGGCATCGCCGTTCACAGTAGCTACGCATCTGGGACCGGAGCTTCTAGAACAGAGAATGGGAACTTTCCTAGTGTCTTGGGATTTGGGGCCCTGGTCTCAGAGCTGAAGACAGTGGTGACAAATATTCCGTCTTCCAAGGAAGGGTGCCAGGAATATCCCTACAGGGCTTTCCAAAGGACAGCAGGACCCACCTGACAACTACCAACCTCTGAAATCAGGGATTTGAAAAGGCACAGAGGGGTCAGTAGGGAGCCGTCCCCACAGCAGGAGTGCGGTGGTGTTCTCTCCCCTCTGCTGTGACAGGGATCTAGAGGCCCCTGGGAGAAGGACCTAGATGTTTACTGAGTGGAAAAGTTTAGATCCTAGAGCTGCTGTGGGTCCAAGGGAAGCTTGATGTTAGAGTTCTTGGAACAAACTGATTGGAGTGTCCTGCGGTCTGGAAGCAGCCATAAACAAAAATCCTAGAGCCTGCTGAATTTGGAAGATTGGGAGAGCAGGAAGCGGTTGGAGCCCCTCTCCGCCCCCCCCCCCACCAGCGGGAGGCTAAGGAGAGGCCGGAGTGGGAACGGCCTGCGCTGCCACCATTTGGCTCACCGGGGAGGCACCTGTGTCCTGTGGATGGAATCTATGCCCGAGCATCTAGAATGAACCCACAGGAGAAAGCTGTCTAATGAGGGTGGGGAACTCCATCCATAAGAGGGCAGGAGACCACTAGGGAGCAGGACCTGAGTTTGTTACAAGAGACTAACCAGAAATTACATGCTTTTCTTCAGGAACTCAAATTGCACCCCATTAAAAAAATGTCTCCAGCCAGTGTTAGCGGAGAGAGAGCATGACGATGCCAGATTTCTAACATCTCAGCCCTTCTACCTCCAAACCCCTTGCCCCTGCCTGGTCCCCAAAGGATCCACAGGATAGGAAGGGGGTACAGAAGGAGTGGAAGAAGAGGTCATGCCCACTGTAGGTGGTGCCCGCTTTGGGTTGGATCTGAAGCGCAGCTCTGGAACGGATGAGAGAATCAAGTTTTCAAGGGGTTGGGACTTCTAGGAGCTGAAAGTGACCAGGAAACTACAGGACCTGCCTGAGACATGAGTAAGGGTGGGGAAGGGAACTCTGGGTAATAAAAGTAACGATAGGGAAAAATAAGGCTGTTCATTGTGTCCAGTGTGTGCTTTGTCCTGTTCTATACACAAATTGTGTGTCTCCCAGCAGTCAAGGTCTTTGGAGGCAGAGGCGCCTGGAGTGGAATTCCAGCTCGTACGCTGAGCCAAGGGACCCTGGACAGGCTGGGTAACCACTGGCCTTCAGTTTCTTCATCTGGAAAATGGGTAGGTTGGCAGGACCCACCTCCCTGGGCTGCTGTGAGGACTGGAGAAAGTGTGGGCACATGTAAACAGTCAGAGTCTGTTTGCACCTGTGCCATGATCTCACAAAACCTGCATTTCATCATGCCCTTAACACGCAGGCAAGGCCCCCGGTCAGCCTCTGGGGGAGGCATTTTGGTTTCTCTGGGTCCATATCGTCATCATCTAAACATTACTATCATTAGTTATTGTTCAGCTCGTTTGGAAAGATTTTGTGCGTCTGTTCTCTCAACCCACTCTCAGGGCTCATGCTCACTGGGAAGGGAGGTGAATTATCTGGATTTTACAGATCACAGAGCATTTGCGAGCCGGAGGGGCCTTGAAGACCATGTGATGCTAACGCTTCACTTTACACGCAGCACACGAAGGCCCAGTGTGGGCCCTGGCTTTGCACACAGCCACACAGTTCAGCGGTGTCCAATTAACTGCCCAGTGGGAATCTTCTATTTGCAAATGCACACGAACCCGGGACTTCACGGCTGACGGGGCTTCTCAGACCCCAGCCCTCCAATTGCAGGTTTGTTTTCCTGATTATAGCCTCTTGTGCTATCAGTGGGTTAAAACAGCCAGAATGGGACTGGAGTACAAGGTGTTCATGGGAGGGGAAAGCCTGTGTAAGAACAGAATTATTGTGAAAATGACGTAAATCGTAAAAGGGACCAGAGAGAGACTTTCCCAGTTTAATCGATGCTTGCTGAGATCCTGTGAGGTTATAAAAAGTCCACAGAAAGGGGAGCCTGGGTGGCTCAGTCAGTGAAGTGTCCAACTCTTGATTTCAGCTCAGATCATGATCTCACGGTTTGTGAGTTCAAGCCCTGCATCAGGCTCTGTGCTGACAGTGTGAAGCCTGCTTGGGATTCTCTGTCTCCCTCTCTGCCTCTCTTCCACTTGAGCTCGCTCTCTCTCTCTCTCTCAAAATAAATAAACTTAAAAAATAAATAAAATGTCCACAAGGATTTTGAGTCAGTTCTGAGGATCTCCTTACTTCACTGAAAAAAAAAATTTTTTTTAATTAAGAACAAAAAGAAATCAGGTTTCAGTATTTAAACTGCTGCCCACATAAGTTCCAGAACATTCAAGCTTTCCCTGGAATCTTTTTTTTTAAAGATAATAATGAAAAAGAAACTCGATTTGTCATCACCGAAGATTAGCACACAAGTTCACGGGGAGGAAAAAATAAACAGAAGCAAAATCATTTCAGATTTAGATTGTTATTATTAGAAAGTAGAGTAAGACTTTGGAGACCCTATAAAATAGTCAAGTGGCGTCCTTTTAATAAACTGTTAACTAGAGGCACTTCGTCCCTGGGCCAGGACTCCAGAGCTTCAGGGCAAAACAGAACAAAAGCCAAATTTAAGTTCCAGAGTTTGGCAAACTTGGGATCCTGGATTTGATGACCCTGGATCTTGTCATTCAATTGTTCCTACAGGACATGGATTTCTCATTGTCCGTGTGATAACATGGTGACAGCAGAATGCTAGAGAAGCAGCTGTTCCATCCAAAAGAGACGGAAAGATGGGACGCAATAGAAGCGTGACCTGATTCTCTTAAGTTAACAAGCTGCCTTTCACACGAGCCTTCAACACCCGTCAGACTGGCCTCCGACACGTGGGTCCATCATGGGAAGAATGGTTTGGGGGCGTGTAGTGTTTGCCCACTTTATACAGGACAGACGTTTCCAGTTTGCTAGCGTTTCCATCCCTCCACAGAGTTTGAATGTCAATTGCCACCTGTTGTCACTTTTGAACGGACGGTGACTGCACCAGTGTTACTAGCCTGGTCTTTTTTTTTTTTATAGGCCCTTCAGTTTGCAGCCCATAGATTACAAAAACAAAACAAAACAAAACAAACAAACCATCCAAGACTTTCCTTATGTTTTTTTTTTTTTTTTAAGTAAGAGTTGCCCAAGAGTTTTAACGTCTTCAAGGTATAAAGGAGTTGGGTATTTGAAAGCCTCTTGACCAAAAAGGGCACGTCACACTGAGTAGGGATAGGAATGTAAACTGAACACATAGATACTGTTGAATGGTGATTTCCTGTCATCGTCTAGGCCGCGCAGTGTGGTCACGTTCCAAACCGGACCTCTAGGACCAGACAGATACTGACTGTCCACACTCCAGTTTTGAAAAAAGGTTTAAACCAAGTCACGGAAATGAACCCACAATGGTCTTTTCTAGCATGTCCTGGCAGAGACCATGGGTGGGTGCGGGGTCAGCCTAAGAAAGGACACAGAGAGGCCCAAATACAAGGTGAAATGATAAATGTGTCAGGCTAAGCATTTATCAAGAATTAGTTTTAAAAAGCACTTTCTGACTTCTGAAATTCTATGCTGCCAATATAACCAGAAAGCAATATGAGGTCCTAAGATAAATACTGGTGGGGGCGGGGGGTACCTGGGAAAGTTCACGCAGGTACAATGCACTTGCCACTCCATGGCTAACAGGGTCTCAAAGCCATACGTAATTTATATATCAAATCACTAAAAAGGAATTATTTTATTACAAAATTTTTTAATGTTTATTTATTTTTGAGAGAGAGAGACAGAGTGTGAGCAGGGGAGGGTCAGAGAGAGAGACACACACACAGAATCAGAAGCAGGCTCTGAGCTGTCAGCCTGTGGGGCTCAAATCCACAAACCGTGATCATGGCCTGAGCTGAAGTCGGACGCTTAACCGACTGGGCCACCCAGGTGCCCCCAAAATGAATTATTTTAAAAGGTCAAGTGCTACCTAAATATATCACCTTGAACCAGACTTTTCCATGATCACTCGTGTCCCTGCTGAGGTCAGTTGTTCCCTTTGCTGTCTTGATGGCCACAATGGAAACATCACAAGCCTGGGCAGCCTCGGACCTGCTATTTTAAGTGAAGGTTCTTGTTGTCTTTGGAAAACAACACTGCACAACAAACAAGTTTTCGCGAGCCACAATAGCAACAGTTTGTCTGCCTTCATCGGGAAAGCCGAAGGCAGGCGGGGCCGCAGGCCACTTTCCAAGTCCTATAAATCCCATCTTTCCTTCTTTTAGACTGAGTATCATCTATACTTAAGGAATTTCAGTTACTTGGCTCATCATCTCCATAAATACCGACCATTTATACATTGGAAACTTCC
Source organism: Mungos mungo (assembly GCA_004023785.1). NCBI lineage: Eukaryota > Metazoa > Chordata > Mammalia > Carnivora > Herpestidae > Mungos > Mungos mungo. Next base: position 173,025 of record PISW01001562.1, on the reverse strand, counting down.
ACTTCCAGTCCCTACGCCAGTACTCACAGAATTCTGCTAGGAGTTATTAGGAATTCTCAAGGTCAGGGAGCCCTCTCCTCTAACTAGTACTGTGTGTGTGTGTGTTTCCCATATTCGTGACCAGGATCTGAGTGGGAAATTCAAAGAAGCCAGATTGTTTGTCTTTCTTCTCCATTAACTGATTATGAATTTACCGAGCAGGAACCTCGTGGCTAATGCTACCAGGCATGATGATAAACATCAAAGAAATAGAAGATGGCGTGTTTGGATTTGGTATCAATCCATACCTGCACCCTAAAAGCATTAAATGGAGAGTCTGAGAGTCTCTGCTAGGTGCTTTTGGATCACGGCTCTGGATGGCCCATACACGTGCCATGGCCCTCAGCACTGGACTCAACAGGCCTTCCAACGGGCGTGACTTCGCACCGCACTCCGCCTGCCTGCTCGCCATGGCTGAGTGATGTGGGTGTCTCATGCACAGTGAGAATGCCGGATATTTGAGACCACTCATTTGTAGAGCCGAGTGTGTACTTTGGAAAGGATATCGAGAGCTGGTTAGACCTCGTTAGAACTTTGACCTCCTGAACAATCACTCTTTCGTTCTCCAAACTACAAAGAAAAATGATCACATGCTTGTACTTTGTAGCGATGGGAGGGATTCTTTGAGGGGCGATAAAAAATATGAGCCTAATACATTTGTACTATTTTGTCATCGACTCTAATTTTTTGGTTTAAGGTCCTATTAAGGAGAACTCTGTGCGTATGCATGCGCATGCTCACGAGTGTGCATGTGTGCACATGCACGTCCTCAGAACTCTAGCTAAAAACTGGAGGGGGCTACATTCATGGGGCAAACTATCATCCCACTCCGTACAATCACAACTTGAAAATTCCCAGCTAACCATCTCAAAAGCCCTGCTGGCAAAGGACAAGCCCGGAGGTTCATTGCTCCTTGGGCCCTTTGCCCCCACCATCAGTCTCCATTTGTTTTGTGTGGTTGTTCGGCATCATTTCGGACGATGCGAACGTCATAGGGATTCACCGGAGATCAAAAGTAGGAGTCGCTTTTGCCTGAAAATGCACTGGGATGGCCAGAGGAAGTGGGGTGTCTTGGAAACAGAGCCGAACACCCCCGGATCATGGGATGCTCACAAGGCAGTCTCAAGGATACTGATTTCCAACCTGCACGGGTCAAGAGCTCAGGCCACAGCTTCAGTAGAATGGGCGTCCTTGCCGTGGGGCCTCCCTCGGGAGAGAGTGAATGACTACTCACCCAGCACACGGCTCTACCAGCACGTCTCTGGGAGCTGATAGCACTTCTTTCGGCTTGTGAGGTACAATCCAGACCTCCTTGTAACCGTTGCTTGATCCCTGAGCCACCCCTCCAAAGGGCGACGGTCGTGCAGTTCTGTGCAGGAAGACAGAACTGATATGTCTGAAGTTCAAAACCTGAGTCCTCGGCACTGCGGATGTTCTGCTAGACAGGGCTTAGAAAACGGAGGGTCAGACTCCTACCAGTAGGACTCAATAGTCCTCTGCTCAAGTCACAACCAGCAGATGAGGAAGACAACGCGTAGGAAAGAAGGAAGAGTAGGAGAGGGGACAAACAAGGCGCCCCAGACGAAGGCTGCCACCTGGGGCCATTCAGCGGCGGTCATGCCTCAGCCTGCCACACTGAAACACTAGTGCACGCCAGTCCAACAGTTCCGGGGGGAGATGCACTGCTCTTGATATTTGGCATCGTCCTTGGCCAACCCCTCTTAAACCTGTACTGGGACCCACATGAATTAAAAAGAGGAGCTCAAATAGTCATCCATGTATGTTCACAGCTGCACTATTCAAAACAGCCAAACGATGGGCCTGACCTAAATGCTTGTTAGTAGATGCACAGAAAAAACAAATCATGTTCTGGCCACATAGTGGAGTATCATTCAGCCATCAAAAGGAATGGAGTACTGATAAATGCTACCACCTGAATGAACCCTGAATACATGAAGCTAAGTGGGAGAAGACAGAACAAAAGGCCATGTAGGTATTCCACTTATATGAAATATTGAGAATCTGTATATCCAGAAACAGACAGAAGATGGGTAGTTGCCAGGGGCTGGGAGGGGGAAAGAGGGCTGTTTATGGGCATGGCGTTTTCTTTCCGGCTGATGACAACATTTTAGAACTGGATAGAGGTTGTGTTCGTACAACATTGTAAACGTACTAAAATGTTCACATTAAAATGGTGGATTTTGTTATGTGAACTGCACTTCAATGAAAAATATACCAAGAAGGGTTTTTTTTGTACTGATTTCCTTAATTTAGTTGTAAACTTTAACCTGGTGAAGAATTTTATGATAAATCTTTAACTGGCTCTGGTCACTCAGCATACATGAGCCTCTTGCCAAAGAGGAAATCACACTTGAGTTCCACGTCAGTTTCTCAGGTTCAATACTCATTAGCAAACATCAGCCCACTCCCTCCCTCCCAGAGACAGGAAGAAGAGAAGGGGTAGAATGTCCGTTTCAGGATTTCCATCATGTGACCAATCACTTAATACAGATGCACTGAAGGTCACAGCAAGGGCAAAACGCACTGAGACTTTAGTCTGGACTAGATCTTTCATTTTATTTTATAAAATTAGTGCGATTTTATTTTTAGATCTATTTTGGCTTTAAATAAGCAATGGATACACATGGTTACATTTTTTTTTCATATAGTAAAAATACTTTCCTTCCCTCCCTCCCTGCTGGAGACAAGTTCTAATAGCAATTTCTCAAATATCCTTCTGGGACAATCTACAGGGACATCCAACTCTAGGTATCCACAGCTAGAGTTCTACTGCTACTGAAGAATTAAAAATAATCTGGAGAATGACTGCTGGTCCAATCATTAAAATCCCAGTTTTAATGACACGTTGTCAGAAGGTGTGGGTCTTATTATGTAAGAGGCATAGCTATTGAAACAAAGCAAATAACAAAATGTCACTAACTTTCCATTTGCTAAGATGCTTTTAGTATTCACTTTCACTTTCTTCCATGTAAGTTACACCCATTCCCTAATAAGCAGAAACTTCTCATCCTTTCTTCTTACAACTGAGGTGATCCAAGCTCTGGTGAAGTGAAAAGATGTGTCACTCTGGGATCTTTATGTCTGACTCATAATTGTTGTAGATTTCAGTCTCAAAAAAAAACGTCTGAATATTAATGTTCCTTTTTGCAACATACTTTGCTTCTCTGCAGTGACCCTCTGGCTACCATGTACATTCCAAATTCTCTCCTCCCACAGTCAGTGCAGCAATACTGGAACTGATACATGAAGTTAGAACGGAGTTAGACGCCTGCCCCACAGGCCAGAACCCAACCTGGGAGGCTGTCATCAACAAATGTATCTGAAGCAATAACCGCTTCTCCTTCTTCTAAATAAGGGAGCAGGCTCGTAAATAAGAAAATAAAGGTGAGTTTAAACATGCCAATATCTCTTATTGCCCAATGCACCCAAGCTGTACCTATATGATTTCACAACATCACAAAAGTCATCTTCATTCTTCAGCTTCACTCATTCATTCAAACAATAGTCAGAACTCAACATTCCGGACCTGGGAACTGAGATTCACTCTCTCAAAGGCCCTCCAGGGTTGGCATCAATTTACTCACTAAATGAACATTCGTGCATTTGCTGTGTGCCCAGTGGGATTCATAAGGCTCAAAACAAACAAACAAACAAACAAACAAAAAACAATCCAACAGTCCTTGTTATTAAGTAGCTCACAGTCTGGTAGGAGAGATAAGCATACAAAGAACTAGCAGGAATATACGGTAATAATGGCCATAATAGAGACGCAAAGCATCTTGGGCCAGGACACATGCGCCCTGGCCCTGCTGCCAAGGGGCCTAAGCAAATTCAAGGCTTCCAATCTTTTGTGTGACACTCAAAATAATAAATGGTTTTTTAAAAGAAGACAGGTGAACAAAATGCTATGGGAAGAATTTATGCAAAATTGTACACATCTGGAGCACTTAGCAAAATCCAGAAGAATGTTCACTAAAATGGTCATGGAGATGAACTCTTGGTGATGGGATTTCAGGTGATTTTTATCTCCTTCTTTGAGCTTTTCTGGAATATTTGTATTATTTTATAAGGAATACCTAAATCCCTTAAAAAAGAGAAGATTTATTAGCCTATTTAGAGAAAGAAATGGCTTTGATTCAATCTCCAGGATGCTTATGTAGGGTTTTACGTGTTAGACCTTGTGGAAGACAGAGAAAATAGGACCTTAAATGAAAGAATCCATTATCTGGTGGTGGAGGTGGGTGGGCACACTCTAAACAACTAAAATGCAATAGGTCTTGTACTACTGTTGGTTTCTCAGTTGTGAAAACTATACCACAGTAAAATGTTAACTATATAATGAAGAATTTGCCTGATGACTGGGATATTGTTGGTACTCAAAGAAATGTTTGTTGAATGAATGAGTGACAACCTGTATCTTTCATTGACATTTACATTCATAATCTTTGTCCCCCGCTTTTACCTCTACCCACAATCAATGATGTCCCCAACCTCGATGGCTGATCCCAAGTCATTGATTTTGCATACCACTACGACCATCACCACACTGATCTTTCTAGAACATTGTTTTCATCTGGTCGTCCTCTAGACTAAAAATTATTCTCAGGAGTTCCACACTGCCAAACTCCTCAAGGCCTCCTGAGACCTGGCTCTGTCATTCTATCTTTCTAGTTTCAAGACTTGGGACATAGAACAACAAGGCCTTAGGTCTGTCTGGGGTTCCCTTGCACTGCTTTTACAAGAACCCTCTCCACATTTAGACTGTCCTTTCTTATACTATTTCATTCAACTCTCATAATAACTGTTGGAAATAATTTTCCAATTTCTAGATGAGGGTAGTAAGGTTCTAAAATGTCAAATAACTTGTCCAAGACTCCCTGACTAGGCAGAAGGAGAATTAAGATTCCAACCAGTTGGGGCACCTGAGTGGCTCAGTTGGTTAAGCGACTGACTTTAGCTCAGGTCATGATCTCGTGGTCCATGAGTTCGAGCCCTGTGCTGACAGCTCAGAGCTGGAGCCTACTTCGGATTCTGTGTCTCCCTCTCTCTCTGCCCCTCACCGACTTGCACGCACGCACACATACACACACACACACACACACACACCCTCTCTCTCTCTCTCTCAAAAATAAATAAACATAAAAAAATTATTTTTAAGATTCCAACCCAGGTTTTCTAAAATGTAGAGGCCATATTCTCAACTATTATGCTCTGCCTTCTTCTTTTGTTCCTTTCTGGCTCTAAATAGCTCTAAAGCTCAAGTCCTAGTCTTGTAACTTCCATAAAGAATAATGGGTAGCATACAGATGAGCTTATTAAATGTCATGAATCTTTCAAACATGTTATTCACATGAATCTGCACATCCATTGACAAAGGAACTATGATTGTTGCCTCTTTTGTAGGCAAACAATACAAATGGAGGAAGAGACTGGGCTCTCGAGGCTACACAGCCTGTCGTGGTAGAAACAGGATTTGAACCAGCCACCGCATGTTCAGAACCCATATATCCTCTCCTGCAGGAAGAAGGTGCTAAACAAGGAGGTGCAGATCTGATCACATCACCAAGACTCACACTCCCTAAAACACATCACCAAGAGTCAAACTCCAAGAATCCATGGGCAATCTGTGTGGACGTGTTCCTGCCTTCGCTGGTTTTTAAACTGGTGCAAGGTGGGGCCCCTGGGTGGCTTAGTCAGTTAAGTGTCCGACTTCGGCTCAGGTCATGATCTCACAGCTTGTGGGTTCGAGCCCCACATCAGGCTCCGTGCTGACAGCTAGCTCAGAGCCTGGAGCCTGCTTCGTATTCTGTGTCTCCCCTCTGTCTGACCCTCCCCTACTCACTCTCTCTCTTTCTCTCTCTCTCTCTCTCTCCAAAAAAAAAAAAAAAAAAAAAAATTAAAAAAAAAAACTGGTGCAAGGTATCCAAAGAGCAGATAAAGACGTATCATGAACAGCAGAGTGAAAAAAGCAGGGTCACAAAAAGGAGTGATGATCTCACACAAATACTCAAAAACAAATGCCTGAACAGTAAGTTACTGTCTTATAACTAAACAGCACTTCCATCTATGTACCCATTTAACCCTACAAGGTAGGTAACTATTACCATCCCATTTTACAGAGAAGGCAATGGAGGCTGGGGAGGTAAAGAGACTGCTAGCAAGCAGCAGAACTAGGACCTGACCCAGCAGTCAGGTGGCAGCGTCGGGTCATCACCACCCCACCTATTGTTAGGTGTCTCGGCAGACAAGTCCCACTCAACCTGCAGATGATTTGGGGGAGAGAATTGAAGATAAAGTAAAAATTATCTTGCAACTATTAAAAGCTATTGTACCGAATAGAAATGTAAAATAATGGAAAAGTTCTTCCTCCTCTTTGAAAACATGCACACGATTCTTTATCTGAAATGATTTAAATTCAGGCCAAGTAGAGCATTTGCCCTGATCCCTGCAGGAGTCCCTACCGCAGTTGGAATCACGACAATGCTGTGCAGAGGGGAGGAGAGAGGAAGACGGGCTTGCATGTATTTGTGTGTGGGTGGTCGCCTCATCAATCCACCAAACCCACACGCAATCAGACGTTAGTCAGACACCCTTTGAAATGGAAAAGGTAATTGTAGACAGCAGCCCACTCCTGCTCAGGTGCCTGAAATAGACAGAAGCTGTATAGGAAACGACAATCCAAACCCGATTCCCTACACCGTAGGATTTCACACACGTACTCCCCCCCCCCCGCCCCCACAGCTCCTTAACCCTGTGAATCCAGGTCCTTAACTGCTGGCAAACGTGTGAAGCCTGGAGAAAAATTAAGCCTTAGTGGAGTGCACGTGACCTTCTGGTAGGACTTAATGTCCTCTGGGTGTCACTTCTTATTTTTAAAGTGTGGATCAGCTAGACAGGGGCAATTGATTTTTTTTACGTCATAAAAACAGCTTAATTAACATTCATCACAACCCTTTGAGGAAAGTTTTTCTATCACTCTGTGTTATAGAAGGTTTATTGCTTATTGGATTCAAATTGCATTGGCCTGGATGGAGCAAGAGTTTTAACTAATTTGTGGGCGATCATCTTTAAGGGAAGTAGTTTGCTTCTGTGAATAACTTCCTGATGGTTTCCATTCATCAAATCTTGCTCCCAAAGCAAGGCAGCTGTGGCGTGTAGAAAGGAGACAGGACACTCGGAAACATGCGGACACGCCAGGCCATCATTCGAGGCTCAGCAGAGAGTGGTGTCCATGTTGTGAAACAGACATCGGGCATACAGTACGGCATCCTGGGCAGCTAAAATGCATGGACCAGTTATAAAGGGCTTGATCCACAGTGAGTACGATGCCAGTGTTTGATGAAGAGGACAAAGTCCATATAAAGGTTAAAAGGATAGAAGGTGGAAGGGAGCACCGTGGCCTCACAGGCACGCCACTGGGAGTCCTCTCTAAGCCAGAGCAGTGTAGACAAGGTAGCTCCTGATTGGCTGTAGCAGGAACTGCACCTCTATCCAGGAAGCTCAAGCAGAAGTCGTTCTGTGTGAATTCTCATCACACCATTGACTCGGCTTCTGCTGACCACCCGTCACTTCTCCTCCTCTCACACTGTCTTCACCTCCTATTCCATGATGATGGGAAACCAGCCACCGGTGGTGAAATAAAATTGCAGTTCAGAAGAGCAAATTCGTTTTTGAAAGAACATTGCAAAGGAGAAAGAGGACCTTGGCTCTCTGATCTATTTCACTGACTCCGTGAACCGTATCAAAGAGCCATTTCATTTTTTGCTTTGATTTAGGGAGATTTGCCAAGTTTAAGATTTTTTTTTTTAAGTAGGCTCCACGCCCAGCACCGAGCCCAGTGTGGAGCCCAACATGGGACTTGAACTCACGGCCCCGCAATCAAGACCTGAGCTGAGATCAAGACTCAGATGGTAAACTGAGGCACCCAGGTGCCCCAAGTTTAAGAAATTTTTAAAATAAGAATTAAAGTCACACCGGGATAGTTTAATGCCTAGGACAATTTTTAAGAGAATTACAAAGAGTGACCAAGTGTTTTCTAATTATGCTCCAGTGAATTTCTGCAACTTGCTGAAAATTCCCTTGCTCTAGTATTTGTGTGCCTGCCTGGCTTGCGTATTTTACATGTGTGTATCCACATATAAGAACTCTTTTTTTAACAGACACCCACGTGCCCCATAAATATTATTTGAGTACTGATCTAAATAGACAAGTACTTGTTGAAAATAAACTGTTCTGACCAAGACAGTTGCATAGAAAAGAGATTTCATCCTTTGAGAGCAAAGGAGAAAATATGACTTTTTCCAACAATTTGCACACGAGCAATTGTTAATTCATCTAGCATTAAAGGGACAATGAATTTGAGTATGACACATTTTTACACTTAAAATGTTTATTTCTTTATTGTGTGCATAACATGTATGTCATATAAGGTGAAAACTAAAGATAAAGCAAAAACATGTTTAATACAAATTGGAATAACCAGTTTGGTAGCACTGTGATGAGAAAATCCGTCCCCAAATTGCATAAAAACATCTACTTCTGTTTCTTTTTTTTTCCTTAAAATATTTTTTTGACGTTTATGTATTAGTGAGAGAGAAATAATGAGCAGGGGAGGGGCAGAGAGAGGGAGACACAGAATCTGAAGCAGGCTCCAGGCTCTGAGCTGTCAGCACAGAGCCCAACGTGGGGCTCAAACTCATAAACAGTGAAATCATGACCTGAGCTGAAGTCGGATGCCTAGCCGACTGAGCCACCCAGGTGCCCCACTTTTTTTTTTAATGTTTATTTATTTTTGAGAGAGAGAGAGAGAGAGAGCGAGCGAGCATGAGTGGGGGCAGAGATAAGGGCACAGAGGATCTGTATCGGGCTCTGTGCTGACAGCAGTGAGCCTGATGTGGGGCTCGAACTCATGAACCATGAGATCATGACCTGAGCTGAAGTCGGATGCTTAACCAACTGAGCCACCCAGGCAGCCCAAATCCTTTGCTTCTTAACTAGCCTGGAGAACTCCTCCGAAGTTTTTGGTAGTCTACTTTCATCACAGGCCTTCCCAGATAATGGGGTGCCACCCCAGCTCACCTTCCCAGTGACCTGCTTGGGGCAGGGTCAGTAGGAAGAGTGAGGCACTAGAACTCTCTGAGGTGTCTAAGACTGAAGTCTGCTTTGCACTCTTGCCCTATTCCGGCTGCTGCAATTTACAACAGGACAGAAATTCACATGCTAAGGATCCAGTCATGTTGAATCAGGTGCCCTAATATATTTATTTTCTCTTTCCTCCCAATGGTCAAATCCAATTTCTATGTACCTGCTTTGGTCAGAACATTCTCCCTCCCTCCATCTCCATCTCTCTCTCTCTCTCTCTCTCTCTCTCTCTCTCTCTCTCTCTCTCTCTAAGTATAAGGATTATCATTTAACAAAAAGATTTGGAATCCCTGAAGCCAGAAGTGGCTGATTTCATTCTTATATTCTGAGACTAGAGGTGCTTAATGGAATGATCTATTCCAGACCTCCCCCAAAGACTGGCAAAATCCACAGCAACCAAGGCAAACCTCTGGTCTACTTCCTAATGCCCCAGGAAGGAGCCAGAAGTAGAGGCTCATAGCAAGTAAGTTAACTGACTTACCCAATGTTATCTACTAGAAGAAATAGTATGACCGGCACTCTTAGGGAAGTTAGCTGGGGGAAGGTTTGGGGGCAAGTTAGTTTTCTCTAGATTCCCACAGCTCAGACAAGACCTCATCATGAAGAATTATAAATCCCATGACACCTGTGTATCTTGTTCCCACACTTTCTTCAGATTCTCTTTCAGGTTTTAAGAGAGGCCTCCCCCAACCGCCCCCTATAAATGCAGCCCCTTTACCCTGCTGCTTCTTCCTACTTTAATTATCTTCCCATATTAAGTATGTTTGTGTATTCATTTATGGGCTGCTTGTTCCTGCTAGCAAGCTTCCCAAGGATGCTGAGTCTTTGTTCATCCCCGTATCTCCATTGGGAACAACATTACACATTGTAGGTGCTCAACAAACTATCTGTTCAATGAGTAAGTGTTAGAAACCCTCAAAGTGAATATATATTTAAGGATAACAAACATGGAGAATTAAGGGTAAGTATAAACCACCGCTGGGGACAGCTTTTTTAATACACAGAGCTATCGATGACTCCACCACCAAACGTCCGCACATCTCATCCTCCAAGACGAAGGGAATGGGCATTTCTCATGTAAAGTTTTATCATTCTTTTCCCTTTATTTACTCTCAAAACGCACAGTCAGCCATCCAGTTCTACTGATGTCTTTGAAATAAGGGAAATGGGTTTTAGTGAAGGCTTCACGTTTTATAACTGCAAACGCCTCAGCCACGACTCTGCTTGGCTCTGGCCAGCAGCCTCAGGAAAAGGAAGGCACTTGCCGAAGCTACCCTTGGGCTACGAGAACTCAGGTCAACAGGTGGCCGGGGCACTTACTGCTGGAGCAGGAGGCTTCCTTGGGGCTGGGCGACATTGGCTGCGCACACAGTTGACAAAGGCAGTCTCTCCCATTGAACGTGACTCGGTCTCCGGGTGGGAACGGGCGCCTGGAGACAGAAAGACATTGCCCTCAAGGTTATTCCAGCAACTGAATTTCTTTCCCTACTCCTTCGGCTTGCTGCCCTCCGGTGCCAATCCATTTCTTCGAGGAGCCCCAGCCAAAATGTCTGAACCATGCCAGCCAGCTGGAGGTCATCCAAGCAAATAAACACGCCTCATTTTGAGAAGAAGCGAGAACGCATTGCTTCTACCGGCAGCCAGACGGTAAAATGGAAGGATTCACCTCTACTCATTAACGGAGGGATGTTCCAACGAGTCACCTAGCCAGGTACACACACGAAAATTTTCCATTTTACGGGTGGAAAATCCTTCAAGAAGAAATATTTTAAATGCCATAAATTCCTATGCAAGCTTAAGACCGCTCCTCAGAAGAACGGGTTACAGGTCAAACATTAACTCCTTCAGTTCCCTAGACCTGCACGGTCATTGTGCCTAATTAGACTTTGTCCTAGACATCTTAGTGGGTGAACTGGACGTTCCAGTGCTGGAGACCCAGGCCCTCGTGGAGAAAAAGAAGAGTGCTGGAAATACTTGTGTAAAACCTGTTAGCGTCTAAAATTAAAAACCAAAACAAAACTATTAGCTTCTTTTCAGAGAGATCATTTCCTTTTGCCTTAGACATTCATCAGTAACGGATATTTTGTAAAAATGTCTGCATGTATGTTCCCAGTTTCTTCTCTTTCCAGTGCAGGAGAGCCAGCTTTTCAAAAAGAAACGTCATTAACAAATAGGCACATGACAGTTTCCACGCCTGCTTCCTCGTAATTGGCAATTTGCCAATGCTCTTCATTAACGGGAGTTTTCAAACGTGCGATTCCGTCAGTTTGGAAATGCAAAACTCACAAGCAAAACATCTCCACACGTGTGAGTCAGGAGCGAGTACTTAAGAACAAACTCCAGCTCCTTGACAGGAATTTTACTTTCACAGCTGCCATCCCTCTTTTCAGCAGCCCTTCAGCTGCCTCATAGCTGGTAATGAACCGTAAGGCAGGCAGGCAGGCAGGCAGACAGACAGACAGACAGACACACACACACACACACACACAGTAAATTTGGACTTAACTCCACAGATGTGCTTCGTGGAAAGTTGTAAGCTCTAAGCTCTTACATCCCCCGCCCCCTGTTTTACAAGTGCTGAGCTGAGGCAGTCTCCTCCCCCACTCGTGGTGCTGTGCTACTTCCATTGTTCAGATAAGGCCCAGAGAGGTTAAGTGACTTCCCTGGATTGACCAGCCTGGGAGACTGGGCCACAGGTAGCAGCAGGTGGCATCCAACTCAAGACTTCTCTATCTTTAACAATCAAAACTGTGCTCTGGTAGAAGCCAGTGGGCCTATAGTTTCATTAATGAAACTGAACTGGGCCCCAGTCGGCTCTGTGGGCCCAGGAGTTGGAGGGCTGATCAAAGCAAGCACAGGCTCTTTGCCTCGGATAAGGGCCAGGGCCAGGGTGAGGCCAGTGAGGCCCCTGGGGCACAGCATTTAAGGAGGCCCCAACCCTCAGGTACAGACCCCACCATGCATGGCCCTGAGCATGAGCACCCCTCAAATTGTACCTCCTAAGCCGCCTCTCTAGCCTCCAAGTCAAGCTTGTATCTTTAGACTTGAATTCCACCACCTGGATCCACAGGGGGATAAATCATAGTCCAGTTCTCAACACAAGGCCGATCTTGAGTTTTGGGATCTTATAAATGATCCTCGTTAGTACTTCCCCCTTCTGCCCTCTGCCCACTGGGTCCTCTGCCCACATGGGTTTGCCTCCTTCTGTTATTTGCATCAATGTGTGTAAACAAAAAGAGAACTGCATTTGGAGTCAGGAAACCTGAGTTCAAATCTTGCAATGTTAACTTGGGAAGGGCCCTTAAGCTCCGAGTCTCAGGGTCACTCATAATTAGGGACACCGATTCCTGGCTGACTTCACAGAATGGCTAAGAGGGTTAGAAGAGATTCGCCATGAATGCAGTCTGTAACCCAGAAAGGAGGCCTCCACTTAGAGCAGACCGCTGTCACTCAGCAGTAAGCAGCAACAGCAGGGCAAGAGCCATGGGGAGTGACTGTTTGCTGCCTCAAAGGTCCACAGATGAGACTAACACTCATAGATGTTTTTCTTTCATCACCAACTTTAAGACAATGATCTCTCAAGGCCAGGATCAGGAGGGCTCTTAGGGTGGATCTGGGCCAGCCTTCCAACCCGGTTGAGTAACATCATACTTGGGAATCCTCCAGAAACTACTAACTCAGCAGGAGAGTTGGGGGGGGGTGCTGGAAACAGATATTTGTAAAGAGACCTCCCCCAGGGAAGAAGTCCAATGCACATCGCGGTTTGGGGAATCACTCGGATCACAGCCTCCTATTTTACGGATGAAGCAATTGCCTTGGAAAAGTTCATTCAGACTTAGGTCTCAAATCAGCCCAGGAAGCTGGACTAGAAATTTGGGACTCCAACGCCAGGCAAAGGCTTTTAACCACACTGTGGGCTAGAGCATGAAAAGGGAGAGGTCAAGAGGAAACCTGACTTTGGATTAAATACAGAAAAATTTTCAGCTCAAGAATTCAGAATTTTAAAATTATGATTTAAAAAAATATAATTGCGAAATGGACTAATGGCTATAAAAAGCTACAAAAATAATTTCACTATGCGTATTTCATCTGAATCTTGGGATTCATCTCTGAGTATTATCATGTTAGTTAATTATATAAAATTAAGTTTACCTTTTTAGAGTTTATATCTCTCTGGCCTAGAAACGTGAAATGCTGAAAAACAAAGCAAGTTCGCCTCCTCTGAACTGTAGTTTTTAACAAAGCCATGGCGAACCGGACCACACAATAGTCAACACCACACCGGAAGGAACGGGATCTCCCAACGAGGATCGATCAATAAAACAGCTGACCCTTGTTGGTGACTCTCCTCACAGAGGAATCAAAGCCACCTTAAGCTCAATAATGGGTGACATTCGACACACAACAATGATGAAACCCCATTTCCCTACTCACGCTTCCCATACTTCCCTTCTTGGCTCTGATCATTTTAGCCAAGCTGGTTTGTGCAATTAAGACTTAACCTTGCCGGATGATAGGAGCCTAGAGAACAGGGCTTAGTAAACGTTTCCCTCTGAACATCTAGATTGTAAATATTTTTTTAGACTCTGAGGATCCTATGGAGTCATCACAACTACCCAACTCTTGACACTGGAGCTCAAACTCAGCCATAAACGGGTGTGGCTTCGTCCCAATAAAACTTTATTTACAAAGGCAGGTATGGGGTCTACTTTGGGCCATGGGGCAGTGTGCCTGGCCCAGCAACAGAGTAAATGAGACTATTTCAAACACACACACCCGAATGAACTTCTGTTCCAAATCAGCGTTATCTTTCCAAGCAGTTAAGTCACTTCCTCCTAATGTTCTCACCGCTCAAAATGTTTCGTGACCTAGGGCTGCTTTTGCACTTGGCTTCCAGCCACTTAAAATTAGCCATACTATTTGGTAGAGGACATCATGTGTAAAGTTTCCCAACTAAGTTACGTTTTTGACTCACTGATAAAATAATCGGAAGGTTTCTGTTTAAGGATACATCAGAAAAAGAATATTTTAAGACAGCACAACTCCAGACAAAAGGTGTACAGCCCAGGCTTGAAGAGCAGAACCCGGCACTTCTCCGCTAGAAACAGCCACCACTTACTTGCAGATGGTACACGCAAAGCAGTTGGGATGGTAGGTCTTGCCCAGGGCGGTCACCACCTCTCCCTCCACGAACTCCCCGCAGCCGTGGCAGCGCGTCCCGTACATCCTCTGGTAGTCCAGGGTGCAGAGGTACTCCCCGTTCTTTATGAAGAAGCCGCCTTGGGCCAGGTCACAGCCGCACACTGTGGAGAGACAGGTTCACATTTGGTCATCGCCTGCCACGCGGCTGGGCAGCGGATGCCTTCCACTGCGTGCTGCGAACTTACTCCATGATCTCAGTGGCTTGGGGTGAGGGGAGGGGACTGGTACAAAGAGCTATTTATTGTTGGGCTCTGAGTTCTCTCTTGCCTCCCTCCCATTTTGTATCCCTCCTTTTGGGAGGGATGAAATATCTCACACAAGTAAAAGTCATTGGCTGGGCCTCAATGACTTTCGCGGTATGCTGAAGATTCAGAGATAATCCACCTTTGATGGAAAGATACCGTCGGTTCATGCTGTCTCAAATGTGAACAAAGGTCTCTCCGCCAGCGGATCCAGGAAAGGTACCCAGGACTTGCCCACACAACTGGTTGGTTTGGGCCAAGACTGTTACTGGGCTGAGTAATAAATTCCCACCATACCAAAAACAGTAGCAGAAATGTCTGAGTCCATTTTTTCACATGCAGAAAACACTTTGCCACAGCGATGAGTAATTTAGACGTTTAATTTTCTCTTTGTGCAGTAAATAGGATAAGTTGATTCTTTACGTATTATAGATAAAAACGAACAGGTGAAAGGGGAACGAAAAGGGAACACGTCCAAGATAAAACTGTTGCTCAGGACCTCAGTACATGCAAAAGGGAATGCATTACTGTGTCCGGATTTTGGTGTCTCTTTCGCAACCGTACAGCTGTGGATCATAGACATGGTGCAGAGCAGCAGGTCCCTGGGTGCCAGGGGCTTGGGTGTGGCCTACATGTTCAGACAAGCCCCGAAGAGGGCACAGCCACTTGCCCCAAAATAAAGCCTAAGGCAGACCCTGAGATTAGAGAGTTTGCACTGTCAAAGGACTAGGGAGCAGCAGCCATGGCTGGGAACCTCCAGTCACAACCTCTCGATGCCCAAGGTTGGGCGACTGCTATACACTTAAGGGCCTTAAGCAAAGAATCCGGGATTCTTCCTCCAAGCCTCTGGAATAGGCAGCCAGTGGGCAGGGAGAAGGGGAGCTCAACCGACTTGCTTTCTCCTAAGAATCTTGCTGGAATACCTCCAGCATTCCTCTAATTAGTCCCCGTGACTCATCGATGTCTCTGGATGATCTGGGGCTGAGCACAGTGAGGTTCTGCTGGAACACATTGCTTACTCTCCCACCCTCTGGTAGCAATCTTTCCTCTCTGAGCCATCAGAGATTTTCAAGGTGACACACAACCTACAAAGAAGCTTCCCGCGTGGTATCATCGGTCTTTGTTTACATCAACACTTCACAGCTATGACCTCCTTCTTTGCAATTTATAATCAAGTAACCCAAGACGATGGCCCGAGTCCATCGTGCTTGAAAATGACCACCCCTATAAATACGACTCTGATCACATTACCTGGAAAACAGCTCATTCACCACCTGCTGTGTCCTCTAACCTGCGAGGGCCCCCACTGTTTGCACACCTGCTTCTTCCTAACAGGTCCTGCGGATCGGAGGAACCCAGGTATGGACTACCTGCACTCTGACTGCAAATTCCCTCAACAGCAACAAACAGGATCCTCGGGTGCAGAGAACGCCCTAGAAAGGTTTCTTCAATATTCTTCTACATGCATATCTCACTTTCCCCCAAGATGACAAAGTATTTTATGGTATGAGTCCTCATCTTGATTCTTCTTCAGGAATCTTCGACCACGTATCTAAGGTATGACTAGGAACACAGTGAATCCTGAGTCAAATTTGGCGGGCTCCCTGCAAGGTCACTCCTCAGTGACATCAGCCGTTTTGATGACTCTCTTGTTCCTCCAAACATGGGTATTTCTTAATAAGAAGTGACAAAATAATAATTTGGGACTACTGGTAACTCCCCTTACTCTCCCCTCCAATCACCTTGGGTAAGTTTAAAAATTCACAGATCCTTTATAAAGAGATCTGGTGGCCACAGGGTGATCTTTATGCTAATCAGATTGTTGAGATAGCTCCAGAGCTTCTTATAAATGTTCTGGAAACTCGTATTTTGGTGCAGCCTTTCTACTTCATATGGGCTGGTGAAACTGACGCTCTTTTAAAAGCCCTAGTCTACATAGACCTAATATAGTCTTCAAAACTGACTTTGTAACCTCTGTTGGGAGTGCCAAACTACAACTGAACGCTGCCCCCCTCTAAGATTTGATTTGGCCTGGTCTTCAAATTCCAAGCAGTGGCCCAAATTGGCTTGTCACATCATACCATTAGTTTTGGTGGTTTATGCACAAGGAAACCAGTGTTTGAAGAAAGATTCACAGGCAAGGGTTATCATGGTCTTTACTCACTATTCCTCCTCTGACACAGCTTCTCGGTCCCCTTAGCCAGACCCTTACATGCAGGTAACTGCCATGAATGGGAAGTCCTTCCTCTGGAAGAAGGCCACTCTGGGGACAGAACTCATCTCCTCTCACAGGCTTCGCATAGGACTTCATGCAAAGGATCAATGTCTCTTTCTGTGATGTCTTCCCCAACCCTTTAGACCCTTATTTTTCACTGCCCAGTAGGCATGGACAGCATGCCTTTCTCAAGCCTGGCATTTTTATTTTTTTCCTATTTTTTATTTATTTTTGAGGGACAGAGACAGCACAAGCATGGGAGGGTCAGAGAGAGAGGGAGACACAGAATCTGAAACAGGCTCCAGGCTCTGAGTTAGCTGTCAGCACAGAGCCCAACGTGTGGCTCGAACTCACGAACCATGAGATCATGACCTGAGCCGAAGCCGGACGCTTAACCAACTGAGCCACCCAGGTGCCCCAAGCCTGGCATTTTAAAAACAAACTCTATGGGGTGCCTGGATGGCTCATTTGGCTAAGCATCTAGCTTTGACTCAGGTCATGATACCACAGTTCATGAGTTCAAGTCCTGTGTTGGGCTCTGTGCTGACAGCTCAGAGCCTGAAGCTTGCTTTGGATTCTGTCTCTACCTCTCTCTCTGCCCCTCCCCGACTCATGTCTGTCTCGGTCTCAAAAATAAACATTAAAAAAATAAAAATAAAAACAAACTCTATCCTCTTGCTTCTAAGCCATCCCTCTATAACCTTCTGTTCTTCTTCGGCTCCTTCTTTCGGTAACATGCTAGCACTATTTATTCTCTACTCTTAAAACCAAAAATTTCAACTGCCCCTGAAATCCTGTCTGTTTTACTGACAAAATGTTCCTTTGAACCATGCCCTCCTCTGCCTTCTTGTTGTCACTACTGAGATCCTGGCCTTTACCAGTTATAAACAATTTTATAATACAGTGTACTGCAAACAAAATGCAACACAACACAACTGGAAACAACCTGAATTTCCGTCAGTAGAGCAACAGTTGAATAAATTATGGTGCGGCCAGTCTATGGAGCTGGTGTTAAAGAAAATGGACTAGAGCAGTATCTGTAGCCCAGAGGCCTGTCCTCAGTGCATCCTTAAGTGACAAGAACAAATGTCACAGAATAAAGAATTTAAATAATCGAATTTTTTTAAGTTTATTTATTTTTTAGAGAAAGATAGAGCACAAGCAGGGGAGTGGTAGAGAGAGAGGGAGACACAGAATCTGAAGCAGGCTCCCGGCTCCGAGCTAGCTGTCAGCACAGAGCTCGACGCAGGGGTCGAACCCACAAACCATGAGATTATGCCCTGAGCCAAAGTCAGACGTTTAACCGACTGAGCCACGTAGGTGCCCCTCTAATTTTTTTTTAAAAAAGGTCTATGTATGTTTTTATGAACAAGGTTAAATTTAACACACAAACACAGGGTTACTAAGTTGGTTATCTCAGAAGGATGAAGAATTGTTAACTTCTTCAAATACTGATGTATCAGCTCATCTAATTCTTTAAAATTGCGGCAAAATACACACAACATAAAAACTTACCATCTTAATCACTTTTAAATGTCCAGTTTGGGGGCACTAAGTAACCCACCCTCCATCCACAGAACATTTTTCATCTTGCAAAACTGAAACTCTGTACCCGTTAAACAATAACTCCCTGTTTCCCCTCCCCCAGCCCCTGGCAGCCACTATTCATTCTCCTTCTTTCTCTATGAACCTGACCACTCCAGGCACCTCATGTAAGTGCAAGGTCACTTAGATAATAAGATGTTAAGAAAAATGAGCCCAAACGCGTAAACAAGGTAAGGGCGAGAAGCAAGTTCTTCCAATGGCCGCCTGAGGATTAACAGGTCACACAGGACTATTTCATCACCCAGGGCACTGGCTCTGTGTTTGACAAGCTCTGTACTATTGATTAAAAGCCCAGACTTTAAAGTTAATGGTAACTTACAGATATTTGTGCGGTAGACTTGCAGAAGATTTCTGTCCAGGGTTGTTGTCCTGCTGGGCTGCTGATCAGTTTGTACTTAAAACCTTGACATCTTATCTGGAACCTTCCTTTGGTTCTCCTTTGAGCCAGCTTTACCATGTGGCTGGCTCCCTCATTAACGTATTAAATACATCTTTAATACATGTTCATGCTATATTTGTGTCATATATTTACCTTTAAAAAAATTTTTTTTAACAATTTTTAAAAGGGGCACCTGGGTGGCTCAGTCGGTTGAGTGTCTGACTCTTGATTTTGGCTCAGGTCATGATCCCCGGGTCAGGGGATCAAGCCCCATGTCAGGTTCCATGTTAAGTGTGGAGCCTGCTTAAGATTCACTCTGCTCCTCACCCTTGCTCAGGCTCTCTATTTTTTTTTAATTTTTAATGTTTTTTATTTATTTTTTGAGAGACAGAGAGAGACAGTATGAGCAGGGGAGGGTCAGAGAGAGAGGGAGACACAGAATGTGAAGCAGGCTCCAGGCTCTGAGCTGCCAGCACAGAGCCTGACACGGAGCTCGAACCCACATACCGTGAGATCATGACCTGAGCCGAAGCCAGACGCATAACCGACTGAGCCACCCAGGCGCCCCCTGCCTCTAAAATAATAATTAAAAAATTAAATTAAAAAAAGGAAAGAAAAAAACACTTTGACAAAGGGGTTCCTCTTTTTAGCCAAAAATATCCGGTGCTCTCTTCGGCAGCACGTATACTAACCAAAAATATCCAAAGCTTTAAGAAACCTTTGGTCTGTTTCATATTAACAGCTTGGCAAATACTCCTAACTGAGGGCACAAAGGAAAACTTTCACACGGAAATGATCACAAAGTCTCCACTCGGAAGGTCAAGCTTCAGTAGGATATATTTAGGGTTTTAACTTTGGGAGTCCCATTTGTCTTTGTTCTAGTTGATGGTTAACATACGCCCAGGGAAACGCACAGATTCGTTTCATTAGAAAGAAAGAGCTGCCAGTTAAAGAGATTAATTGCTTTCTTCTCAATGATCAATTATTTAACATACGCCCCACTCAGGGCCCCTCTGAACCCTGCCTGCTCTCCCATCACATGGCACGGCCATCGGCAGCCACACTTCTTGCTCATGGAATGTTCTTGAATTCATTGTCTACAAACTACTGAACAACATTAACTGTGCAAGAATACATATGTCCAAGCAATTTTATATAAAAACCATTAAATTAGTAACAGGCATGTTTTAAGCTCTTCAATCTTAAAAAAAAAAATTAAAAGGAGCTGCCTGGGTTGTAAAAATACCACGGAATAGGAGGGGACCAAAGTACGGAGGTGTCAAGTAAGGGCAAAAACAGAACAGTATTTTAGTGGCATGAACAGGGCTGTGGTAGCAACGATTTCTTCCAACTTTCTAAAAACAGCAGTGAACATTTTATGTTACAACAGATTCATTGCAGTGACATTCCACCTGCCTGTCAAGTAGTTCGCATTGCCCAAAACTCAGGAGAACAGGTAACACTTAAAACTCTACCCAAAGGTGGGCTTGGGGGGCAAAATGCAAACGTTTTCTTCTTTTATATCATTAGACTGAACGTCTCTGCTGGGCGACAGCTCACATTGGTGCTTTAATGCATTCACACCAGCAAGAGAGGGAGGGATGTGACGCACATGGGACCAATGTTTTCAATGTGGTAACACAAGAACTTTAATTGGGGGCCAGAAGCCTCAGGAGGTGGGGTCCTCTCTTCTCTTTTTTAGGGCAGGCATGGGGTTTTGGGTCTGGTGCTCTGCCAGCTGGTCAGGCCATCGCAGGCTAAGAAGAGCCCGTCTGAACTTACCAGCATGGCCGCTGGGCCGTGGCTGTGGCTGGTCATGAAGGCCGTGTGCTCCAGAAGTGCTACTTTATCACTGGGCCCCTCAGAAGCCTGTCCGCCCCTGCCTGGGCCAGCACCGCCCCTGCCTTCTCCTCGAGAGCCTGCACTGGAGCTGGGAGTGGTGGGATGGACGCGGGGTATGGAACTCCCAAGCACTTCGTGGTGGATGAGGGTGAATACCCAATACTTCCCATTCTCTGCCTCCACTCTCGACTCCAACTCCATTTTAAAAGAATCTCATTTCATCCAAGATGTTATTCTATTCATTTCCATTCCCTCAAATCCTTTCTTCATTGAAAATAGAAAGGTAGACTTTAACATAGGGTCTTCCCAAACCACAAAAACTCCATTACAGTGTGGGGTCTCATTGAATCTGCTTTTACTCTGAAACTGAGCGCAATGTGTTTGAAAGCACCATACCCTGAAGCTCAAAAGTACTATACGCTGCAATCCAGAGCTCAAAATAGCAGAAGAGAGACTCAAACAATAATGTGAGGGGGCAGATCCTCACCAGAAATAACTATTTGCTAATGCACCATCCTGGAAGCAAATACTAAGCCTCAAAAAACATACTTAAATAGTTTTTTACATTAATTCTAAATGATCATTGGAATTTTTTTTTAAGAGAGAGCATGAGCAAGCTAGAGTACAAACAGGGGAGGGGCAGAGGGAAAGGGGGAGAGGGAGAATCTTAGGCTGCATGGTCAATCTGGAGCCTGATGTGGGGCTTGATCCCACAACCCGGGGATCATGACCTGAGCTGAAATCAAGAGTCAGACACTCAACCAACCGAGCCACCCAGGCTCCCCTGAATCATTTCTGAGAAAGAAGATAGTTAAGAGCTCGATCCAAATGGCAGAATGAGCCACCAAAGCAAGGGACTTGAGGGCTTATATTTACGTCAGAGTTTGAATTTATAATAATAAGCCAAAAGCTTTAATGGAAAGAAATGACTTCAGAAACGCTTTTATTAATAAAATCTTTGACCGTCTATTAAGTTTGTTTTTTAACACTTGTGGAATTCCATGTGCAAACAGTGTTAATTATAACAAGCTCAAATAACAAAGCTATTATTCCGAATCATATTTCTCGCTCAATGTCTACCAAATGTTCATCTCATCTCTTAACACCAGTGCCTTCCTCCAAACTGAGCCTCCTACAGCCCTGAGAACAGACACCTCCTGTCACCTCCGGCCGACCCCGCCCTGCTTCCCTGGACCCACTCCGGACTCAACCTCCGGGTGAAGTCACAGCCTCAATTCCCTGGAGCTTTGCTTCCTCAGGGCTCAGAACAATTACCGACATTTGATTTCTATCTAGTATATGTCGTCCTGTACCTTATACTGCCATTGTGATTGGTCCTTACCTCAACTATAAGCTTCCTGAAGGCAAAGGCCACTTCTCATGCCAGTTCATGTCTTCCACATACCTAGAGAGATGGCAAATTCTTGTCCCTTTCCTTCTATTTCATATTGCTGGTGTCTGCACAGTGTGAGCAGGGCCAAATTCCTTTGGCAAGCATAAGGAAAGGGCATCTCAGAATGACTTTGAACCAGCAACACCATCTCTACCTCTGTTTCTTTTTAATATTTTATTTTATTTTTGAGAGAGAGAGACAGAGCACGAGTAGGGGAGGGCCAGAAAGAGAGGGAGACACAGAATCCAAAGCAGGTTCCAGGCTCCAAGCTGTCAGCACAGAGCTCAGTGTGGGGTTCGAACTCATGAACTGAGGGATCATGACCTGAGCCTAAGATTCTTAACTGACTGAGCCACCGAGGCGCCCCAGTACCACATCTCTACTTCTGAAAGCACCTACCTGACATCAAGATAGTGACCCCACCCTCCCCAACTTCTCAAGCCTTTTCAGATTCTGAGCTTTCTTAGCTACTAAAATTAACTGCAACCCAACAATCAAGAGAACTTCCAATGCACATGTGCTGTGTAAAGACCAGACTCTGCCCCACTGTGCATGTAGTGGCACCAGGAAGGACCCGATGACAGAGAATAAGACTGTGATTGGTCAAGAACTCCACCATCTCAGAGGCACGAGAAGGAACTGGAGTGGGTTCCCAGGGTAGCAACAGGAATAATGAGAGGGCTGGGAGAGAACATTGAAGAACAAAATGAAGTAGATGGAATTGGGATTAGACTAAAGAAAACGAGGTCAGGGTAATAATGGTCTTTAAGTGTACAGTGAGTTATTTTAAGGAAATCAATAATCAGCTCTTCTCCAGCTAAGGAGAACAAATCGGGGGGGAAAGTTTGTTTTATTTGCACCAAGAGATGGAAGTTAGATAAACTCACAGCTAGAGCCACACATGTGATTACGGCTACAGTGCAGTTGGGGGCGGCTGAATTGTCTCTATGGTTGGGAAATTTTTATGATAGAATAAATGGACTTTCTATCCAGGATAGCAAGTACACTTATGCTTTTGAATCTGGACAGTGTGATAATATTACTTTCTCAGCCCCTTTTTCTAGGTCAAATCACGGGGATTACACTGCAATGGAAAGAAAATCGAATTCATAATGTTACCACTTTCTAAAGTTCCATTTTGAAAATGAGATGTAAACATAAAGAGTTAGTTCTTACAGCATATAAATTAGATGATATAATTTTCCTTTTGAAAAACTAAATACAGAGAATCCTGAATTTGTATATTCAACTCATTACCTTATAATGGTATCTTACTCCATAAAGTAATATCTTACTCCTTAAAGATCCTTGTATTTTATAAATGCACATATTCTACGTGGAATGATCCTGACCTGGTAAACATCTCCAAACCCTAAGACGGCAAATATGGAAGATTCTATTAGAGATGGGATGTTTATCCAAGCCCCTTTACAAAACCCAGACTTTAAAGAGTAATGCCTGAAAAATTTATTGTAATTCATTGATATTAGTAGGAGTTGTAGACTGAATTTTCTAATAGATCTATATAAACCTTTAAAAATAGTTTCAAGTTGGGGCACCTGGATGGCTCAATCAGTTAAATATCTGACTCTTGACTCAGGCTCAAGTCATGCTCTCAAAGTTCATGAGATCGAGTCCTGAGTTGGGCTTTGTGCTAACATTGTCTAGCCTGCTTGGGATTATCTCTCTCCCTCTCTCTCTGCCCCTCCCCTGATCATGCTCGAGATCTCTCTCTCTCTCTCTCTCTCAATAAACAAAAATAAGTTTGATGTTTACAGGGTCTCTTGATGAATTGAATATTATAGAGGCCAAAGGATTTTTTAAAGCCATCAAAAGGTGGCATTCTCTACATCCTCTAACATACAGCCAAGATTCATATTGCTAAGTGGCAACAGTCTCTATTCAAACATAATCCAGGGGCGCCTGGGTGGCTCAGTCAGTTAAGTGTCTGACTTCAGCTCAGGTCATGAACTCATGGTCATGAGTTTGAGCCCCGCATTGAGCTCTCCGCTGACAGCTTGAAGGCTGGAGCCTGGAGCCTGCTTCTGATTCTGTGTCTCCCTCTCTCTCTGTCCCTCTCCTGCTCACCCCCTCTCAAAAATAAATAGATAAACATTAAAAATTTTTTAAAAACCCATAATCCAATATGACAATTTCTGCCAATGCTACCCTGAGGGAAGGGTTTATATGATCAGATTTTCAAAATTTTCCACAGACACCCAATGTTCAGAAGTCTCTTTAAAACTATGTGGCTATAAATACCACATTAACAGTTATTCCATTTTTGAAAAGGAATAGCTACTATAATTAATGTTTAAAAATGCCATCTTTCAAATGACAATGGGAACATCATGGTTCCATTTGCTTTTGTAGGAAGCTGTTTGCCTGAATGAAGGTCAATGTCGGCTCCACCTGCACCTTCATCTTCACCATCCGCTGCCTTGAATAACGCAGCCCCTGTCCCTGACCAGAACTAGCATGCACCCCATTTCCAGTCCGGGGAAGGTTATTATGTTTGCCGGAGGATCTGTGTTTTATTAGATGCTATTTCCTCTGTGGCGCCATCCCCAGACCACGGAGCTGTGTGTGCCCCCGGCGGCCTCTGACTCAGCACACCTGGACCCTGGACCATGCTCCTGCACTTGTCTGCTGCCTGTGACGGTTCCACTAGGAGGCACATTGCTGGCCACCAGCTCACAGGTTCTCTCAGCCGTCTACAGAATAGCACGCTAAATGGATAGGTGATATACGCTCTATCAACATTTCACATGGTAAAGATGTGAAGGCCTCCGGCATCAATGTGCCTAGGTTGGTTTGCATAAAAACCCAGCGACTTTTAGTAAGAAAAGAATACAAATCTATTCTTTGGAATAACGAAGTCCATTTAGTTGACTTTTATTAGTAGGAGGAATTAAGTGGTGGTTGTATTTTTATCCGTTGTCTATTGGCTCAAACATCTCTCTTTAGAGAGGTGGGGGTGGTGATCTTTCCTGACCACCTGCCCCTTCCCCCACCACAAACACACCAAGAGCCTCCTGCCGCGGGCTCACATCTTTGTTCATGCAGCTCTTTTTATTTTCCCTTTATTGCACTGATCACAGCTGGTAAGTCATATCTGTACGATTACTTGAATGTCTGATTAATGTCCTGTCTTCGTCCACTCAGGTTGCTATTGCAAAATACTGTCACCGTGTGTCTTATAAACAACAGTTTTGCAAGCTAGGAAGTCCAAGGAAGCGGACAAACAGGTGAGGCCTGAGTATGGGGCACGCTACAGGGTCAGTGTCAGGAGACGAAAAGAACAGCAACGTAACTGGTTCAATGCCTGAGGAGGGACACCTAGGGGGCTCAGTCAGCTGAGCATCTGACTCTTGATTTCGACTCAGGTCACCATCTCATGGTTTGTGAGTTGGAGCCCTGCATCAGGCTTTACACTGTCAGTATGGAGCCTGCTTAGGATTCTCTCTCTCTCTCTTTCTCTCTCTCTGTCCCTCCCCTGCTCACTCTCTATTTCTCTCTTTCTCTCTCAAAATAAACAAACATTTAAAAAAATGCCTAAGCAAAATCTCAGTTTTCCTGCCTCTTCTAGAAGTATAAAACACTCCCATAACCTTTGTTGTATAAATCATTTTCTTAGAAAACATGTACTTCCTCAATCAAATTGGCTCAACTTCAGCCCACCCTTTCTCAAGAAATAAGTTTTCAAGGTCAGATGAGCCTGGGTGGCTCTGTTGGTTAAGCCTCTGACTTTGGCTCAGGTCACGATCTTGCTTTTCGGGAGTTTGAGCCTCGCGTCGGGCTCTGTGCTGACAGCTCAGAGCCTGGAGCCTGCTTCAGATTCTGTGTCTCCCTCTCTTTCTGCCCCACCCCCAATCACACTCTGTCCCTCTCTCTAACTCTCGTAAATAAAAACATTAAAAAAATTTTTAAAAAAAGGAAAGACGTTTTCAAGGACATGAACTGAGAGTTGTCAAGAACTATAAAGAACCTGAGATTTGACTTAGACGCTAACAAGTAAGCCTGCCCTAGATTTACCGGCGCTGGCAGAAGACGTAAACCCCCGGGTCAGAAGCGAAAGACTTCAACACTAATGGAGGCAACGTGAGCTCCGTTTCCATTACTGGTTTTCCAAGCCCCCTAAGTCCCCAGAAGCAAGAGAAGTAGGCGTGTGTGCAATGAGTGTGTCATAGCTGAAGAAGCCTGAGCTTAGAAAGCCCAGCCTTTTATAATAAGCTGCAAGCAAACCTGTCCAACCTTTGCTCCGGGTGCAGATATGATCTCGATGATACGAGACAGCAAACAAATCTACCCTCTGCTCCAGATGGAGACACTATCTCTGTCTTCCAGGCCGTTGGCTGTATAAACATCCTTGAAGAGAAAATTCAGAACAAATGGCTCCTAGCACCCCTGCTCACAAGAGGTCCCTGGATAATTTTCTCCCAGTAAGAGTCAGAATTGTTAAGGAGTGTATTTTGGAGAATTTATGAGCTCTTATTCTGTTCCAGCTTGGAATTCAAAACCTCAACTATTTAAAAATCTAAATTGTGTTTGCTTCATGGATAACACTTTAAGATGGTGCAAAATTCAAAAGGATTGTCCTTTATAAACAAAAGAAGGCATACAAGCGGTTTCTCATTTGCTGTGAGGAGGGACCGTGTTTGTAAAGAACTGTTTTCCTTGCATGCTGGTTAATTCTGCCTTTTAATCACTTTCTGAATGACTAATATTCTCTAAATAGGTATTAAAAAGCCCAAGCTCAGCTCTTAGGGGATACAAGAAACTGCTTCCATTTTACTTACTGGGGTTGTATCAGTTTTCTACTTGAACCTGAAGATAACCCATATCCAGTGTGCTGAGGCAAACCCAGAGGGGAAAGCGCCGGATCTAACGAAGTATAAAAACTAAGAGGGAGCAACAGCCTTACAGGAAGCTGCCTGACTGTAGCCTTCCACACTGCCGCTCAGCTGTGCCACCTGCCACGCGGCTCTGGCACCAACGATAGAAAGCTGTACTCACACTCCTTCTTTTTTTGTTTTATTATTTATTTTTAATTAATTAATTTAAATTTATATCCAAGTTAGTTAGCAGATAGGGCAATAATGATTTCAGGAATAGAATTCAGTGATTCATCCCCTATATATAATACCCAGTGCTCATCCCAACAAGTGTCTTCCTTAATGCCCCCTCACCCATTTAGCCCATCCCCCCATCCACAACCCCGCCAGCCACCCTTGCGTTTTTCTCTGTATTTCAGAGACTCTTATGTTTTGTCCCCCTCCCTGTTTTTATATTATTGTTGCTTCCCTTCCTCTATGTTCATCTGTTTTGTATCCTAAGTTCCACATGAGTGAAGTCATATGGTATTTGTCTTTCCCTGACTAATTTCGCTCAGCATGATACCCTCTGGTTCCTTCCATGTTGTTGCAAATGGCAAGATTTCATTCTTTGTAATTGCTGGGTAATATTTCATTGTGTGTGTATACACACACACACATCTTATTCATTTATCTCCATCTTCTACTAGAAGGTGTACACACACACACTCACACACACAACCACATCTTCTTTATCCATTCATCTGTCAGTGGACATCTGGGTTCTTTCCATACTTTGGCTTTTGTCAATAGTGCTGCTATAAACATTACAACCCTTCTTTTTGGGAGATGATGTTACTAATAAGCAGGTGAAGACACTTATCACCTCAAGGACGTGATAAATCTTGTTGACTAGCTATGCCACTAGAAACACTTACAAATACTCAAGTTCCAAAGAAATACATGGTTATTGTTCTTTTGTTCATTCACTCAGCCATTCACTCACCTTATTGAGCATGCACCATGCTGGGCATTGAGCTAGGCTCTGGGTATACAGCAGTGAACAGAACAGACCAAAATCTCTGCGTTCAGGGAGCTTACTCTCTACAGAAGGTGAAGATAAATGAGTAAGATATGTTACATAATGACAAATGTTAAGGAAATAAAAAGACAAAGCAGGGAAAATGTGATACAGGGAATAGTTAAAATCTTACACAGGACACTCTAGGAAGGGCGCACTGAAAACAAAATATTTTCCCAACGGCCCCTCTGAATCCTCTGGTCCCCAATCTTTTCTAAATGCTCTAGAACTTTGGGGCAGAAAAATGAATCTCGGGAATTAGTTTAAACAAATGCTCCAGATAAATAATAAAAATTATAACAAACAATGTAATGTCTCAATAAGATGAACTGTATATATAATTACAATGAAATTAAATATTGAATATATAATTCATTAAATATTAAATATATAGTCAATTAAATATTAACTATATAATATTTAAGTGGATTTCTTATTCTCGCATTGAGTATTATTACAACTATGATGCAGACAATGTGGTAATTAAAAAGCGATCACGTCACTGGATCAGTATCAGAAGGAGCAGAGAGCATTAAGGAAAAAGATCGCTAATTTGGTGAGATGGTCGCTGCTAATTGGAAAAGAAGAGAAACAAAGCTACTGAGCACTGAAGACAGCACAGCACGTCCAGAACCCTGCAGCCATATTTTACTCCCATTGGGTTATTACAAAGACTAACAGAAGCTTTGGGGATCTCCTTTTCTTTTAATTATGGAAACTATCTGTTAATTGAAACACTTTCCTTGTCTCATTAGCAGGTGGGGATGTTTCCCAAGGTTACAAATGGAAACTGGGTTCCACTTCCTCCAGATGCTGGCATTCGTTATTGCTCACTTCCTGCCTTTTGGCCTTTTCGAGGGCAATGCCACTCGCCATCACCTAGCTTCAGCCACTATCTAGATGCCAAAATACTTTCAGATCTTTCTTCCTGAGGAGCCTGGCTGGCTGGGTCAGCAGAGCATGTGACTCTTGATCTCAGGGTCATGAGTTTGAGCCCCATGTTGGGGGTAGAGTTTACTTTTTTTTATATATATATAAAGAAGAAATTTTATTTTTTTTTATTTATTTCTTTATTTTGGGGAGGGGAAGAAAGGAACAGAGAGAGAGAGAGAGAGTGAGGGAGAGAGAGGATCCCAAGCAGCCTCCGCACCGTCAGCACAGAGCCATATGTGGGGCTCAGACTCAAGAACTGTGAGATCATGACCTGTGGCACAGAAGCCAAGAGTCAGGCACTAAACCAACTGAGCCACCCAGGCACCCCGGGTGTAGAGAGTTTACTTAATAAAAGAAATAATTAAAAGAAAAAACCCTTCTTCCCAACACAAACCAGTATCTACCTCTTGAGTGCTAAACCTACAGGACTCTGAATGCACCATGTGTCTTCAGCCTCAACGTATCCCAAGCTGAACTCTCTGCCTTGAACTTCCCCATCCAGTGCTCCTGTACTTCCTCAGTGGGCGGCGGCCATCTGGCCACACAGGCAGTCCAACTGGAACCCTGGATCCTTCTTCATTCCTCACATACGGTCACCAAATCCTATCAACCTTAACTTGAAATGTCTCCTAAATCTGCCCCCTATTCTCCTGCTGCTACCCTACACCATATCCACCTCAACTACCATTCTCTCTCCCTTGCATCTCTCTGCCTCCAGACTGAAGCCTATATATTTCTCCATCTCAGCACTTATTACCCAGTATCATAAATGTTGCTTATTTGTATGTCTCTCCAAATACCCTATGAGATCTTTGAGGACAAACATGGTATGGTGTCTTTTCCTATTTTCGGCACTTAGCATAATATCTTATAAGGAGTATGTGTCCAATCAACATTTTCTAATTGGATAAATAACTCCTATACCATCAGATCCCAAGATGTCAAACATTTTAGGGAGTGAGATGGGTTCACCAGCAAAATTCCTGCTCACCAACCCTGATCCTGTTACAGTTACCCCTGCAAACTCATGGACTGATCACTGGCTTAAGTGTGTGCTCTGAACTCTAGTTCCTTTGAAGCAACCCTTTCCTACCTTCATACGTATCTGGCTCTCAGTGTAGGATGTTTGGTGTCCTCTTTCTCTGTCTCCTTTCAAAACCCAATGCTAGTAAAAGAGTTCCTCTTTGCTTTTTATTCCCATAGGTATCTGCATTTTAGGACGTTCTTTCTAATTGTAGAAAGCTACCTCTGGTCCCACTCAAGAACTAGGAGGCTTTGGCAACAAGGTATTTGAGCGTAGGAGAGTCAGGTGTGAGGGAGGGGAGAGAACTTGAGGGAGAAACTCTTTCTGGCCCTAAATCATAGTCCGCACCTGAATGTTCTTCCTCTGCACTTGGCCAGCTCTTGCCCAAAAGCCCAGGCTTGCTTTAGCAACTGCTCTCTACCCGAAGTCCTCTGTTTGGGATATTAGCTCACTATCTGGACATGACATTTCTGCTTTAGATGTAATGGGAAGAAAAAAAAAACTGTTGTTTTAAGACTTAGCTATAGTCTGGGCCATGTGGGTTAAGAGGAAGACCACATTCCTGAAGGAGAAGCCTTATATTTCTTCTGGGAAAGCATCCTAATGGAGTCATAAGAAGGAGAAACTCTAAGAAAACGTAGAATCAGGAGAGCGAGGTAGAAGGAAATGGTGGTCCTAGGGGTGGAGGGGGGAAGGGTCTTTGTAGAGAGAGGAAGACCTGCCAAGATGGTGGGAGTTGGAAGTTCCGAGTAAGTATGAGAAATGGCCCTGGTCTGTCCTTTCTGTTCACTTTTTAACGTAAACCTAAAACCACACCAAAAATCAAAGTCTACTAATAGAAAGGAAGGAAGGAAGGAAGGGCACCAGCCAATGAGAAACTTTTCATTTTGGACACGGCCTGAGACTATGAAGACAGTCATTGCCTGTTCAGCACTATAATTTCCCTCCATTATCCCAACCTTCAGTAAAGTCTGCTGAAAACAGCTGCCTTATGTTAGTGGGATCTTGGGAAATAAAGAGGCATGGTGGCCCATGTGAGGTGAAGCAATGCACAAGGAGAAGCATTCAAAAAGGGCAACCAAGAATTTGGTATTGGCAAGAAGTTGGAGCAAGAGGGGACCACAAGAAGGCAAACTAGAACTGTGCTTCCCAGACGATAGCCACTAACTCGTCTTGAAATGTGACGAGTCCAAACTGAAATGTGCGATTAAGCACATGTGAAAAAAAAAGTCAAATATTTCAATAGCTTTTACATTAATTACATGTTGAAATGGTACTATTTTGAGTATTTAAAGAGAAGACACTATGAAAGTTAATTGCACCCGTCCCTTTATGCCTTTCTAACATAGCTATTCAAAAATTCAGAATTACATACATGGCTTGAATAATATTTCTATTTGGGCAACATCACTCTAGAAACTTGGGAAAAAGGAATGGACTTGCTAGGGTATAAGGAATGAGGTGCAAAAGCCTCCTTCTCTAGGCATTAAAGGGCAACCCCAGGAACTGGGGACATAGGAAAATAGACACCGACAGATTAAGTGTGAGAAAATACAATTTTACAGAATAGAAGACATTTATTTTAGTAAAGTTTTGTTAAATTAAAAATAGTTCCCACAAATAGCAAGTGCTCCTAAAATATGATTCAATTTATATAAACATTTGACTTTTTAGAAACACATTTGTAGTGTGAAATAAAGTATATGGGAAAATATTCCAACATAAATAACGTACATTCAGTCCTTAGGTTTAAGCCAGAAGAGAAAAAAAAAAAAAAAGCAAGGAAGCTTCTTCCCCATGGGGGATAAACAAACCCTCTTAGTGTGCTCAACAGGGACAACCCAGACCCGGGACGAACACTGTGTACTTTCAATTAGAAGCACAGGGGGCACCTGGACGGCTCAGTTGGTTAAGCATCTGACTCTTCATTTTGGCTCATGTCATGATCTCACGGTCCCTAAGTTTCAGCCCCACGTCGGGTACTATGCTGAAAGCTCAGTGCCTACTTGGGATCCTCTCTCACCTTCTCTCTCTGCCCCTCTCCTGCTAGCTCTTGTGCACACTCTTTCTCTCAAAATTAATAAACATTTAAAAAAAAAGAAATACACAATACATGCAAAGCCGCCATTGTTTGTGGCCCATGTTTATTTCAAACCAAATCTAGCCCTTGAGTCATGTCTGGGGAAATTTATGAGCATAAAATGAAACAAAATATAATGCCTGCCTCTCAGTTAACCGATCTGGATGTAACCAGAAAACGTCTTTTCTCTGACATGCTGGGAGGCTCTAATTCGGTACCTCTGGGTTCTCTATTATACACATTGTTATGTGTATATGGAATTGGCAAACATCAGACCTAGGATGACTTAAACATCACATGGTCTCGTCCCTTTATTGTATAGATAAGGACCTGGGGCCACAGAGAGGCATAAGTTGCCTGAGATCACAGAGCTGCTTAGTGGCAACAGTAGGACTCAAGCCACCACAGAGTGACAGCACAATCAGAACCCTGGGAGGGACTGTGATGTTTCTGAAAGGCCAGCTTGAGTCATCTGAAAATGGTATGTCTGGTACTTACTCCTAGATGTTTGCAGAAGGACTAAAGAATCCTCTATAAAATGTGCATTACAGCCTCCATCATGCTCAGAGGAGCCAAACTGATGTCCTCCCCTTCCCTTCCACCTTCCCACCCAGCCATTGTTAATGCTCTTCCTCCTGATGTTTACCCACAGTGAAACGATCCTCTGTGGACTCCGGATAAGCCCTGGCCCCTCCTGTTTTCATGTATTTGATAGTCACTAGGTAGCCTGGGGTCCACTTGCGAACCTCCATGGCCAAGGATGGGTGGCTTAAGATGACAATGCTGAGTTCATATCCCAAGACCCTGAGAAGGAACCACTCGTCCAGGAATGAGAGAGGCCAGCGTGTGCAGGGAGAGGGCAGAGTGAGCTACAGAGCAGGCTCATGGGCTTGTCTCTCCTTCCACCTCTCCTCCTGTATCCCTCGGCCCAGCCTGAGCTCCCCCCGCTGCCCTGAGCTCAAATAAACACACGACGTCACTCTCTTCTTCCTCTCTCTTCCCGCTCAGCCCTGCCCTGGCTGCAGAATGACGGGTCAGCATATCACACCCCAGGATGCCAACAGTTAGAAGCCCCAAGAGGGAGGCTCATTAGGGGAAGTCAGTTGCAACTTGTTAGCTTCTTGGAGGCCTTCCAAGTGTTGTTGATTTATTCTCATGTCTCAATACACACACACACACACACACACACACACACACACACACACACTCACGTACTTCTCACTTACCCCACAGGATCCAGTAACTTAGATCCCTAATCTTACAAGCTTGCCAGCCCTTCTATAAATAATGGCTGTTGGGACAAGGTGCCTTTGGGGTAAGAGCTCCTCATTTCAGGAGAAAATACAGCACAAAACATAAAACTGTGCTTTTACTGTTTTCCC
The DNA here is from genome assembly GCA_004023785.1 of Mungos mungo. Lineage (NCBI taxonomy): Eukaryota > Metazoa > Chordata > Mammalia > Carnivora > Herpestidae > Mungos > Mungos mungo. The sequence goes on along the minus strand of PISW01001562.1, from coordinate 139,632 downwards.
TCTTCCCAGGATCGGGATCGTCAGTGAACGTTCAAAGGCCTGTGTTCCATGAGTCTCTGGGGGACTTGGCCTCCCCTTTGAGTCGAATCCAAGCAAATCTATGGAAGGTAAGTGATGCCAGGCTTTTGAGCACACTCACGTATCACCTGTTGGCCTGGCATGGGGTTCAAGGGAAGGGACAGATCCTGGGGTGAGCACAGACGGACATGCCTTTAGACCAGGAAGCTGGAGGCACCATACCTTTGCAGGTGAAACATTTGATGTGGAAATGTTTGGTCTGGACCCGAAGTACTTCACCCTTGCATGGCTCCCCACATTTATGGCAGTGAATGACCGGCTTCTCCGAGGGGTGGTGAGGGTCCTGAGGGTGTGCCACTGGAAAAAAAAAAAAACAAGAGACCCACGTGATTAGAAAGCATTCCTACAAAAGGGATCATTATGGGCATACTTAAATATCTGCATAATTATGTCACCCACTGAGCCACACGTTGATTCAAGAAGGATGAACTGAGCCCCTTCCCTGTGCCATAAACATGAGGATAGACTGAAAAATAAAAGAGTTGTGGCTTTAACAGTCCAGGGGGCTTGTCCCTCTGGGAGCTAGCGATCTTCTTTCTTCCTCCAAACTTCTCTAGGACTACATAATAGGGCCATTAAATACATGATCTTGTATGGTTTAATATATTGTAAAATGTATTCGTAATATGTCTTTATCTTGGTTTAGAAACACCCTTCAGTAAGGAGTTCACTGTTGACTGTAAGTTCCTCAAACATGGGGACAATTTTCTAAAGTTTCTATTTTCCCCCCATTTCGTACTTCTTCCTTCCCCCACCTCCTCAGAGCACAGCAGAAGGCTCATGCCCCCAAGGAGCTCAGCAAATCTCATTTACTCGTTAGAGAGCATGTGCTGGCTGGTTTGTCGTCGGGTCCACCAGCGACTCATCCCTCATCTTCATCGGCCGCTCATTTCACCTGCTGGGGGCCTCTGGTGAGCCTCCTGTTGTGTGCACAGCTCCTGATCTGAATTCTAAACACCTGATCTGAATTCTCTGCCTTGGACCTGGGGAGTGTCAGCAAAGGTACCAATATTGTGACACACCTGTATTTCCTTCTCTGCCCCCTGGGATGCTCTTGGAAATGTGTCTTTACACCAGAAGTCAGCATTACCCAAATCAATTAAGGAGGGGCATCCTTTCAAGATTGCTAAAAAAAACAAAACAAAACAAAAAAAAAAACACTGACTTTTAAAGTGATATGTAACAAGACCCCAAATCTATTTGCCTGGGCATTAAGCAAAAAAAAAAAAGGTTTCGCTTGGGGCGTCTGGATGGCTCAGTCAGTTAAGCATCCAACTTTGGCCCAGGTCATGATCTCCCAGTTCATGAGTTCGAGCCCCCCCATGAGGCTCTCTGTTGTTAGCACAAAGTCTGCTCTGGATCCTTTGTCTCTGTCTCTGTCTCTCTCTCTCCAGAACAGAGCCTGTTTCAGATCCTTCCTTCCTCTCTCTCTCTCTCTCTCTCTCTCTCTCTCTCTCTCTCTTTCACTCTAGCTCTGTGTTTCTCTCTCTCTTTCTCCAGCACAGAGCCTGCCTCAGATCTTTCCTTTCTCTCTCTCTCTCTCTCATTCTGTCTCTCTCTTGTGCGCACCCTCACACTCTCTCTCAGAACACATAAATAAATTTAAAAAGATTCTCTTAACAATATCTGCTTTAAGGACTAGTGAAAAATATGAGCACAAGTTATTATTTTGTTTTTGATCTTGCTTCCAGTGAGAATGGAGGAAAGGGATGTTTATTGAGCATCTACCTACTCAGTGGCGGGCACGTGCCAAGTGCCGATGCAGAAGTCATTCTGTCCCAACCTCACCACCACCTCGGTGAGGCGGACAATCCTGTTCCCATCTGACAGATAAGTAAACAGAACAAGTTCTGGAGCAACCTGCTCAGGGAATAAAAAGTAGAAGCTGGAAGATCTACACCCAGGCCTTTCTGACTCCCAGACTTAATGCTTTTCCCCGCCAATTCACCTGAGTCACAATCCGTAATGAGTCAGGCAAGGGTGTATTCGCCCAAGCTCCAGTGCACTTCTAAAAGCAGGACTTGGCCCGTGAAGGAAACACACACAGTGCGTGTGATACAAGTATCGCTAGTGGGCAGGGCACCCGCTGGGCATCGTCAAAGTAGACCCCCCGAATCAGAACCCCCTGGGCCATGTATCCATCCAAAAATTCCTCAGCCCCACTGAACTATGGGTGGGAATCAGCGATCTATATTAGTAAGCTCCTCTGGTGATTCATAGTGAGAGAACTCTTTTCCTTTAGAATTTAAACAATACGGACAACCAAGTTACATGAAGGTTAGGTGAAGAAAGCCATCCCTAAGACCATCCTCGTCAGAGACAATGTTGGAGCAGAGTGGGTCTCTCGGCCCTAAGGGCGAATGCATTTTTACATACTGTTCTGCAGTTTCTCTTAACGCTTGAATTCTTTATAGCTAAGCAAGTAAGCCGTGCTGAGTAATGATGAGGGAAGGAAAATATCATCTCACTTCTTGGCTTTCTTCTTTGTCTCAATGAAGGTGCCAGAGCAACGGCTGGCACCAGCCACAAAGGTCAGAATTGGGATCAGCATCTGTATTTTGCAAGCATTTCCCTCTGGAAATATATATTACACCATGTCCTCCTGCCCAGAGGTGACCTTCGCTCTCACTCAGAGATGAGCAGAGCCTATCTCCCATTTACTTGCCTTTCCGTCATACCTCATAGGTAGGCAGACGCCTATCAGAACAATGCCCTTGTGAAGACATGGGCTTTTCTTATTGGAGAAGGACAGAATCCAAAGACCAAAAGAAGAGTGTTCACTTTTAACGACTGAATAAAGAGGTTTGTTTTACATAAGCGCCTTCGGCAGTTTGGTTAATACCAAATGTATGCTCAATGGCTCAAGTCTACATTTCTTGAAATGTACTGAGTCCGTTGTGGTATGGCAATGACATTAATTCCACACCCCTCTTAATGCCAGCTGGCTCTGTTGCTGATTTTTATGCCACTGAGCCATCTCTCAGAGCCTGGCTGGTCCCTTACTTGTTCTACTGATAGGGAGACTGAGGGGCAAAGACTTACAACCCTTGCCCAAAGTTACGGGAAAGTTACTGGCAGATTCACATCCAACAGCCTTCCTGACTCTTTCTACTCTACCAAGTAGTCAGTGATTGACCCTGGGACTTGCATAGACACGCCTAAAATCTTTCATGGCTCATCAAGTCGTTGCTAAAATAAGAGTAGTACAGCGAAACACCAAAAGGATGGGTGCATACTTTCTGAATAGTGAGGAAATCTATATGAAGAGCCAAGAACCCATTTGCCCATAAAGGTAAAGGGATTCCTCCACTATGTGATATCCAGTGTGGAGGGATTCTGGCTACTCAGATAAATAGCCCATTGCAAGCTACAAAGTTTCACATTGACTGTCACAGGCAAACAAGGCAAGTCAGTCACATCTCTGAAACTCCAGCTAAGGATGGAAGCCAAAGGTACCATTTTGGATGCATTATTTGTGAAAATGCCTGTGGGGTTTTGCGGGTGGTGAGGCTGGGGGGCTGAGATCAGTAAGACAATCCCAGTAATCTCCGGTGCCCCCAAGCAGAGGTCAGTACAAGTAGTAAGAAGGGCACAAAGATTAGGCAAAGTCCTTTCTTCTAATCCAGAACCAGCTTCATCTTGCCCAATAGACCAAGGTACTAGACTGCCAGAAACAGAACACCTGAGAAAGCATATCTGAAATAAAAATATCCTCAGCAGGTGATGATCACAAACCCATGAGAGCAGGCAGCATGAGCGAGGACTTACCCCAGATTATCTAAGATATTCAGAACCCCCTTCCGGATGCCCTCTTCTCCCAAAGGTCCCAGAGCTCCCTTAGCGCTTTGAAGCCATAGCGCTTTGTGCCTGATGGCTTTCTGAGCATTCACACCTGCAGTTTGTCATTTCAACCTCAAAGAGCACTAGGAGGCAGGAAGAACAGGCATTGTCAACCCCAGGTAACAAATGGGCAGAGACTCGGAGGAACCAAGGGACTCAGCCGTGGTGACACAGCCAAGAAATGGAGTTGGCCGCCAATGAATGCGGTGCTCTCAACACCCGGACAAGTCCCCTGAAGGCAGCCATTTGGTACCTTGTGGTCATCCTCGATCCCACCCTCTTTTCATCTCACACTAAATTCTCTCCACTGTCACACGCCCCCTTTCTCTTGCCACACAAATCCCCTTCACCCCTTTTCCTCAGAGTGCGGAGAGTTTCCTACTTTCTGGCTCCTTCTTCTCCAATGTGACCTGCAAAGAGGTGGCACATAAGTCCTCGCGAAGTATGGGGGCTGTGCTAGTGACTTCTTCCAAAGAGGGCAGTTTGGACAGGGGGCAAGACTAACTCTGCAGTGGGCAAATCTGACTACCTCAGCTCAAGGTCAACATCAGCACTAGGTGCCACATTGACAGTCTGTACCTTTGAGATGATGTGGTAAAAACGGGCACTTGGCCTCTGTGATCTTCCTTCCAAAAAAACCCATAATCCTAGTCTAAGCATGAGAAAATTCCCAAATTGACATTCTACAAAAACCTGACCAGTACTCTTCAAAATTGTCAAAATCGCCAAAAACAAGGAGGAAAGTCCTCCTGTCACAGCTATAAGGAGCCTAAGATGACATGGTAACTGAACCTAATGTAGCATCCCGATGAGATCCCAGAACAGAAAAATGACACTGGAGAAAAACTAAGAATATATGAATAAAATATTGACTTTAGTTAATAATGCATCAATATTGGTTCATTAATTATAATGCAAGTTTTATATTAACGTCAGATGTTACCGACATGGGAAAGTTTAGGTATATGGAAATTCTCTGTACTCGCTTCTCAAATTTTCTATAAATGTAAAAGTGTTCTATAAAATAAAGTTTACTAAAGTAAAAACAAAAAACTTCCAATAAGTCTCTAATCCCAATCTATCAAGTCTAAAGTTCTCTGAGTAGCTTCATAGATCTTCAATAACACAGCCCCCACTAGCTGTTTTGATATCTAAGAAGAAACGACACTTGCTGAGTACTTCGTACTGAACCAACCCCAAAGAATGCACACTCATATAATATATAATCGATTATTTGTTTATATACAGATACGAATCCCCCTTGGGTCGGACCACTCCCTGGTCTACGATCTTCAGCATCCCCAGAGCCTTCACGCATGGTCTGTGCGTCACCTAGAACGGTTTCTTCTTTTCCTACCTGTCCAAATCCAACCTGACCCAAGAGGCTGAGCCCAGTTCCTGGCTCTTTTCTGAAGCTTTCACTCTGGTCTGTGTTGATCAAACAGTCCATTCCCCTCCACATCCTCTCGCACTATATACTTGTACCGTCCCCCAGCATTTGATTTTCTCATTTTGTGCTTATTTTGCTTTTGTTTCACAATACATCAACCCTGGCCCTGTACAACCACAAGCTCAATAGTCAGTTACTCCAAATTTCTGGGTTACTTCTGACTTCCCGCATCAAATAATCTGAGTTGTCATCTCTGGACTCCTCAGTTCATTTTTAGATCAGAGAAAATATGGTCCTCACCAATATCGTTATTGGAGCAACTCCCACATGGAGTTCTGAATTCACGGCATCGCAGTAAATAACTCCACGACACCACTCTATGATTATAGTGCTTACAATTTATTGAACACTTACTACATTCCAGGTATTAAGATGACTAATTTCTACTCGCGATCACAGATAATTCTCACAAATGCCTTATGGGGGTGCTGTCTTATTATTCCCACAGTGCTGAGGAGGGTACCACCGCTGAACTAGATCTCTTGTTCAAGATCACACAGCTAGGAAGTAGTCTAACTCCCAAGCCCATGCTCTGGAGCGCTGCATAGGGGATTTCCACAGGAAAGCCGTATCCAGCACAGAAGGAAACCAAACTAGTGCAGTGTACTAGCTAAATTCTGATTACACAGCTCAGAGGCAGTGAACACCCAGCTGCATCATAATCCCAAAGGTAACACCTGCTAGTAAATAAGCAGATGGGAAATCGCACTTCAAACAGAAAAGGAAATTATTCCAGGCTGCAGCAATTTATGGGAAAAGAACACTCACAGGGCGAGGGTGACAAAGGGAGGAAACGCAGTCAGCCATCAGACGGCCGTCCCTGCAGCCTCCGCCTTGGGCACAAGCCTGGGTTGGAAAAGGGTCTGTTGTTAGGCTTCGTCTGGATTTGCAATCCCAGAATGACATTCTGCTGGCAAGGTCGGTTTCTGCATAAAGGTGGGACTCCTATTCTCCTAGGAGTCTACATTGCAGAGACTGTTGGGTTACCTAAGATGTTTTCTAGGCTTCTACCCCCATTGGTTGCCATTTAATGGTAAACACCCATCACGGAGGCGTGTTCCCCTGTTCCGGCTTCTCTCCACTCCTACTCCCCTTCGTTGTGCTGCACTGCTAGTGAGCCCAGGAAACAAGAAACTCAAGAGTTTAAATAAATGCATAGAGCACTTAATTTGTAGTTTACCTACAAGTCCGTTTCCTGCTGTGCCAAGTGGTAGTTACTCAGAGCTACGCACTGTAACCCTGTCATTAGCTGTTCAAAATGATCTTTCTCTTTAATTGGCTTCTGCGACCTAAGTTTTTTTATACCAGGTTAGTTTGTTAATCAGGATTATTGTGTGGCGCGAGACCGCAGGGCTGCCTTGGCGCGGACACTCCCTGCAGGCAGGCAGCGGGATGGCCGTGTTCTGGCTTCTCTGCCACTTGTAAGACGCCTTTCTGAGGCGGTGCAACAGGTCTTTGCTGTTCCTCTCAGCTAAAAGGCGCTGTCAGCAACCGGTCAGCTGGGCTCCTGATTATAGAAACAGCCCAGGCTCAAATCCAGTTAATCTGATTCTCACAAGGCAAAGCGGTCCTGGGATTATAATGATTCAGCCAGGAAATTCCCTCCTTGTAAATTACAGGACACTTGTGCCCTGATGCGCTACGCCTGCCTTCTATATAGGAGGGCAAATCTTAGTAAGGGATGTAAAACTCATCCTGGTGCCATCTCCTCCTCCTGAGAGACTGACTCCTGAGACACACCTCTGGGCTGAGATGAGTCACGGAGGCAACACCCTTCTGTGACCTCCCCTTGCCTTCTTCTGACACACTCAGTAATTTTAACTTTGGAGTATAGTCATTTGCTTAGACTCCCACCTACCCTCCCTAATAGTAATTAGAAAGCACTTTGGATTAGGAAGTCTGATCCCTGACTCTCACATTGTCCCTGTACCAGAAATTCCATTTAGAAAAGGATCAAATCAGGGGCGCGTGGGTAGCTCAGTTGGTTAAGCATCTGACTCTTGATTTCGGCTCAGGGTCATAATCTTACAGTTCATGAGTTCGAGCCCCGCATTGGGCTCTGGACTGACAGTGCCCAGCCTGCTTGGGATTCTCTGTCTCCCTCTCTCTGCCCTTCTTCCACTTGCTCTCTATCTCTCTCAAAGTCAATAAATATTTTTTAAAAAGTAAAAAAAAATGGATCAAGTCAAACAACTGGGCAGTGGCTTCAGTCTGAATCCTGCTGGCAGAACACTCACTACATATTTACGGGCTGCTAGAAAGTGACCTCCAGGCTGATCTCGAGACTGGGAAGGACCATGGTCCCACTGGAGCCATTTTGGGAACGCAAGTTTAAAGACAGAATCGCTGTCTACTAGCATCTGAACCTAGGGTCATGGGACAGGGTGCACCTTAGGCATGGTACCTGTATGCCTAATTCCAAAACCAGACACCTTAGAGGGATTAAAAAAAGAAAGTTCCAAGACGTAGGTAAAGGCATCCCCGTGAGGTACAAACCGAAGTCTGATAACAGCATAGGATGCTCCCAGCTGTCTTTGCCTTTTGTTTTGGCTGCTTCTACCCACTGCTCAGGATATTACGGGAATTACCAACTGGTTAAAAATAGCCTTTTAGACACACTAATGAAAAGGATGAATATGTGTACGGTAATTCACGATTTATACAAGGTGTTCAAATATGTTATCTTCCATGATCCCATCAACTTCAAATTAGCCTTCATCCTACAACTATGACAAGTGAGCTTCAGAGACACTGAGGGATTTGCCCCACGAGGGGGGAGCTGGAGCTGGCTTTTGCTGTGGAGAGCCGACCGTGCACTGCCCTAACCAAGGGTGCGGCCAGGGACTGCACCCTGTAGCCTGACACAGGCCATGGGGGGAGGGGTGTGTGTGTGTGTGTGTGTGTGTGTGTGGCATTTACACCACAGATATTGGCAGACTTTACACATCTAGACCTGCCCCTGTCCACCTCCCAGAGTGCACATAGGCACAACACCGTGTCCAGGTCACAGTGCTAGTAAACAGCAAAAGGAACCTCGGAGTTCAGGAAAATTCCAAATTTCAGAAATAAGAACTTGAACCCTTTCTGAAAAGGCACTCCCACTTCCGCTTTGTGGATAAACACACCGCCTCCCCTTGCCCTGGTTCTCTCTGGTGTCTCACCCGCAGAGGAGGAGACACAAGGGAATGGTTAGTGTTTCCAGCGTCCAAGACGCAGAATCAGACGTGATTTTACAAATGCTAGAACTGCTCTCTGGGCACTTCTGCTCCTCCCGCACCTGACGTTCTGACCCCTTCCAGCTTTCTGTAGGACATAATTTTCGCAAGTGCTACCTTTGCAGGAAAAGCAAACATACATAACCTATACATGTCACCTCACTAGGGGCTCTCCTGGTCATCCAGGTACTGGCGTAACTCTGGGTGGTGTGATCGCTGTCTTATTTAATATTTAACTTCAGGGGTTCATCCGCCTGAGTGGGAGAGAAGAGATTATCTTCCCAAGTTTAAGAGAGCTTAGACTTTGTGAAGTCTGCCACTGGGAGAGAAAAAGTATGTTTGAGGTCCAACACAAGATTGGGGGACAGGGAACAGAGAGACATTAAAAACATGCCTTCATGAAAATGAAATGCAACCTTACAATCCTTGGGAAATAATTTCTCATCCATAGAGTCAACAAATATTGACCGAGTGAGTGCTACTGTGTGTGCTGTGTTGGGCAGGGTCTGTGGGGACTCCAGAGACAGACTAGCCATGCCATCAGAGGCAGGGATACCAGATATGTGCACAGCCCTCAGCAAGTCCTACCGGGGGAGTCGATCAGCGCAGAGAGAAAATCACTCGGGAGATGAAGGATACAGGATGGGCACAGACAATATGTAAGGACTTTTGAAAAGACAAGTAAGCAGTAGGCCAGGACCTATGGGTGGAGAAAGCTTCTCTAGGGAGAAGAGAGTGGGATTTGATGCTGAGGGGTGGGCTGCACTTGAATGAGTGACAGGGAGGACAGGTCAGAGGGCAGGGGCACGATAAGTCCTTAGGGCCTGAAGAGGGGAGAGCCCGGAGCATGAGGAGTCAGGCCTGGCCGTCTTCTGAAACAGAGACTTCACGGACAAGCGCAACCAAAGGAGAAAAGGGCAGCATTTCTAAACCCTTGACATTCCTGTAATCCCCAGATCCTACAGCTTAGTAGGGTAGATGGAGGGAGGTGGAGGGAAGAGGGGAGGGAGAGAGAGAGAAAATGCATGAGAATGAATGCATATGAATACAAGGGACAGGATAAATCATGTGCCAGAAGAAAATCAGAAAATGAGGAAAGAGAAACCAGAAAAATGCTTCAAGAAGGCAGCACCCCGATGGCCCTGCGCCAAAGGAAGAGAGGGACTTAACTGAGCGGAAGGAAGTGGAAGGCATCCTGGACCACGGAGGTCGGGACAGGGTGTGTTTGGCAGAGAAACATCTGGAAATCTGGTTTAGCGAAGCACAGAGTGAAGGGCGTTGAGGAACACGGGACAGTGAAAGAGGTCTGACCCTGTGCAACCTTGGAGGACAGGCTAGGGAATGAACTTTAAAGTTCCTGATTTCCCCCTGGGTGGAGGTCTCGAGGTGAGAGATAGAATCAGAGTATAGTCTGGCTTTTCTCTTAGGAGCTGAGGTAGGACTATTTTTCAGGCCACAGCGCAGGCGCACTGGGAGCCCCCTAACCTCACATGACAGCGCGGGGAGCGGTCACCCCAGGGGCGAGCCAGTCACGGCGCTCGTTCTGGTCAGAAAGACTTGGTGTGAACCCTGGCTGCACTCCTCTCAGCTCGGGGCCTCTCAAAACAAGTTACCTTTCTTCCCTAAGCCTCAATTTCCCCTCCTAAAACGAGAATAAATCCTACTTTGATTACTTGGGAGGATACATGAGTTAATGTATGTAACGTGCTCAGCACTTTTTCTGACAGCTGGTGAGTGTTCAAGAGACGGAAGCCATCCTTGTTTCCGTGGAGTTTCAATGCGGGAAGATGGTGGGGGGCAGTTTAACGTCCTTGGTTACAAATACCCAAGCATTCCACCTCAAACGCAAATATGTTGAATTTCCGGTCCTGCTGTCTTCTGTGACTCTTGGCAACAGACCCTTGCTTTTCTGCTGTGTGATACCCGGTGAGAGGTCAGTGCACCCAGTGAACCTTCCAGCTTCCAGTCTCCCATGCCAGCTTCTCCCATTGGGCTGTAAACAGTAGGATTTGCTTTACGAAATTCACGTTTCATACAGTTCACCTGTTTAAAGTGCTCGATTTGATGGCTCTGGGTATATTCACAGAGCTGTGTGACCATCATCACAATCCAATTTTGGAGCATTTTCATCACCCCCACAAGAAACCTCATACCCATCAGCGGTCACTCCCCGATCCTTGCCCTGTTCAGTCCTTGGCAACCGCCCGTCTATGCTCTGTCTCTGCAGATGTTAACAGCAGGTTTGACTAGCGTGTGTCAGTCTCAGCATTTCCACACTTGCTCAGCAATCAGAGAGAACAGCTGTAGACACATAGGAAGCGAGGAACCACCCAAACCCCGCTACACCTCTCACACCTCATTAACGCATGAAATCCTCCCCGCTCCCCAGCACATCCCCACCCTAAAAAAAGTCCTCATTACCATTTCATCTCCGCTGCCCTCCTGGGAAAGACCCCATGAAAAGAAAAAACATATGAACAAGATTCCATCAGATCCAGTTCACATCTCATGTGGGAATTTTCACCCTCAGCGCTTGCCGACAGGTATGCCCACACCAGTGCCAGGACCAGAGATTTGTCAGAAAATTAGAAACACTGGGATACGCCTATGAGTATCCCCTCACCAGGCAGGGTGTTTGGGGGCTCACTGAACAGTTAGGGGGGGTGCAGGGGGGTCCTCTGCGTCTTCAGCGTGGGTTCGTGACGCATTTGTGCAATCCCTTTGCCACACAGTGACCATAACGATAGTTTAGGACAAAGTTCAAGCACATCACTCCACTGATCAAGTCCTCCGAGCACTCTTCATCACACTGCCCAGGATGTCCCCTGCGGCCCCAGAGCCCTGCCTGCCTCTGCAGTCTCCCCAGGAGTCTCCAGCTCCCAGGCTCTAGCTCCTGCTGATTCAGGATTTCCAGGCGCCCCCTTCCCTTCCCCAGAGGGCTCACCCCCCAGCTATTTGCTAGGCTGCTTCCTTCTCCTTGTCTCATCCTAAAGCAGCTTACAGCTCCCAGAAGGCTTTCCCCAAACCTTCTAAGCAAAGGCAGCCTCCCCGCTTCCCCGCTTCCCTATCTCTGTTTCCTTTCTTTATTCTCATAATCTAAACATTCCGTTTCCTTATTTTCTGTGCTCTCCTCCACAAGCCAACTCCATTGTGTCCCTAGGATCTTGCGCAGTCCTGGCATAAGGTCCGTCCTCCACAAATGTGTGTTCAAGCCATTCGCTCAACAGGAGTCTGGTTTTCATTCTTCACAACAGCCTCCAGGTGAAACTGCAAGCAAGTTGAATACCTTGGGTTCACGACAGTGTCCCTCCATCAGGTAATTCTGATAATGTCAAAACACCAACTAATCATGGAAGACAGAGCGCTTGCTTAAGTCTTTGGCTCAGAAAAGAACAAAAGCTGAAGGGATGAGCTTCCTGCCGGACCCGTCTCAAATCAAGTCTGGCGGAGTTTCTCTCTGACTGAGAACCACACAACAAAGCACAGCATCCAGCTTAAATGACCTGTGGGGAGGAGCCGATGTGGCTCCAGAACCTTGGAAATGACAACTACAGTGTCCCCAGGGCATGACAGGATGCTGTGAAGAGTGGGCGGGGACCCCAGCAGGCAGGTGGTCCACTGCCTCCAGGAAGAATCCAGGACACGAAGCACGTTAAAATCAGGGCCATGGGCTCCTCACCAAGTCATTGTCAGATACCTCATCTCATTCCACAGTAGGAGAGGAGAGAGTCATCAGTTTGCTTGCCCAGGGGATGTGGGCATCATGAACCCAGCTGAGGAATTCCTCGGCGAAGTTCAGTCCCAGTACCGGCCACAGGAAGCCACACAGGTTTAGTGTCGCTCTGCCTAAGGTCCACTGCAGAGAGATTGCCCAGCAGAAACGGGAGGGGGAGGGGGACTTCCTGGTCCCTTAACTCATCGATCTCCATTCTACTTACCTGAGTCCTGAAACCAGCCTGGCGACTTAACTCCACAATGACGAACATGGTGCCCCTGATTCTACTCCGCCCAGAGGAACAATAATAGTCACAGCAGCAAGAGCAGACTGTCACGGGGCCCTTGCCTCGCGCCAGGCATCGTTTTAAATGCTTTGCACATATTAATTGATTCAATCCTCACTACAGTCCTACGAAGTTGGCACTTATAATATCCTAATTTTCTGATGAGGAGGAAATTGAGGCACAGGGAAGTTAAATGCCTTGTCCAGGGTCTCCTAATCAGTAAAGAGGAGGGCTGGGATTTGAACCCAGGCAGTCTGGCTGCAAATCTCCCACTCATAAACACAACTTGTTTCTCAGGTAAGCCTACAGGAGCCTGAAGGCGCAGGGGATAATTCTACAAAGCCGCAAAGGTGAATGGCATGATGGTTATACCACAAGCAACAAATGAGAAAGAAATGGACTTATACAGGGAAGCGTGTTGGAAGTTCAGGCTCCGATTCTGTCTCTACTGGAAAGCTTATCTGAAGGCAGTGTGACACCACCCTCCATCCATTGCAAATTTAATTCTTCTAACCACCCACATGTTACTCTTATTTTCTCTGCAAGGGATCTTGGGCCATTCCCTTTTGTTCTGGGCTGCATACCTACCCTGCTACTTAAAAAAACTCTACAGATCAACTGACCTTCATTAACCTTATTGATGGCAAGATCCACGTCTGAAGCTTTTCCAAATATCATCTCATTTAAATTAATCCTGACAATAAAATATGGAGATGGTCGAATAGTTTTTCTCCCATGTTTTTATTTTTTTTATCAAAGGTTAAGAGACTAAATACGCCTTTTTGCATAAATAACAAACATGTTTACAATGCATGACAGCAACTGTCCACTCCACTCTTGCCCCACAGGCAGATGTGTTCAATGTTTGGTGTTTTTCTGACCTTCAACACTCCATTTTTTTTTTTTAAGAGAGACAGATTACGAGCGGTGGAGGGGCAGAGACAGAGGGAGGCACAGAATCCGAAGCAGGCTCCAGGCTCTGAGCTGTCAGCACAAAGCCCAATGTGGGGCTTGAACTCACGAGCCGTGAGATCATGACCTGAGCCGAAGTCAGATGCTTAACCGACTGAGCCACCCAGGTGCCCCATTCAGCACTACATTTCTTAACACTGTGCCGACTCCAGCTCAGTCATTACTTTTTTACCTCCTGCCCTTACCAACAGGTCTCTAGCAGTTTCCGGTTAAATCTGTGGTCAGTGTTTATACTTTAAGAATGCAATTTCTGTTCTCCTAAACTCCGGGGTACATCCTGCAAATAGATTCCCTTTCCTTGTACAATATTTTGTTTCTCAGATTTAATCATTTTCTTTTCTCCCACTTGCCTACTTTCTGACAAATAATCCATTGTGGTTATTATTATTATTTATCAGTTTTTTGTTGTAGATCTAGCAATAATGCTTTCCAGTGCTCAAACTCGTCAGATAACTTACTGAACCCCTCCCCCACTTTTCAGTGGGCATCTCAGTATCATTTTTTACTGAAGAAAAAAATGGAATCTCCTGCAGGGTTAGAGTTTGGCTCTCTGTCCTCTGGGAAGTGGCGGAGATGTGTTCATCTGCTACTGTGTGCCAGCACTCACCCCTGGGCAGCACAGCACCTCCAGGAAAATAAGAGGTACAGCCTATGGGCTGCACAACTCCTGAGGGTCTTCTCCACTCCAGGAGGATCAGAACAGCGCCCTGGAGGGCAGCGAAGCACAGGCTGCGTAACAAAAGGGCCTTCCCATCTCCTCTCCAAACACCGCCAGATCCTTGAGCACCGAGCACCGTACTGGTACCCAAGAGTTTGATCAGCTGCGCTCCATCCTAGCGAGCTGCAGCTCTGCCTCTGGCCTTGTTTGCTTGGTTCCTGTTTAGTATCTGCCTAGTTATTATGCAAACCCTCACGATTAGTGCTGCCGCCCTGTGGCTATGTGGCTTTCATGGTGGGCATGGCCTTTCCTAAGGGCGTCTCCATCATACCAGCTCCCTCCGATGGCAGGATGCCACTCTTGGCCTCTTGTTTCAAAAGTCCAAGCTCACTGAGGGTCCCGCTGCACACTGCAGGGGTGCCTCTCACTCGAGACAGGGGTGATGGCAGACATGCCCTGAACCGGAAGAAGGGCCATGACTTTCCTACGATGCTGAAGGCTTGCCATGACAACTCAGCTCTCTGACATTCCTGAGAGAGGGGTGACCTCTCTCCAAAGCCCCTCAACTGCAGTATTTCTGGAAATGCTCTGATAGGTCAAAAACGAATGCTGTGTGTAGCACACGGTGCCTGACGGATGAAGCAGAAGAGCTCTGCACCGATGGTGGGTGAGATGATCCCTGATAGGCTGTCCAAGCCCTGAACTTGCCCTTCTCTCCTTGGCTGAGAGGCAAAACCAAGGAAACCCAGTGAGCACGGTGACAGGAAGTGGTGATGTAGAAACATAGGGAAAAATTCTCCTAAATGAGAAAGTAGCTTCAGAAATACCAGGCTTTGAAGCTGATGAGGCCTGAACAGGGGTTTCCTTTAGCTTTTCTGCTAAACTTGAGCCAAGAAGCATTTTACTCTGAATTTAGCAGCAGGGTCAGTTCTTAATTGCTGCAAGCACCCAAAAAGACGACACCAAACTCTGGCCAACTTCTGTTTAGGAAAAACGATCACTAAAAGATTCTACAATGATTTTGTCAAAACTTTTCCAGTTGCAAGGGAAGAAACCCAACTTCACCAAAACATACCCATCATAAGAGTGTCTCAGATAGAAATGTGGGTGCCCAGGAAAGTACCTTATTATGTCTTCATCCAATAAAACTTTAGGTTTTCCAACCTCAGTTTGAGCTACTGAAACATCAAATCAGTTCAAGGCTTCATGACCAGCATATTTTAAGAAGAGAAGAGAATAAGGTGCTTGGGTGGCTCCGTTGGTGAAGCATCCAACTCTTGATTTTTGGTTCAGGTCAGGACCTCACGGTTGTGAGATCCAGCCCAGCTTCGGGCCCTACACTGACAGTATGGAGCCTGCTTGGGAGTCTCTCCCCCCTTCTCTCTCTACCCCTCCCCTGCTCATATTCACTCTCTCTCTCTCTCTTCCTCTCACTCCCTCTCAAAATAAACTTTAAAAAAAAGTAAATCAAAACAATAGAAGAGAATAGAAAATAGAGTAAATGCATGGTTTCACATGACTTTTATTTTAGCCATTTAAATGCACGTGTGTGGGAGTCCTGGGTCTGGATGTGTGCAAGCACACTTCTGCTGTGGTCAGGCTTGCGGAGTGCTGCACTGAGCCCCAGACCACAATCTGGAGGCCCTAAGGCTGGGTCCTGCCCACAGACATGTTTGGTTTGGCCCACACAAAGATTTTTTTTAAAGAAAAAGTTGAATCATTTGCCGTTTAAACATCTGGAGATTTTACATTTTACATAAAAATTCCTATTTCTGGTCACTCTTGAAAATTGGAAACTCTGGCCCATTGGCACACATTCCCGCCCCCCCCCCCAAGAGAACTAGGTGGGGGCAGCCAAGTCGTTTCTCTCTTTCGAGGGCCACACGGTCCAGTTTGCCCCCAATCTCCACTGAGGTCACCTGCCTGGTTCTTGCTGGCATCTGTACACACAATCTCTGGTTTTCACCACCCTTGACTCCTTCTTTTTAAAAAAATTTTTTAAATATTTATTTATTTTTGAGAGAGAGAGACAGCATGAGTGGGGGAAGGGGCAGAGAGAGAGGGAAACACAGAATCCAAAGCAGGCTCCAGGCTCTGAGCTGTCAGCACAAAGCTTGATGAGGAGCTTGAACTCACAAGCTGTGAGATAATGACCCAAACCAAAGTCGGAGGCTTAACCAACTGAGCCACTCGGGGTGTCCAGTCCTCCACTCATTGTGACCCACGAAGCTGTCCGTTCCCCCTTCTGTGTGCCCACCACTGTTCTAAGTGACCTACCAGAAGCTTCTGCCAAGCCCAGCTGGCTGCCTTTCCTCAGACAGAGGTCATGCTTCACTGCTTCTGTTTTTGCCAATTGGACCACCTCTCTCTCATTTCTTCTTTGTCTACTTGTTGCACTCCTATTCATCCTTCAAAGCCTAGCCTGCTATGACCTCTCAGCAGAATTAATCACTCCCTGCACTGTGGTCCCATAGTTCTTTAATAGTTCTCTGTCAAATATATTTCCCATTGTAATTACTTCTTTCCTTGTCTATGTTCCTTGCTAGAATATGAGTGTGTTCAGGTCAAGAACTATATTTTATTTGTTTCTGTTCTTGATTGCTTAACCTCTTATTGGGTTCTGAATACACATTCTTTAAATTTTTTTTTATTTTTTAAAGTTTATTTATTTATTGTGAGGGAGAGAGTGTGTGTGAGCAGGGGAAAGGGATAGAGGGAGAGAAAATCCCAAGGAGACTCTGCACTCAGCGCAGAACCTGACACGGGACTTGATCCCACAACTGTGAGATCATGACCTGCGCTGATATCAAGAGTCAGAGGCTTAACCAACTATGCCACCCAGGTGCCCCGGGATCTAGATACACCTTTAAGAAAGTATAACCATCTCCCCACCTATATATATATCATTCATTCATGGATTAGTTCATTCAGCACCAATAAGCATTTACCATGGAGAAGACACCATGTTATAGACACAAACTAAATTAAATGCCACTCTAACCATAAGAACTATACAGAACTCCTCAAGGCTGGTCTTAAATATTCCTTCTCCTAGACAGCCTTTTTTTAATTCCTTTGAAACAACTCTTCCTTTGAACCCCCAAAGAACACTGTTTACACCCTTCCTACTGACTTATGTCCCTGTGATCTGCATTCTCAGTCAGCACCCCTCCCAGCACTGGCTAATTCATTAACCTACCAAAGGCAGGAACTTTTCAGTGTATGAGGTGACTCCCAAAATGCCTTGCAGAAAGTAGACCTCCAGAAATCTGTGATGTGATCAGTAAGCCCATTGCTTAATTGCTCCTTGTTTCAGGTGGGGACCTTTACAGATGGCAGAACTAGCTGTGTCTTGTACATGAGCAGGAACCACATAACTGGACTCCCATCCAGTAGATACCACTCTCGCCGTTGGCCCCCAAACTCTGCTCCTTGGTGGCTGTCAAGACAGGGTTCCCATGAGTGACACATAGACACTCACACAGCCCATGTGTTACTTATGGGACCCTCCATGGACCTGGGAACCCAGAGCCCCTGCCATTCTTCTGAGGGGTACTCAGCCAGCTCTTCTATTTCCCACCAGACACTCCACTGGGAAATAACCTTGCTATCTTTTGCTACCATTTTGGGGGCCCTCCTCACTTTCCTTAACATCTTTCCTTCACAATATTTCACAATAACAACAGATAGCTAGAATAGAGGAGGTATAGTGGATATCTATATTTATAGATACAAAACACTCCAAGTATTAAAAATATATTGTAGCTCCTCAAAGACTAAAAAGGAAGTTGTAGCCTTTGTGCGCCAAGATATCTACTGAAGCCATCTTTTACCAAAGGACTCTAAAGAGCGCTAAAACCCCAGTGAAAAGGCTCACCTAATGGTTCGAGAATTAGGATTGATGCCTACAGAGTGGCACCCCTGTGCCTTGACTGCCAATAAGTGCTGCCTTCTCCAAGCCAGGCTGAGCCCCTGTCATTCCCGGGAAGAGGTGCTCTGTACCTTCGTCCCACACCCACCCTGCCCACCCTCTGCCCATCCAATGTCCTCTGCTGACAGCAGTATCTGGCCACCCAAATCTCACAGAAGGCCTGTTTTATTATGAACTATATAGCCTCATTTGACACTGTAGGGGACTCAGTGAGAATAATGCTCTTTGCTTCTCTTTGACTTCTGTGCATTGTTAGTAAAATGGAATGGAGAGGCTACTTACATAAAAGTTCTCACTTACCTGCCTGAAGGGCTGATCATTTTACCCACAGAAACGATGTATTAGCTAGACCATGTTAAGGTGGGGTCCCTGGACCAAGAGCATGGATACTGCCTGGAAATTGCTAGAAATGCAAACCCTCAAGCTATTCCCCAGACCTACTGAATCAGAAACTCTGGGAGCAGGGCCCAGAAATCCAGGTTTTAACAATCTTTCTGGGTGGTTCTGATACCTGCTAATGTTTGTGGACTATTGCCCTAGACAGTAATTTGCCGGAAGTATTAAAAAAGCCAGCATCTTCAAGGTTAAGTCCAAGTATTCGAACAAATCAGCCTGTTTGATTGCAATGGGGCATGGAAACTAGCCCCTTGTGCCCTCGAGGGCACACTGGACCATAAGAGCATTAATCATGTCAACGTGAACACAAATACAATGTTTCAGAGAAAAGAGGTCAGGCATACAAATATTCGCCCTCCCCAGTGTTAACAAAATTTGCCCTTGAATACACAGCTCCTGCCAATTTGGGATAAACATACCTCTCAGTATGAGTCACCATCAGGCCAACACACAATGAAATAGGAAGCTGGCTGATTTCTACTGTGGTCTGCCCAGATCAGGCTCAACCACAATGGGAGAAATCTGCACCACTCACCGATCACTGAACCTTCTGAAAAGTTCTCTGGCTCTCTAATGCTGGCTCAGGAAAACACTGGGCATTCTGACTTTCGCATACTAGAGACAAACAATATCAGGATTCTCCTTCTTGCCCCGCAAGGGCTGTAAATATGATGTCACAGAGTGGGTCCCCTCCTCAAAGTGAATCAGATGAGGTTTTCATTTTGGTAGGGTGAGTCTACCTTAGGATGTCTTTTCTGCAGGAATTTGGAAAAGTCAATTTGTTGTTCTAGAGAAGGTTTTTGTGATAGAGCACGAGCTGTTTCATCCTTTCTAGCCACCTGACCAGGTAATCAGAGAGGCAAGAGGCAGGGCCAAAGTCTGGGAGTAGCTGGCTCAATCCCTGGCTTAGATTTAGATGTTCACTGTCTCCATGTTCTTAAGTCCACTCCCTCATCAAAAACTGTCCTCAAGAGCTCCAGGTAAATTTAAGTCACTGTGTTCCTTCTCTTAGATTTACTGATATATTCAGCCTTAACTCTAATTGTAGAAATGAAGTCTTCTTTAATTTCTGGATAAACATTTTTTAGACATCAGTGGGTAGATGGCACAGGGAACGCAATTTATTATTTTTTTAATGTGAAATTCTTTTCCTTAGCTTTGGAAATCCCAGTATCTGGATCGCCCTCCTGTAGTGAAGGTAAGTTGGGCAGGGTCTACTTCTGGTGAGAGTAGCACTTTCATTTAGATCACAGTAAGAGCAGTTGACACTTGGGTTTTTCCCTCTCAGGCAGAATATGATAAAAACTGGAGCTTCCTTCTCTCCAAAGATGCAAAGTTCAGAACCACGTTGTATGCATACATCACCCATCAAGACAATTTATTCTGAGACCTGTAACATCACGTTGTCTCCTTTAATACATAGCTTCTCTTTAGACCTTGTTTAGGAAATGTCATTGTCATTGGTGTCCCCTTGAAAAGGTTGGGGCTCTTCCAGTTAAGAAAATGATGAAGAAGCTAGACAAGCCCAGGAGTGGGTAGGGGTGGGGCGTTAAGCATTAATCTGGGAAGCACAGTTGGAAAACGGAATTGAGGAGAGGCTATTAAACCCTAAAAAGAGGCTGAGGGGCGACTCGGACATGAGGAATAGCTACGCCACAGAGAAAGATCTACTGTTCTCAGACCTCCCAGAGATGGAACAGAAGTGGATTTCAGTTACATCAGGCAGTGTGCATGCCTGAGTGGGTAGTGGCTGTGTGTTTGGGGGAAGAGTGGGATGGGGAGCAGATACCATTAGAGGCAGCAACACTAGACACCTGTAAAGGTTGTTTTACGAGACTGTATATGAAGTCAACAAATACTTGAGGAGAGAGCACTTTCTTAAGTCGCACGGGTGACTCAGCTGTTGTTTCATTTCCTTGGTGTTTACCTAGGTGTAGAGAGTAATTCTAGAAGAATTTACAGAAGGGATGGGCGCTTGAGAAGCATTATCAGGAAGCTGAACTTGAGTTAGGTCTTTGACAAACACAGAAAAGGAGAATATACGTATTTCCTGCAAGGGCCAGAAGGGCAGCAGGACAGCAGCTGGAGGGGGTAAATATCCTCCATGAGATTCAAATAGGACCAGTGTGGGGAGAAGAGGAGGGGAGGTGCAATTAGCAGAGGCCTGGGAGCCAGACAGGCCTGGGTGGAAAATCAGCTCCTCTACTTTCCGGATAAGTGATCTCTGGCAGGTTTCTAAGCTCCTGCCAGCCTTCTCTTCCTCATCTATTAAAGGGGAGGAATGCCATTGACATTGACGGTTTATAGATTAGAGACCATGTATTTAAAGCTCTCAACACAAAGCCTTCCATTTAGTATGTGTTCAATAACCAGTGCATTTAATAACATTATAAATAAGAATAAAATAGGACGGGCTTAGTCAGGGGTGGGGAGGAGGTAATTTAAGGACTTAAAAAAATCCTCCATGATTAGCAGGAAGCTTTGAGTTTGACCTTGTCACTCATCTAGGTTTTTGAGCTGGAAATATGATGACATCGGTGTCCTAAGGGGATTGCTCCGGTGCCGGTCTGTAGGACACGTCGGAGACACACTACACCACTGTTCTCCGAAGCTGCCAGGAAACAAGGTGGCCGTGGAGGGGTGTGTGTGTGTCTCCCATTCACCTGAATGTCAGGTGGAAAGTAAACATCTCTCCCTCAAGGGTGGACCGGAAGGAGTTTCATTGGATCCCACTCCACCTGGAAAGCAAGTTGAGCCATCCAATGGTCTCAGAAACCAAACAAAAGCCGGTGTGCCCAAATGTAAAATTCTATTTACCTGGAAGTGTCTCCCTCACTGCTAAATTCTTAGTCTCTCACGTGGTTTCCAAACCCTACGCATCCCTTGTTATTTAAATCAGATGAGTGTTCACATAACTTACTCCCAATGTTTATTCTTGTTTTATCTAACAAAAATAACAAATCCCTTTCATACTTTTAAAGCTTGCACTGGAACACACGCACAAGCTAGACAATTATAGCTTTTAAGTGAGAATGGTGGGCCTCTGGAGTTCAGATTGCTAAGAGCCTAGTCAGGAACGCAGATATTGACTGATAAACCCACAAAACTCTCTCCTGCTTATTTGCCACAGGATACAGCAAGGGGAAGATGTCCTTGAACACATCAGGAAAATAACCATTTCATCAAGATTCCAGGATCAATAAGTGTCTGCAACTGGAAGTGGATGGGCAGCCGGTTAGCAGAAGAAAAGAGAGGGAGGGTCATAATGTCCGTTCCACACTAGCAGAGAGAGGTGTGATCTGCCAGCAAGCTTTCTCTCCCGTCAGGGTCAACCCCATACCAGACACGCACATGCAAACGTTACCCAGGAGAGAAAATAATGGCTCAAACCAATGTGAGCCAAGCCATCCTCAGTGGTGGGCATACAGAGAATCTATGTCCCTCCCTCGCAAGGTCCCCCACGTTCTTCAGGAAGGACGCTGCCATGATCTGAACCTGCTCAGGGGAGCCTTGTGTCAGCTCCAGGGGGAAGAAGCTAGGCATCTCTGGGAGTAAGAAGAAACGAGAGAGGACTCGAAAAGTCTCGGGATGGAGAAGACACAGGTTCGGGTCCCAGCTCTGAGCACAAGCCGATCTGTTTCACCTGTGGAGAATCTATGACGGGCAGATACGAAGGAAGCTGTGCACTAGAAAACTACCGATGGAGGCACAGTGCTGCTCTGGAGGGGCTCAGCATCGAGTGAGCGCGCAGTGGATGTCCGCACACTGTGGTACGTGCCGTCACTGACCATGCACGCCACCTGATGGAGCACAGAGGATGAACACTTGGTCCAGTTACTCACTGTGTGACCTTGAACAATTTCTGACCCTTTCTGAACCCCAGCTTTCTCATCTCCAGGGTGAATGCCTGGACTACGTGCTCCCCTGCGCCCTTCTCACTTTAGAAGCTACAGCGGAATTCTCTTCTTTCCACAGCAGCTCCTGTGTACCTGCCCCCCCATCCTGCCTCCCTCCGCTGTTGGCTGAGGTTGGTGCCATCGGAGAGCTGGGAGGCAGGAGCATGGACTGGCACAGACCTCAAAATAAAAAAGGAACAGCCTTTAATCAGTGGCTAAGGGCTAAGATAATACTAGTATGTGACCTCTCGGAGGCCGGTCCCAACATGCTAGTTAGAAAGTGGCTACTGACTTGTAACGTGAGCACAAACCCAGGCAATCAATCTGAGTTTGGGGACATCTGCAAGGACTCAGAAAAAGAGCTGCTCCTTGGGGATCACTGATCTGTGGTTTAGAGCGAGTCTGGGGCTTTCCTGGGCTCCGCGGGAATGGAATCAAGACGTGGCCTGTGTAACCCCCTTTCCCATCACCCATAACTTACTTATATTGGGGAAACAAACTCAAATCTATGAGCAACCGAGATTAGGGCTGGGGTTATTCTAGTTGGATGGAAGGTACAAATGGAGAACCCTGGCTTTTATTAAATGTCAACATCTGTCTGTATATGTGACTCTGCGGGGTCCTAAAAACATCCCCCAAAGAGAGGGAACATCATTAGAAACATTTTTATTCCCACTGAAACATTTCACTCAATTACCACTTCCTCAGTGAAAGACCAAAGCTAATTCAAGTGATTATTAAAGACACAAAGGAGGGGCGCCTGGGTGGCTCAGTCAGTTAAGCGTCGGACTTTGGCTCAGGTCATGATCTCACGGTTCATGGGTTCCAGCACCCACGTCGGGCTCTGTGCTGACAGCTAGCTCAGAGCCTGGAGCCTGTCTTCGGATTCTGTGTCTCCCTCTCTGACCCTCCCCTGCTCATGCTCTCTCTCTCTCTCAAAAATAAATTAAACATTAAAAAATTAAAAAAAAAAAGACACACAGGAGCAGAATGGATAGAGCAGAACCACATTTCTCTTTGTCCTTAGGTGCAGCCTTAGCACTGTGCGCTGTCATGATCCTACTCTCCAGCCATCCATTAGAATAGCAAAACCAACCTGAGTTTCCAGCAACAAGGATCAATTTTGGTTTGGCATGTTTACCTCAGAGTTACTCCCTATAGGGGCTTTCAGTGAAAATAGATACAGATAAATCATTGAAATGGTTCAAGGCAGACCCAAAAGAACAGACATCCGTGTTTATGGAGAAAGTGATGTCCGACAGCAAGAAAGTGTGGCAGAATAAATTCAAGCTCACCAAGGAGCAAAATTAAAGGATGGTTATTCACATTATAAAATCATGTGTTGAAGGTCCCTAAGACATTTTATTAAAGGGGAAAAGTCACAGAAAAATGGTAGAATGATCCCATTTTTATACTCCTCCTGACTATCTCTCCCCCCCACCCCTTATTCTTGTCTAGAAAGATACACAATATTAACACATTTTCCTCTAGAGAGAATGGGGAATGGAGGTGGACAGGGTAGGGGCAGGGGGCTTTCATTTTTCCTCTCCATCCTCCTCTGGCATTTCACGTTCTTAAGACATTATTTTATGTATTATTCGGATCATTAAAACCAAGGAATGCTGTGTTCTTTTACATTTTCCTGATAAACTAATGATTTCAACTAGAATTCCATTCTGGAAGATGTAACTTACAGTTCAGGACCACGCCCAGTTCAGAAAATAATGTACACCTGTGCGGAGTGCCCCACCTTCTCCCTTTAGACATTCTCCTCCCCACCTGATCTGCCCCCTTTGCGGACATCCTATCCTTTAAAAAGGTGTTTGGAGGGGTGATGAGAAGTACCGCGGAAACGGCAGGCGATTAAAACAGCACACCTGAAACCTTCAAAACAGCCCGCTTCTCTTTTCAGCCCAGCCCAGCTAGGCTTGGGCACGTCCCAACATAGCACAAAGCTGGACCCTTTCTCGACACATCTTCATTAACTTACTGATTGGAGGGGGGTGGGTAAGGAAGAGGACGAAGGCTAGCTAGGATGGCGGGGAGGGGGGGAAGGAAGGCAACCCTCAACCGCGGCAAAAAAAAAAAAAAAATTCAAGATGCAATTCCAATCAAAAGAGACACGCATGATGGAGCTCAGCTGTACAAACACTCCAGAAATAGGATGTGCTTCAGACGCCGCGGCGGAATGGAAGGTTCTTAATGACTTCACAATACAGAGGTTCTCGTCCCCAGAACATGTCTGCCTCGCGTTGCGATGGATCAAACCCCAGGAGGTGGCCCAGCCCTGCAGCACCATTGCAACTTCTGCAACCATGCACCGGGATCGATATTTATAATTACCTTTCTCCTTCACCATGGCAACCGGGTCCTCTGGCGAGCGGCGCCCGAAAGAAGCGGCAATAAAGTCTAGGAGAGGGAGCGCTCCCGGGCGGACGGGCCCGCGGTGTAGACGCTGCGAGCTGGAGCCCCCGGCATCCGCGCGCGGACTCTGGGGCTGCTTTCTAAAATCCCGCCCCCATCCCAGGGGGCCGAGCTCGCGCGCCCGCCCCGCGATCGCCGCCGAGTGGCGGCCGCGCCCAGCTCGGGGACGCTGCCCCTGAGCCCAAGCCTCTCGCTACAGCTGCTGCTGTAACAAATGCAAAATTCCACGGTCCTAATCTCTGCTCGCTGACACCACTTTGCATTCCTCGCGCCGAGGCCGGGAAAACGGGCTACAAAACGCTCCCTCCCGGAGCCTGATAAATCATTGCCAGGAGAGGGGGGCCGAGGAACCGCCAAGGGACTGTTTCAATAAACAAAACTAGTCAATTGTTAGCTCATTAGTTTCCTAGTACCGCTGCTCGCCCTTCTTATTCCGGCTTCTTTCGGACACACTGAGTAAATGAAATTAACCACAGTAGAAAAAAATAATAATAATGCGAGTGACTCCAAGTTCATTTTCTTCAACTTTGGAGGCTCAATTATAAGGAGTAAAGATTGGCCCCGGCGATCCCCCTCCCCAGCTTGACTCCCCTACCCCCCTCCCCCCAAATCGCCCTCGGTTTTCCTGAATGAGGGAGAGAAGCCCGAGGGGATTGAGACAATGAAAGCCTGCCCAGGAAGAGGATCTTTCAGGATTCGGTTCCTTCCAGGATCATATTCAGGATCAAAGCAAAAATCTGACTTGTCCAGTTAGGTAGGATTCCGCCTTCTACCTTCTCTCGCTTCATTAGAGTTTTCTAGACCAGCCCCTTGGATATATGCATGCATGACGTAGGAACACTATCCACAAAGTCAGGGGCAAACAGCCACACCCGCACCCCTCAGGCCAGGTGCAGCCCCACTGGCTCCAGACAAGGCTTTTGATTTCAGACCCACGGGGTCACAGATCAGTCTTCGAAGAGCAGAGAGGGCTTCTGGGCTCCCCAAGCCCACGCCCACCCCATTCCAGCACCTGTCTCCCAAACCCAGATCCTTCGGCCCCACCCCAGCCCTGGCCACACGTCACACATATCTACCATGTGGGAGAAATGGGATGAGCAAGAGACAAAAAGGCAGACGTATCCGCACTCGGGGAGAACAGCAGATGGCCAACACATCTTTCCCAACTGGAATGCACAGCCAGTATTACACTGTATTTACTGCAAATATTGTAACGTGTTGGGTCTAAGAGAGCCAGGGTAACAGAAAGGAATGAAGTCACTCAACCTGCCTCATCTTTGATTAGGAGGTTGTTTATAGCCCACTGAGGTTTAGTGGGGTGGGGAGGCCCTTGACTGCTGGTTTTCTGATGGGTAACAGTAGCAGATCTCAAGCAGCTGTGACATTCCTACATCTGTGACTCAGGGCTTTGCTATTAATAGCTTGAGTGTCTCAGCCTGAAAGGGCTAAGTCCCCTCCAACCCCTGAATCGTCTTTTCTGTGAAACGTACTTTGCTCCCACTGCTCCCCGCCCCCACTGCAGCCCCACGGGTCATCTTTTTCCTAAGTCAGTGGCCAGCTGGAGTGTAAGTGCCCCTTGAAGCAGCTTTTCCAACCTCCATTCATACCCAGGAGCCAAGCAGAGCAGCGCTGCTAGTCCACAGAGATGGGCGGGGCTCTAGAGCAGGGAGGGGACAAGCCCTTTACAGCCCCCAATTTTCGCGCTGCAACTGCGCTCGTCTGCTCCTGCCCCCTCCCCCCAACCACCCTCAGAGCTCATAAAGAGATGCTGACAAGCAAAATTAGCCTCAGAGAAGTGGAATTAGCTTGGTGCTGTGAGCCTAGCAGGTGAATGTATTTTATTATGTTTTTGCTGCACAGGCACGGAGGCACTTTTCTCCAAGGCTTTCATGTTACTCAGCACAAAGCTAAGGGCACAGGGCCCTCTCATCTTGCTCCTTCCTTGCCCCTCTCACTCTGTCCCTCTCTCCCTACTGGAATGAAACAGTAAAAACACCATTGGACCTCTAGTCCAAATCCAATCCAACGAAAGTGTTTCCGATCTTGTAAATGCAATTAGTTCCATTTCTCTTTAACTCGGGATGACTATTCTTTAAAAATTTTTTAATGCTTTTTATTTATTTTTGAGAGACAGAGAGAGATAGTGCGAGCAGGGGAGGGTCAGAGAGAGAGAGGGAGACACAGAATCTGAAGACAGGCTCCAGGCTCTGAGCTAGCGGTCAGCACAGCGCCTGACGCAGGGCTCGAACCCAGGAACCGTGAGATCATGATCTGAGCTGAAGCCGGATGCTTAACCAACTGAACCACCCAGGCGCCCCTCAGGATGACAATTTTTAATCCTGAGATTTATTAACAAAACTGGTCCCAATTACGGTTCTGAACCTACCTGTATACCTTGGGGGATAAAGTGCACAGCCCTGACGGAGAAAGGCTCTCTGGCAGCTTTAGAGACTAAGCTAGCGGAGTGACTGCTGGTGCCTATTCATTTTCAGAGAAGCCTTTGCTAAAGGAAAATACTACATACTGGTTCAGAGAGATTCTCTCCCTCCTGGGTTTTCCACGGAAAGAATTTTCCTGCACCACAAAGTGCATGAGTCACCGGCATTTAGTTGCTAAATAACAGTCATACAGTTGAAGTTCCCCCAACGATCAGGCAAGGCTACTTTAGGATGAAAGCATCCACTGGGCACTTTTAAGATAACCAAAGAGGGTATTACTCAAGTTATTTTTGGAATGTGGGAGAGTAAAACTAAATTGTTTTTGTCTCTTTGCCTCTGGCCGAATAGTTAAGGGCTTAGAGAACAGAGCCAAAGGGTAGATATTTTCTACTTTCCAGTTAAAGCTACAAGCGGTGCAGCAAAAGAAAAATCCAAGAAAAATATAAAAAATGTAAGGCTCACAAGACAGCAGCCCTTTTTATTCTTATTAGAGATGATTTCCAAAGAACGTCTCTTGGTCTCATTCCACTTAAATGAGATAAGACTTCCTCATAACAGACACCAACCCAAGGATTTGTTTGTTGTTTTATTTACCGAGAAGGACTCCGTGCTGTCTTCCTTTTTCATTCACTCACAAAATGAAGCAAGCGTTATCTACAGGACACCCTTCTGACCAAAGGACAGAAACCATTTTGTGGGAGAGAAAAGCTATGCTAGCACACAGCCACTCTTGGCAAAAATTCAAGAGTACATCAGTTAAGTACAAGCCCTGCCAATTGAAAGGGAAATGCTGCAACCAGAAAACAGGCAACCTGGCAGAGCCCTCTTCCTCATGGTCCACTCTCTTCAACACACCCGCAGATTGCCTACGGCTTGTGCACCTGTACGGCGGGGATTTCAGGACCTCTCTGTGACCTCGGGACCCCAGGCTTCCAGGCATCACACATCCCTCAACACATTAGGACCCACTGGCCAAAGAGCATGCAAAATCCTTCCTAGCAGAATCAAGCTGAAAGGAAACTCAAGATGGAGTTCCTTATTTGCTTTCTATTTAATGTTGACATTGATCAACCTCACTGCAGACATTTATGGAGCACCGCCTGTGTGCCAGGAACAATGGAGCTGGTAGTTCAATCACAGGAAGAGAGAAACCAGTGCTCTGGGGTTGCTTAACATCTATTGGAGGAGATGCATACACACTAACGTTCTCAATGAAATAAGGAAGGTGTTAAAGACAGAAGTAGGGTGCAGTGGGCTCCAGGCAGTGCTGAGCCCAACTGGGAGATGGGAGAAGCTTCCAGAATGAGTGAGAAGGCAAGCAAAAGCTACCAAGTGAAGAAAGGGGGAAACATCATTCATTCCAAGCAGAGGTAGTGAGGAGCAAGAAGACATCAAGTAGCTCACTGTTCACGGGGAACAGGAAATGGTTCAAGCTAAGGCTGGGGTGGTGGGTCACAGAGGGCTCTGACTGCTGCACTCAGGAGGCTGGATCCTAGACTTGATGTGGTTAGAGTCTCAAGCCTGAGCTACCTGCTTCTTTCCAAATTAAGTTCAAAAGACTTTTGCTTCATCTCAGAGTGTGCTGTGGTCGGTTTCCAACAATCTTGCCTCCTTCCTTCAAATTAGGTGTGTTGGTGTCTGCACAGCCAGGCAGTGTCTACGTTTATTAGTTTATTTAAACATTTCCATGATAAATAGAATAAAATGGTAGCCATGTACATCTCACGCACAGCATTCTAAGTAACTGGACATTTGGGATTGTAGTGATGGCTGTGAGCCCCATAAAGGCAAGTAGGGTTTCACTCTTTTCTCTCTTCCCAAGGATACCCGGAGAGAGAAGAAGCTTATGAAGAGTTTTGTTTGGAATCAGAGTGTAAGCGAAAACAATAAAGCTAAATTTCAACATATCGGTTTTATAAAGCAGTTTAGGTTATGGTGATTTAGCAGAACACAGGAAAGCAGGAAAATGTGTCACACTTATACCAAATAAAGGATGTTGAGTTATGTTACTAATGTATGCAACTTTAATTTTGTTTAACACTCTGCCAAAATAAACTTTATTCCTTATAATGTAGGATGTGTGTATATATATAATAGTTTATTATGTACAGTTAATTCCACTGTTTTGGCTGCAATAAAATCTATTTTGAAATAACAGTTTGCAGTCCTCTGGAGATGGAAATACTAGGGGTGCTTTGAACGTAAACACCAAGACATCTTGGTTCCCACCCAAGATCTGATGATTCAGATTCTCTGCAGAGGAGGCGGGAGCTATGGCCAGTTCCTGGAGTGACTAAGGATCACTGGCCTTGGCTGCTGGTCTGTTGAGCAGGACAATGAATGTGAGACGCACAAACACAGCCATACACAGGCCACCGCATCTACAGAACAATAGCCCAGTCGGTTAAGCATCCGACTTGGGCTCACATCATGATCTCACGGTTCATGGGTTCAAGCCCCGCATTGGGCTCTGTGCTGACAGCTCGGAGCCTGGAACCTGCTCAGGCTTCTGTGTCTCCCTTTCTCTGCCCCTCCCCCCCAATCAAGCACTGTCTCTCTCTTTCTCTCAAAAATAAACAAACACCAATAAGCAAATAAATAAATAAATAGCAACAGCGCTGTCTGTTAAGTGTCAGACTCTTGATTTCAGCTCGTGACATGATGGTGCAGTTTGTGAGTTTGAGGCCCACATGAGGCTCTGCACTGACAGTGCGGAGCCTGCTTGGGATTCTCTCTCTCCCCCTCTCTCTGTGCCCCTGCCCCATGCTCTCTCTCTCTCAAAATAAATAAAATAAACTTTAAAAAATTAAAAAAATTTTTAAAAAGCAACCCTTCTTGGTTGGTTAAAACACCAATTATCCAGACATTCACTGTGAACTTAATGGAAATTTATCAGAAGTGATGATTTCAGTTTCTTATGGCCCAAGACAAATTCCTAAATGTCTAGGCCCTCTTGATCTGCTCTCATGTCCTCGCCAGAGAATTCCTAGGATTTTTTCCATATGAATCTCACAGACTCAATGCCCAGCAAAGTTCTTTTTCGTGAATCCTTCAAGCAGAGTTATTTCACACTTGTATGCAAAACTTCCCCATCGTCCTCAGGAGCCAATGCTGAATTTGGATCTGAGCAATAGTTTGCAGCTTAAGAAAAATTACTAAGGTGTAAAGCTCCCTATAAATAATCCACTAAAGATATAAAGTGCAGAGTGAGCATAAAACAAGCCATTTTCCTACGTGTTTACTGGAACCTATTACCAGAATTCAAAGGATCTCTTGATAGTAAAAGAGTTTCACGGAGTTTAGCCTAATTTGAGGCATGTGAGAAGTTCACAAGAAATAGAGAAATAGCTCTCAATTACTTGGGAAAAGGCCCTTTACACTTATATATAATATATATATTTTTATATATTTATATATAAAAATATATATATTATATATATATATAAATATATTATATAATATATAATATATATTATATATATTTATATATAAAATATATATATATATTTTAGCTTTATCTTCTTTCCTTAATATTTCCTAGGTAGAAATACAGTTAGTGAGGAAGAACAATCCAGATGCTAGACCATCTGGAACTATGATGGCTTCCCTAGCAACATTCTCTTTTTTCTGGTACTCAGTCCTGCCGGCGCACTGAGCTGGACTCCACGGCAGTGAAGGATTTACGTGCCTATTTTTGCAAAAGGCTCTGGGGACGAAAGGGGTCACACATGAGTGTCATTATTCATGTAGGGATAAGTGCGAAGTAGGAATGCACTATTTGATGAATATTAAGAATAAAAGCTCCTCGCTTATCATAGCGAGTCAAAAATGAGTATTCATTTTTTTTTCATTTTGATAATCAGATGGACTGATTTCAAAAATCTAACTCAAATAAAGTAAACAAGTAAATGCAGTCTCATAGGCAAGTCAATTTAGTAGTTGCTTGAAAGGTGCAAAGCCATAATTCCCCTTGGAGAGAAAGCAAGCTGAAAAGAGACGTAGCCAGGCAGTCGTTTTCCCAAGTCCCCTTAATAACTAGCCCTCAATACCACTTCCGTCACCATTTACAGAATGTTTATAATGTGTCAGCCACCTTTCTATCACCGCATTGAATCCTTGTAACAACTGGATGAGATAATGTTATTACACTTCACACATGAGGAAAGCGATGTGTCAGAATCCAAAGCTTTGTTGGGCCTTCTCTCCACAGAGCTTGTGAAAGCGCCTTTCCTGCCCTGTCCCAACCACACACACACACTTTTTTGAGTCAAGATGTGCTCAATGTACACTGACTTCTTTGGCATTTCCTTAAAACCTGGCGATACAAGAATACTGCATTTTACCTTGCTTGTATAAAGCAGTCTTCTCTTGATACTGGATCCTTTGTTAGCTGGGCTTCTTATGAGAGGACCTGCTAGGTGAACAGCACCATACATAACCTTGGCCTGTTGGGCCATCCTTGGCTGGACAGGGAGGACGGTATATCCAGATCCACGTATCACGTCTTTTTTTTTTAGAATTTTTTAATGTTTATTTATTTTTGAGAGAGAGAAAGGCAGAGCTTGAGTTGGGCGGGGGGCGGGGGCGAGGGGGAAGCAAAGAGAAGCAGACACAGAATCCGAAGCAGGCTCCGGGCTCTAAACTGTCAGCACAGAGCCCGACACGGGGCTTGAACCCAAACCCACGAGCAGTGAGACCATGACCTGAGCCGAAGTCAGATGCTTAACCAACTGAGCCATCCTGGTGCCTCAACATATCACGTCTTTTAAGGCACAGTTCAATCACTCACCCTGTGGAATCATTCTCAAGGACTAGCATTCCTATGGTTTCCATAGAAAGACAATTTAAAACGTTTGTGGGGGGGCTGGGGGGATGGATCAGAGAGTTTTTGCAGGGTTTACAAAGTCTACATATGCCCCCACCCTGGTTTAGCCTGACAACTCTAATCATGCCCTGGCACGCTGCCAGAAAGCGACTTCTCTCTCATTCTCCCCAGATGTCTCTGCCGTCATCTGTGGGACAGGCCAAATAAAGCATGCAAAGTGCACAGCCATTAGCGCATTTGCTGCCACCAAAAGGGCAGCACTGTCACCCAACAATTGCTACTCATTGTCTCAGGGGGGGGGTGTGTCTCCAGTTCTTGGTTCAAGGAGAGAAGGGCTATGAGAACTATGGCGTAGGGAACACTAGGCCATGGATGAAAAAGTAGGCATCGTTCCATGCCTATGCAAGGTGAAGACTTGTTCATGGTTACACAGTTATTTAGAAACGGGTCAAGACTCCTGATGTCTTACCACTACCCAGTGGTCATTCGCCACACGGGCGGCCTGATGAGACACAGCCAGGGTTTGAACTCCAGCTCTGCCAGAGGCTGAGTAACCTTGGGCACAGGATTTTCTGTCTCCGGGTTTCAGCAGTCTCATTTGGAAATGGTAGTAATATGCTCTGCTGGTGAGGGGTGAGGACAGGGCCGCCTCAAGGGCGTTCAGCCTGTGCAGTTACACACGGCCCAGGCTCAGAAGGGCCCTCCATTTGGTTCAATCATGTCATACTGATATGTGTAATAATTTAACTCTGAACTTGTGTTTCATAGGTGACGTCCACCAGGACAGGGGAGCATGCACGTGAGCAGATGAGACAGGTGAGGAGGCCGATCCTGCGCTCCGTTTGCACATGGTGTTCGCAGGGCCCGGTGAGCACAGAACTCCAGGCACCAAGGTCCATGCCGCGAGTTCACGGAGACTCCAGGGGAAGGCAAGGCATGGATGTTCCCCCTACCACCCAATAGCCACGGCCAACCTCCGTTCGAATCGGAATGCTCACTTCAAGTGCAGAAAGAAGGCAATGGTGAATAGTCTTCCAGAAAACAACCAACCAAGGAACCCTACCTTATCCTTTCTGACTCCGATGGCCAGTATTCGCCAACCATTTACACGGAAAATGATGACATAGAAGAAGGAGGAAGGTAGGACGGCCCATTTCCCCCTTCCTTCCATCGACAAGCCAAGGACAGAGAGCACTGGTAGGATGTGCAGGCATCAAGAAGCCAAAGAGAAACAGCTGAGTTAGTTGTGTGCAGAATCCTCACTCTTCTTGAAAGAATGAAATACGTATGTGTCTGCAATCTATGTGAATTGAATTGTATAACTTCAGTGATTCCATATCATATCTGATGCTCTCACATTTGCGTTTAAAATGAACGCTGCACAATATAAACATGAAAGGTCCAATTCATGTTAATAATATAAAATTTTACTTTACTGGGGACATGAAAGAGCAAAGGAAAGCACTGCGACAAGGGGAGAGAGAGTGTGGAATAAAAGAAAAGGCTTTATATTTTAGTGCCTTTGACGGGACTTTATTCCTGCACTTCAAGCAAGGGGTCCCACATTTCCCTTTTGCGCTGGGCTTTGCAAACCCTGTGCCAGGCGCGGGGTGAGGATGAGCGATACTCCACATGAGATGAAAGAGCCCCGAGCCGAGACCCACTATGAGAAAAGGCAGTAACGAATGTTTCGTTTCTTATTGCTTCATCAATTACAACAAAATAGGATAGGCTTGAAAACTGTAAAATTCCAGTTTTCAACACCATTTTAGGATCTCAGGAGCCTTTTGAAAATATTGAATCTGGGGGATTTAACTTACAACGCCTTGAAAGAGTTCAGTACCTCCTGATCCCTTGGTACATAACCTTTGCTGCCAAGTGAGACACGGCGTGTGGTGCCGACCGTTAAAGAAAGAATGGACATCGATGTGAAGAAATCCTCCCGGGAAGACAAAGTCATTCTCCTCAGCCCGTTCACTCATTCAGCAAGTATTTACTGCATGCTTACTGAGGGTCAGTGGCTGATCTATGTGTGGGATATCACAGCGAACATACTAGAAATCTTTGCTGGATGGAGTTTACATTTTAGCTATGGAGGTGGAGTGGAGCTGATATAATAAAAAATATATATAAGCAAAAAATATATATGGGATATAAATGATAAGAACTATGGGGGAAAAAATCAAGCCCGGAGGATAACGTGCTGGGGAAAGGAATTGGGGTTTTACGTGGGTGGCCTAGGAAAGCGTCTTTGAGAAAGTACCATTTGAGTAGGCCTGACGTAGGTAGGAGCATAAGCAATGTGTTATCTGAAGAGCATCTCAGACAGAGCGAACAATAGGCCCAAAGGTCATAAGATAGAGCCCATTTGGCGTGTTCAAGGCACTGAGAAGGCCAGCGAGGCTGGAGGCAAGGATCTGGGAAGGCACTTGGGTTTTAAATGTGAGTGAGGTGGGAAGACATGGAGGGTTTGGGCTCAGAAAGTTGTGCTCTCTGCTGGCCATTCTCTGGCCTGGACCCTCCTGGCTTCTGTGTGGTGACCAGAGTGAAGGTGAGTCAGCACAGATGTAGAATGTTGAATTAGTGCATGAGATTAAAAAAAAAAAAGCTTAGAGTGAGAAGGTGACATGACAAAATGAGATGAAGGAAAGGTTTAAGAAATAAGGAACAGCAATAAATGAAACACTAAGGAATAGAAGAGACACTGATAAAATATCTAATTCCTAACTTAGGAAAAAGCTTGAAATGATCTCAATGAATGCAGAACAAAGCATCTAAAACAAAGAGAGAAGACCAATAGACATTCAAAATAAAGGAAGACTTAAAAAAACAAAATTTTATATCCTGGATGTGGAGAACGTAAGAAGCAGAGGTTATATTCAAAGATTAACCCACAAGGATTTCCCAGAAATGAAAATAGGTATGATGTTGCAGATTTAAAGAGTATAGATCTAATATTTTGGCAAAATTTGATACAGAATGCCAAGTCCAGGTCCGACCCTAAGCTTCTGAACTTCCAAGGTTATCACTCCCATTTGTCCAGGTAAGAAAATAACCGAAACAAAACCCTA
This sequence comes from Mungos mungo, assembly GCA_004023785.1. Classification (NCBI taxonomy): domain Eukaryota; kingdom Metazoa; phylum Chordata; class Mammalia; order Carnivora; family Herpestidae; genus Mungos; species Mungos mungo. The sequence goes on along the minus strand of PISW01001562.1, from coordinate 104,437 downwards.
TACCTCACAGAAAGGGAAAAGCTCAGGCTCACCTCAGATGTCTTGACAGCACATGGATGTGTAGAAGACCATGGGGCAATTCCTGGGAATCTTGAGGAAAGAAGGTGGATGTCACAAGCACCTTACATATAGCCCAAATGTTCAGACATCAAGGTAAAACCATCACAAACACAGAGGTGCCCAGGAAATACAGCACCACACACTCTTCCTGGGCAACAGCTTGACCACAGCACCCAGCCAATTAAGAGATGAGGCCACAGAAACTCAGATATTGTGGGAGAGGACCGGCAGCGAGAAGGAAGTTCTGTTATATAAGACCCTGATTACTGGGTTATGGGTATAGAAAAAAATGAAAATGTCGTGAGTACAAAGGGTTAAAAACAACATGAAAAGGATATTATAACTAACAAAAATCAGGAGGTGAGTAGGAGGGTTGCTGTCCTGGTTTTCACAGCAGGAAGAGAGTGACCTGCACCAGACCGTCCGAGATTCTCAGTCTTGGCATCTCTTAGAAGAGTCTGAAATCACACAGTTGCTTCATCTTTGCTTCGAGGTTATTGCCAACCTCACCACTGTTTTCATACATCAGCTCCTGCTTCTTGGACTTGGGAAGGCAAATGTATCTTTAGCATTCTTTAAGAAAAGGGAGATGACAGGGGCGCCTGGGTGGCTCAGTTGGTTAAGCAGCTGACTTCAGCTCAGGTCATGATCTCGTGGTTTGTGAGTTTGAGCCCCGTGTCGGGCTCTGTGCTGACAGCTCAGAGCCTGGAGCCTGCTTCAGATGCTGTGCCTCCTTCTCTCTCTGTTCTTTCCCCATTTGCTCTGTCTCTCTCCATCTCTCAAAAATAAACATTAAAAAATAAAAGAAAAGGGAGATGACTTGCCTTTTTACAGAATTTTTAAAAATTATTAGTTCAAGAACTGAAATTATTGCTAATTTATTTATATCTAGGATTTCTATGGTATCTTCCCTTCAGAAAGATGACAAAGAATAGCCACATGGGGTTTTATTTTATCTTTCTAGTTAGCTAGCCTACATATTCATGAAAATGCCATGAAATTCCTTATGACAAGACTTTCATTTATCAACATATGTCCAGGTGTAACGCTATGCCTTGGGGGGTGCTGCCCCATCTATTCCCCTTCTGTTCCCATTCTCCCCCTCTTTTGAATGGGCACTGAGCCGTATGACTACTTGCCTTGGCCACGGCTGACTGAATTATTAGTAGACTCTGGATGCAGTGGGGGGGGGGGTGGAGACTAGGAAACCCATATATCAGCCGGTCAAACACTTACAATTTATATTCTGCCTTGAAAAAGACGAGCTGGGGACGCCCCGGTGGCTCAGTTGGTAAAGCAGCTGACTCGATTTCGACACAGGTCATGATCTCACAGATCCATGCTCAGCCCTGAGCCTGCTTCGGATTCTCTCTCTCTGCCCCTCCCCTGCTCACACATGCTCACTCTCTCTCTCTCTCTCTCAAAATAAATAAACCTAAAAGAAAGAAAGAGAGGAGGGAGGGAGGGAGGGAGGAAGGAAAGAAAGAAAGAAAGAAAGAAAGAAAGAAAGAAAGAAAGAGAGAAAGAAAGAAAGAAAGAAAGAAGGGAGGGAGGGAGGGAGGGAGGGAAGAAAGAAAGAAAGACAGAAAGAAAGAAAGAAAGACAGAAAGAAAGAAAGACAGAAAGAAAGAAAGAGAAAGAAAAAGATGAGCCAGGCCAACTGGGTTTTCACTCTTGGGAATCTGAACTAAGAGACATATAGAAAAGTCCCAGTCAGTGGTGGGTACTTGCATTACAAGGTCAAGTAAGGCCAGGTCAAGGGCACACATCACAGAGCCACATGAATACCAAACTTCCAAGGGGCAGAGCGTCTGAGAAAGCCAAGAGGGAGGGAGGAGAAAAGGACATTTCCCAAAACTGAGTTGATGGTCCTGGAGGGGACTGGAACTTTACACTTTCTAAGGCTGGCTGTTCAGCATTTCCTGGGCTCCTATGAAACTTCTTTCTGTTCTTAGACATACACATTCTCTCCTTTTTTGGGTCCCTCATTTCCCTTGGACATTCACTTCTTTTTATAAAATAATTTTATGTTTTTTATTTTTGAGAGAGAGAGATGGCACAAGTAGGGGAGGGTCAGAGAGAGAGGGAGACACAGAATTCGAAGCAGTCTCCAGGCTCTGAGCTGTCAGCACAGAGCCCGACGCAGGGCTCAAACCCACAACTGTGAGATCATGACCTGAGCCGAAGCCGGAAGCCAGACACTTAACCGACTGAGCCACCCAGGTGCCCTGGACATTCACTTCTACAATTCAAACCTGGTTCCTAGAAACATCGCAGTGGGTGATTTAATGCACCTGGAAGCAGCTTTCGGCCAATGATACATGGGGAGGTGGGTGACAAATGCCTCAGCTGGACTGTCTCGGAGGCATATTCTGCACTTATCTCCCCGGCTCCCCAGTAGTTCAGCTTTGGCTGCCCACACTGCCCATTCACCTTTTATTAGCTTTCCTCCCCTACCCATGCTTCCTGGGATCACCTTTTTTTTTTTTAATAAATGCTTATTTATTTAGTATATATATCTCATATATATATATATATGAGAACATGAAGGGGTGTGGAGAAGGACAGAGAGCGAGGGAGACAGAGAATTCCAAGCAGGAGTTCAGCACTCATAGCACAGAGCCAGACGCGGGGCTCAAACTTACAAACCATGAGATAGTGGCCTGAACCAAAATCAAGAGTCAGACACTTAATTGACTGAGCCAGCCAGGCACCCCTCCTGGGATTACCTTGTAAATAAATAATTTGTCCTCAAATTCTTGTCTCAAGGTCTGCTTTGGGTGGAGTTCAAAACAAAAGAGAATTTAAACTTAAATTCAGAGGATTCATTCTGTCTTTTATGGTAAGTTAAAAAAAATGGTCTCGATCCTTGGATCACTTTCAACTAGTCCTTTACTTTAAATCAGAGACAACTTCTAAGTAAAATAATACCCTGAATTAACCAAATATGCTCATCAAACAATATATTTTTTTTCTCAAGAGACTCAATGGTGGATTGGATCATTTTGTTGTACAAACACAATGGAATTTGGATGCATACACACTGTGCTAATGCGCCTCTTCCTTTAAAATATGTAAATGAACCTACTTGGATGGACTCTGGTAACAGGGGTCAAATCTAACAACAGCCTCATAAACAAATATGACCCCAAATATCCAGTAAGCCAGCAATTGTGTTTTAGGCAGAAGGATGTGATTTACAACCTTTATCCAGTTCTACAGAAATGAGTCATTTCATAATGATGTCCTATTGTATTTACATATATCCATGAGCTCTCTTTAAACACTTTTAAACAGCTGTACCTTTCTACAACCCAATGAAAGTCTGTGCTAGTACAACACGCCATGTGTCAGGCTGGCTGTATTTCTGAAAGAGGTATACAAAGTGGTTTTATTCCCTTCCTCCATTCTCGCTGCTCCCCAGCAAAATAGAGAACATTCTGCATATGATTGGATTTGTTAGGGTTTGAGAAGATTAGGGGAAGGACAGGAAGAGAAATATTTAGAACTTAAATTCTTCTTGGTTTTGGATCTGAATGACACAATATAGTTTTTCCCTTCCTAGATATCAAATATACTCAGAGCGCTGAACATGCACCAGTTTGCTTCACTGGCTATTACATTTGTACACAGAAAAAAAGCACTAAGCCTCAAGAGTAGCATTAAACCCTAGCATCGTGCAATTGAAAGGAAAGTGAGCAAAAATCAGGGAATAATGAAGAGAAATAAATTAGAGTTGGCTCATTAATTATGCTAACAAATATTTACTGAGCATCTATAATATGCATAATATCACCTCTGAGGGGCTGAAAGCAGTATACAGATCAAAGATGCCTAGATTAAGCCCTCCATGAGCTTACATTCTACTAGGCAAATAGCACAAGGATATAAAATAACTCTAAAGAGGTATCAAGGGGTTGGAATCAGAAAGACTAAGAAAATGCTACAAAGGTTTGAGGGGCGGAATGCTTGCTGCATTGGGCTCAACGTCTCCCCAGCTGCTACCCCCAGAAAACCAACTAGACCACTCCTGGTACCCAGATGAAGAAGCTTACCAAAAATGTGTTGGAACCAATTACTTATACCCTCCTTCGACTCTTAAAATAGACCAACTGAACCATGATCTGTGCTAGACCAAGTTCAGCTGATAGTATTCCTAAACAAATTAACATCACCTAGTATTTCTAAATAGGATAATACTGGACCAACTGATGACCTCAACAATGAGGCAGTTATTTATTAAGCAGGCTATACCCCTGCAGTCGCTGGCTACCAAGTGATTACAGAGTTTGACTGTTCCCTTCAAGGACAAGTCTGGCCGGAGGAAAAGATAACAGATGAACATACCCAGCTACATACTAGAATTCACATGATAGCACTTCGGGGAAAAGCGTGATAAGAAACAGAACTGGGAATTGTCCCACAAGAGGAGCAAACGTTAAACACCCTGGAATATTCTGGTGATGTCAAAAATGACCTTACAAAATGATCTGGGTAGGGATGGACAGAAGGGGAGGAGGCAGAGTACTGGCAATGGTCCCAAGTATTTGGCTTTTCTTCCCAAACTTATCTTTTTCTCCGTGGGGACTCATTGTATGTCATGAGAATTCTCCCTCTCCCCTTGGCCGCACACAGACCTTTGTGAGCTGGATTTTTCTGGGCACTCTGAGTCAGACCATCTCTGACGTCCTCTGATTCATTTCAGTTGCTAACTATGGCTACAGAACTTGGATGAGGAAAGCGCTCTAAACAGCCACCAAAAACTTGGGGGCACCTGCAGAATAATAAAGAAACCAGCCAATTAACGTCTCTGACTAAAGATCCTACCTACCTGTGCATCTTGTGTTTGCAGACCCTTAAGTGGTAGGGACCTAAGGGGTATTGAAGGTCAAGATACGGGATGTAAACAGACATGAGTATCCATATGAGATTTTTTTTTAAATTTATTTTAGTGAAAACTGGTTATTCCACTTCTGGGGAAGAGCTCTGACTTAATTTAGAATGGTATTAAGTGCACTTTTAATGCAAAAGAGTGCAGTCCCTGGGGAAAGTGGTTTGGCAGTTCCTCAAAAGGTTAAACATACAGTGACTGTATGACTCAACACCCCCACTACTAGGTACGTACCCAAGAGAACTGAAAGCATATGTCCAGGGGTGCCTGGGTGGCTCAATTGGTTAACCATCCCACTCTTGGTTTTGGCTTAGGTCATGATCTCACAGTTTGTGGGTTTGAGCCCCACATCGGGCTACTCGCTGACAGTACAGAGCCTGCTCGGGATTCTCTATCTCTCTCTCTCTGCCTCTCCCCCACTTACACGTGTATGTGCACACATGCTCTCTCCCTCAAAATAAATTTAAAAAGGAAAACATATATCCATAAAAAATTGTACTTATGTGTTCATAGCAGATTCATAATACCCAGAAAGCAGAAACTCAAATGTCCATCGTCTCATAAATACATAACCAAATTGTGGTATATCCCTACAATTTAATATTATTTGACCACAAAAAGGAATGAAGCCCTGACACTTGCTACGACCTGGGTGAACTGTGAAAACCTGATGCTGAGTGAAAGGAGCCAGACCCAGAAGGCCACACGTTGTGTGATTCGAATTACATGAAATTCCAGAAGAGGCAAATTCCTAAAGACAGAAAGCAGATCGGTGACCGCCAGGGGCTGGGGAGAGCTGGTAACAGGGTGTGGCTGCTAATGGATATAGAGCTGTTTTAGGGGTGATAAAATGTCCTGGGATTAGACAGGAGTCATGGTTACACAACCCTCCGAATATCCTGAACAAGCCACAGAATTGTCCGTGTAAAATGGTATGTTTTTATGGCGTGCGAATTATACCTGCATTTTCTCAATGTATGAAATGTACTAAGCACGGTGTTAGATGCTGGAGAAACAGGCCGTGTTCCTGCCTATCAGAACCTTACCACTCGGTAGGGAGAGACCTGGACACGCATAACCATCTGAGAAGGAGCACCTGGGTGGCTCGGGCAGCGCCGCCCCAAGAAGGGAGGTCCGGAGAGGCTTCCCAGCAAAGCTTCTCCAGAGCTGCAGATCAAGCTAACCTAAGAACAATTTCAAGAATCCTTTCATCTCCTCTTCTGCAATGTTAACCGGCAGAGAGAAGCCTGGGTCTTCATCAAATCCCACCTGTAACTTATATGGCAGCTCTTGGGAAAGTCATTTCACTTCTCTGAGCCTCAGTCTCCCAGGCCCTTAAGAGGTGTTGATATCAAAGTTTTATTTCTACTTGTAAGAGGTGCCTGGGTGGCTCAGTCAGTTCTGTGTCTGACTCTTGATTTCAGCTCAAGTCATGATCCCAAGGTCATGGGCTTCAAGCCCTGCGACAGGCTCCATGTAAGTGTGTAATCTGCTTCAGATTCTCTCTCTCTCTCTCTCTCTCTCTCTCTCTCTCTCTCTCTCCCCGCCGCCCCCCCCCACCCCGGCTCATGTATTCATGCTTGCTCACTCTCTCTCTCAAAAAAAAAAGCATCTAGAATTCTAAGACACACGAGAGTCCATCTAGAATTCTAACATATTTAAATTTGAAGGTCCCAGGGCACCTGGGTGGCTCAGTCGGTTAAGCATACAACTTCAGCTCAGGTCATGATCTCACGGTTCATGGGTTTGAGCCCCGCATCAGGCTCTATGCCTGGAGCCTGCTTCAGTTTCTGTGTCTCCCTCTCTCTGACCCTCCCCTGCTCGCACTGTCTCTCTCTGTCTCTCAAAAAAAAAAAAAAACATTTAGATTTGAAAGTCCCATGAATTCTGATTCTGCAAAGGATTCCTCTCATGCATTCTGTGTGGTGCCTTCCCGAGGCTGACAAAGGAGTCCTCGCTCTCGTGGCTACCTCTACGTCCTAACAGCACGCACACTCTGTTCCCTTCCCACTGGCAGCCTTCGTCAGCGCCTGGGCTGGCTACCTGTCTGCTCTAATGAATGACACATCATGTCCCATTGCTTTCCCATTGGCAGCCTTTGCCCTGCATCCCAGGGCCGCTCCAGACTCCTGTCTGACTCACAAAGTTAACAGGAGTCTATAATCCTAGGCATTGGGCTATACCCCACAATCATTAGAATCCAATGATGCTAAATCAGGGGTTTCTGTGGGTAGGCCACGCTTAGTAGGAACGTTTTTTAAAAGTTTTTTAAAGCCAGGATAAAAGCAATGCCAGACAATAAATTTAAAGACTGCTTTCTCCTCTGACTTTAAATAAGATTAGTTTTTAAGTACATATAATTAAAACGAATGAAGCATTTCAGCATAGTTAGTTAGTCAAGGGAGTAAACGAGATGGGAACATTTCCTGTGATAATAGTTACTTGTCCACATTGCTGAACATGAATGAATGAATGAATGAATGAGTGAGTGAGTGAGTGATAAAGAAACAAAAAACCACAAGGCTGGACCAGCAGGGTCAGACAGGGTAACTAAGTGAAAGATGTCCTCGATTTTTTTCTAGCCACTTTCATAATATTCAGATATCTCCCTTCTGTTCATACTTTGGGTATATCTTTCCTATTTGCCAGCTCAAATCCTATTTCCTCTTGCCCAGGCCACCCCAGGCCCAAGTGACTTCTCCTTCCTTTGACGTCTACTAGTATTTACTACCTAATCATTTCTTTGGCTTCTCACACTTTTGGGGTTGAGAGAAGCAGAAAAGGGGGCAACATTGATTGAGAACCTGCTGGTATATTTTCTCCTTCTATATTTATATTTATTTTAGTCCTCATAATACTACTGTCATGTAGGTAGTATCATCCACCTTTGCCATGGGATAAAGCCAAGGCTCAGAGATATTAAGTAACATGTGCAGGTCACACATCTAATGAGGAGGCGTGCTGGACTTTGAACTTGGCAGGGCAGTCTGACCCCACAGCCCGGCATCTGCAGCCACTGCCCAGGGAGCCTCCCCCAGCCTCAGCTACTTGAAGGCAGGGAGACAATTTTATGCCCCTTGCGTTGTTAACACAGTGATTTAATTTCTGCAAACATTCATTCATTCATTTACTTGTACACTTACAGGCTCCTCCGTGCCAGGTACTATATAAAATAAAACTATGACTGTGGCTCTCTCCCCCCCTCAGTGAGGAACTCCCAGCGCATCAGAAGAGAGGCTTATAAATAGGCAACTGCAATAGAAATACACACAGGATGCTGTGGAAACACAGAGGGGGGTGAGGCGAGAAGGAAGACGAACCTGCCCAGAGTGGGGTGAGGCCAGAAGACAAATCTGCCCAGACAAAGCTGACTCTCAATCCTGCGGGAGAGTCCAGGGGACCGGGAAAGCCATTCCACGTGCGAGAGAGGCTGACGGGGAGAGGGGCCTTTGAACATCTGTGACACAGAAGTCTGATGTGGGCGTTTGGGGGTTAATGGTTGGACATGATAGAAAGGCAGGGCCTGACCGTCAAGAGCTTGAAACTGTGATTCTGGGAAATCGGATTAAACTAATGCAATCGGAAGCCTTGAGAGGCTAACAGGGGGCACTGATAACTGTAAATCAAAAGAAAAAACATGAGTGATCGAAAGCTTTACAGTACAGATGAAATCTCCCGTCTCCTTTGGTGCCTTCCCAAGACCTAGGAGAAACTGTGCACCAACCATCACTTCCATCCCCCAAAGAATAAAAGTCAAAGTAAGACTGCTCACGTAAGGGAGCCACACGCCATTATCCAACTGGACATGGCCCTGGTGGCCCGGCGTGCCAGAGGGACAGGGGCCAGCTCCTTGCGAGCACCGGATTCCTGTTACTACTTTGTGCTCAGGACAGCCATGAGTCTAAGCCGCCAGTCAGGAGAGCAGGGCTGAAGGGAGGAAGGACACTTGTTCTTGCAGTTATCTCTCGGGATACAGTGTTTTCATGGCCAGGTCAAACACGTCTCTCGAATTTAAGGGAGGGTCTTTACAATTGAATCTGAGATTTACAAAGTATTAAAAAACATTTTCCCAACAGAGTGCTTCAGGATCACCAGGAAGATGCCACAGAAAAGCTCCGGAGAGCCTTGAGGGATGTCTCTTTGAAGGAGACAACAAAGTCCGTCAAGCCCGAAGCCCTGTCCCCAGCCCTTCGACATACATGTCCAACCTGTGGGGCTGGGATTCGTGACAGTAAATGGAGTGAGAAAAGGACACGAAAAGAAATGTTACAGCATCATAGTATCATATGTCGTGGTCAGTTCGAAAACAGGCTGCTATCACTTTAAAAAACAACAATTTGCCAATACCCAGGAGGTTCTCAGGCATGTGAGTATTTGGGTCTTGGGGAGGCCATCCCAAGTGAAGACAGTCCCTAGGGGTGTACAAAACAGAACAAGGAGAACACAGCAGGTGCTGGAGCCAAAGCAAAAACACCTTTCTATCTTCGGGGATATGAATTATTTTTCGGGGGGGAGGACTGCCAAGTCTACTTCGGTCCCTGGTCTCCAGTCCAGAACATTCTGCCTTGGGATTTGGACTCAGCTGACAACAGAATCACTGGGCCCTTGCCAGATATCCTTAGGACTTTTGAAAACAGTGCCAGTCTCTTCCTGTTTGTTTGTCAAGAAGATAACTTGCCCTAAATATGCTCTTTCGTTTTTACTAGACCCAGCAGCTCAGAGAGACAGAAAGAAACACAGGTTTGGGGCACCTGGGTGGCTCAGTCGGTTGAGCTCAGGTCATGATCTTGCGGTTTGTGGGTTGGAGCCCTGCATCGGGCTCTGTGCTGACAGCTCAGAGCCTGGAGCCTGCTTCGGATTCTGTGTCTTCCTCTCTCTCTGCCCCTCCCCCACCCCTGCTCTATCTCTCTCTGCCTCTCAAAAATAAATAAATGTTAAGAAAAGTTTTTAAAGAAAGGAACACGGGTTCAAAAACTCTTCTAGGTTCCTACAGGAAAACAAAGAGAAAAACCCATACAGATCACTTATATTTGTGAACCAGGGAAAAGAAATGTTTCCTAATTTTCCTGGGAAAAACAATTTATTTTATGTAAAAAGTCATCACATTTGAGTTGCTTACAGTATTTAACTAGCCCTACTACGTCGTACACATTTTAAGTGCACCGCCACTCACCAGATCTCATGGACAGTCTGTCCTTAGACTCATAGGGCCGAGGCCACACAGTAAAATGGGTAAGACTCTAAACTTGGGTATCAGTCAAGCTGGTATCAAGTCCAAGTCTAGCTCTTCCACCCACTACCTATGTGACTTTCAGCAGGTTTCTTTTAACATCAGATGCCTTGGTTTCCCCACCTAGAAAAAGAGGAGAAAAGGAGTACTCCCTTTCTTGAGTTATTATGAATGTTTCATGAGAAAAAATTATAAAGCAGTTGGCACAGTGCCTGAGATCTAGCAGGCTCTCAGTGAAAGGTAGCTTCATTCATTCTTCTAGAACAGTACTTCGTTCATGATCAGAGAGAGTCACATTCACATGCAGAAGCTATTTTGTATCTTCACAAACATGTTTGTTTTGGCTGCGTCCCATCTTTTTGCCAATTCCCCTCCTGTTCTTAAACGGAGGAAACAGTTCCTTGCCTACTAACTTCCAAGGGTTGTTTTGAGCACGACAAAGGCAAGATGTATGTAGGGACATGTCGAAGAGCCTAGGGCCCTGTACAACTCAAAGTAGGAGCTGACGGGCGCCTGGGTGGCTCAGTTGGCTAAGCGTCTGACTTCAGCTCAGGTCATGACCTCACGGTTTGTGAGTTTGAGCCCTTTGTCAGGTTCTGTGCTGACAGCTCAGAGCCTGGAGTCTTCTTTGGATTCTGTGTCTCCCTCTCTCTGCCCCTCCCCCACTCGTGTTCTGTTTGTCTCTCTCTTTCTCAAAAATAAACAATAGCTGGGCACCACAGACTAACAGGATGCTGTACCATCTTGAGGTCTTTCTGGCAGCTGCCGGAAGCCTTTGCCAAATACCCCAGAGCATCCTGCCAGGAGCTGCTCCCTTCTGAGCACTTGGCCTTGCTAAGACAGGAACACACAGGGCTGCGGGAGGGGGCACTTCCCCCAAGCACCTGTCCCAGACAGGATATTCCGAGCACACGTGGTGGCTTCTTGGGAATCCCACCTCCTGTATTGTGCTGGGCCCCACCAGCACCAAGTCTGGGCCTTTATTCCTTCACAGCAGTGGAAGACGAACAATAGAAATCATTATTTGTTAAAATAACAAACCGTTTGACTGTATTATTATCCTGGTTAAAATTTAATGGATGCTTGTATGTGCCACCACACGCCACACAGCTTTGAGATGCGTGGTCTCGTTTCATCCCCATAATCAACACGGCCCTTAGACCCGGCCCCTGGTCCCAAATCGCACCTTCCTCAAAAATGTCCAAGTCCCCTGCTGGTGACTGGTATCAGCTAGGGCCCCCAGCGATGTGATGCTCAGGTTGGGCTTTCCAGCCTTCTCTTTGGAGCTCTCTCTGATGACCCTCTTTGTTTCTCCTATGCTGGGCAGGGGGTTGACCAGATGCCCCGAGGAGCTCTAAGACTCCTGTCAATGGGATTATCTCAGGGGGCCTGGAGCTGACTTGATTCCAGGAGGGGATTTTGGTGAGTGATCACTCCCTCAGGCTGGCATGATATCTCTTTCCCACGATTGAACAAGATCAGGCTGTTGACACATTGATTTGGGGTGACTCAGAGTGTTCATGTACACAGGGGCTCCACAAAACACTATTTGCCCAGGGACTCAGATACCCTAGGGGTGGACCTACTCACAGCATTCAGAAGATATGCATTCTTCTGCATATCTTATGGATAAACTGTGACTTAGATACACTAATTTCCCCAAATAATACATTTGGTAAGTTGAAGGGCTGGGATTGAAATTCTGGAAGGTCCAACTCCAAAGCCACACACAAAATGAATCCCCCAGATTTCCTTATCTGCCTTCTCTAAGATATGGATATCCCAATGATGGTTATTCTTTCCTCTACCCAGGGCTCACTTTGATACTGTTTGTTCTCTTGTTCGCTTGTCACTGAACCTACGGACAAGAAATTGTCCAGCACGCTCTCATTCAACCACAGTTTACTGGCTGAATCCCCTTGACTTCCTGCCTTCTCCCACCAGCAGACCTTATCTCTTTCATTGAGTATCAACAGCTCATTCCAAATTCTGATTTGAATCTCTTTCAGGGGAAGCATTCAGTAGAAGACCAAACACATTCACGATAAAGTATTGGCTCCGAGAGAAACCTACATGTTTAGTTTTTATCCCTAATTGTGGAATAGACTCCCCCCCCCCCCAATAAAGGGATTTAGGTGTCTGCCAGCATGGAGGTGTGATATTTGAGAGAGGTGCCCTGAACTGTAAGAGGTGGGGTCAGCTGGTTCTGAATCAAGTCATTCCGGGGTGGCTGATGAAGTGGCTGGGAGTAGAGGTCATGGCTTCTCCATCCCCACTTAGGCTGCCCTGAAAAGGACGAAGCAGAGAATGAGAGAACCAAGGAAATCTCACATCAGCATCTGTCCAGTCCCCACATGGTCCTGCCTTAGCGCTGATTTGCTAGCCACTCTTCCCCGTCCCCACCAGCACTCAGTATAGCCCCAGGGAGATACCGCTGCACCCCCACTAGGATGGGGAGAATCACAAGTCAGATCATTACAAGCCCTAGCAAGTATGTGGAGAAATAGCAGACATCATATGCTGCTGGTGAGAATGTAAAGTGGTGCAGCTGCTTTGGAAAACAGCCTGGAAGTTCCTCAGGAGGTTAAACATGGTGACCAGGGGACCCACAAGTCTCCCTCGTATCTATACACCCAAGAGAAACAAAAACGTACATCCACACAAAAACTTGTATATGAATGATCATAGTGGCATTATTCACAATAGTGAAAAAGGTGAAAACCCACCCAAATGTCCATCAACTGACGAATGGATAAACCAGATGTGGAATAACCATACAGCGCAACAGTATTTAGCCACAACGATGGGCATGAAGTAGTGATATATGACATGACATGGATGAATCTCGAAAACATGCTGAGTGAAAGAAGCCAGGCACAAGAGACCACATGTCATATGATTCCACTCGTACAAAATGTCCAGAATAAAGGATTCTATAGAGACGAAAAGTAGATTAGCGGTGGCCTAAGATAAGGGTGCGGTTGGAGAGGAGCGGGTGTTGGGATAAGAGTGAAGGGTCCACGTTTCTTTCTGAGATGATACAAATATTCCAAAAATTCACCGCGACGATGGTGGCACATGGCCCTGCATATCAGTGACTATACTAAAATCGTGTGTACTTTACATGGGGAAATTGTCCAGCACGCTCTCATTCAACCACAGTTTACTGGTTGAATCCCCTTGACTTCCTGCCTTCTCCCACCAGCAAACCTTACCTCATTCATGAGCATCCACAACGCATTACAAATTCGGATTTGAATCCCTTTCAGGGGAAACGTTCAGTAGAAGACCAAACACATTCACGATAAAGTATCAGCTCTGAGAGAAACCTACATGTTTAGTTTTTATCCCTAATTGTGGAATAGACTTCCCTCCCCCTCAATAAAGGGATTTAGGTGTCTCCCAGGATGGAGGTGTGATATTTGAAAGAGGTGCCCTGAACTGCAAGGTTCTCAGAAATCTGTTAAAATTAATTGCAAACAGCAAAATAAAACACCCCAATGTAGGTTAACTCACTTAACCTCGCCTCACCTAAATGCAATGCAGCCCTCCTCTTAGGTGTCCAAGAATCACCAGGTGTGTGTTTGACTTTCTGGCTCCTTTGGCTCATGTCCTTATGTTTGCAGGGACCATGGCTACTAGCCTTTGCTGTCTGTACTGACTCTGGCCTGATTCTGATAAGGAGCGAGCAGTCAAGTATCATCATCATCAATTAGACCCCCTAAGATGGACAAGGGGCCGCGTTCCAACGCACTGCACTGAGAAGAAGCCTCAACAGGTTCTCCAGATATTACAAACCTTTTTTTCTTTTTTAAATATCGCACAAGATGAGGACACCCGGGGCAGCAGCACAACTGCGGTCTCGCCTTGACACAGGTCATTCCTTACTCCTGGCGATACGCTGCCTTCCATGTGGATTTCCAACCCGCGCCTTAACATATGAAAGAACAGCATGCATGGAGAGAGAGCCTTCCTTTTCATCGCACTTCCTATTATAGACCAATGTGAGTACCAAGTTTGGAAAGAGACACCCTGGTTACTGAGATTATAAAATCATAGACAGAAATATCCTCGGAACTTAGCTCTGTAGCTGAGCTTCTGCTACATTCTCCTTCCCTCCCGCCCTCACCCCATTAATTATATATAAGGGATAGTGTTTCTTTTGAGGAATGCACTGGAGAAGAACGACTCTAAATAGTACTTCATTACTTAGGCCAATCACAAAACACGAAGCCAGGTGCAGAGGGGGCTCCTTCACTTACCGGGAGGATCCACTTTGCTAAACAAGTGCTCCAGGGTGCAGTAGGCCTGGGGGTGCAGATACAACAAGCGGGTGATGGTGGTGCGCCTGTGAGCAGGCCGGGGGGTGCTGGGGACACTCACGTCCTCCACAACCAGCGTCCTTCTGCACGAGCCCGGGGCGCTGGCTCCCCCAGAAGAGGACACTCTGCTCTTCCCAGAGCTGCACAGTTTCCCCAGGCACCTCAGACCGAGGAAGGAGGGCATCTTGGCTCGGATTGCAAACACAGGAGAATATGGGCAGCGGGAGCCCAAGAAGCGGCGCTTTCCCTTCCCCTCTTCTGGCTCCTTCTTGTTTTGTTTTGTTTTTCCCTCACTGCCCGGTAAAGAAGATTAGGGGAGACGTATTTAAGTGATTACCCTCAAGAGCTTAGGGCTGATCAGGTATAAAAACAGTCGCCACCCGGGAACTCACACCTATGTCAGTGTGAGACGTGAATGCATATTCAAAAATCAGATTAAACCGGGGAGCAAGAGAAAGGACAGTTGCAATATCTAAAAGGATTCACCTGCAAATATTCCTAGTATAGTAATATCTGGCACTCTTGGGCCATTGCTGCATGTACTGTGAACAGGCCTACGCATAGTTACACGTATGTAATCTAAAAATGCATGGCAGAAAAAACTCCGATAATAAGTGGAGGTTCTTCAGGATTTCAGATCTCATGGAAGACAGACCTCAAAGGAGATCCTCACGTCCAACTAGCAGCAAATCTAGCTCCAGGCCATAGTAAACAATCCTTTCCATCTTCTTCTTTTTAATTTTGAGGGAGAGAAAGAGAGAGAGAGAGGTGGGCAAAGGGAGGGAAAGAATCTTAAGCAGGATCTACGCTCAGTCAGTGTGGAGCCTGACACAGGGCTCGATCCCACAACCCTGGGATCCCGACCTGAGCTCAACCGACTTAGCCACCCAGGTCCCCCCAATCCTTTACACTTTCTACAGTGCCATGAATATCATTCTGCTTTGTTCCATCAATGCAATGCTAATAATATTCTTATTGTTCCTTCATGGGTTTCCTGCTACTGCAGAGTCTCTGACTAAATCACATGACGGAGGCAGAATTACCCAGTAGGTAGCTGTGTGTTTTCACAAAGTGGCAAGCTAGCGGGACCTGCACTCAACTGGGGTGCTGATATCTGAAGGGCAGCCCTAGTCAGGAGCGTTGGCCCTCTGACGTCCATCAGGAATGTTAAACACAACGTAAGACAGTCTGAAACCCCACATATCAGAGTGTCATTGGGCCATTGCATCCTAATATCACCTTCTTTTCATTAGAGCCCTTACACACTTTAAACAGAATAGAATTGTAGAGCTGGAAAGGCCTTCACAGATAATCTACTCCAGTGCTTCTTAAATATCGTTGTGCCTAAGAATCTTTTGTTGAGTTTTTGAAAAACAAACTCTAGAGCGCTAGCCCAAGACCTCCGAATGAGATGTTGTGGGGGTGAGGGAGTGAGACCCAGGAACTTCTGTTCCTCAAAGTTCCCCAGACTAGGACCGGTGTTCAGGAGGCACTGATCTCTGCCAGCTTTTTAAGATGAGGAAGGTAAGTCTCAGAGATGCTAAGTGACTCGCCCATGACAACGCAGCCAGCCCAGGGTGGATCCAGGTCTCCTGACTCCCAGGTTACGATCAGTCATGTCCTCCCACAAAAGCTATAAACAGATGAAGCATAGAAAGGGCACTGGTGTTTAATCTTAATGCAAGATTTGGCAAATGAGCTCAAGAAGCAGCAAATCCAAATTTGCTAGAGTGACCCTAGCCCAGTGGAAAGCACAGAAGGAATGGAGGAGCAGACTCTATCCCAGAGGCCTTTCAGATTAGGGTGGAGCTGGGAGGCTGGAAATAAGGGAACGGTCTGTCTAGGACCACAGTCACATAACAAAACTTCTGTTCTCAAATTTGTGGAATTAAGCCCTAAACCAATACTAGCCCCCAGAAAGTAAATTTTTCCAAGGTCTCCCTCTAAAAAAAGTTAACAACACAGGTAAAATAATCTGTATGTATTCTATTTCCTGCTTGTCTATTTCCAAACCCTTAGGCTATACAACGTGAGATATTTTATCAAGGTTTCCCAAAGTGTAGTGACTCAACCAAGCTGTTTAGAACACAGGTGCCTGATGCCCATCTCAGACCTAGGCTCTTCTAGAGTGTTTTTCTAGAGAACATCACAGAGTAGGGACTTCTGCCCTATACCATCACTTCCTTCTTCTTAGGGTTAGTTCCCTATAGCACTGCTCTTTGCAAATGGAGAACTTGGGCAGCTCTATATGTTTAAGTATGTTCACATGGCTTGTTTGTGAAGTGTGTGTGTGTGTGTGTGTGTGTGTGAAGAGAGAGGCTGGATGCAGCCACTTTAAACACTGGCTCTAGTATACATTAACAATGTACAAACATAGACTTTGTACCGATAAGACGATTGCTTTCTTCAAATCCAGCATCTCCCTGACCAGGCTAACGTGTAACCATCGAATACTTATTCCATGGCAAAGCTGTTGTGCCTTCTCGGTGCCTACACTTGCCAAGCATTGTCCCCTAAGACAAATTCTATAATATGGCCTCAACCTCAACACCTAGCTGTTGTATAGGCCGAACACAGTTCAGGTCACCCAGATAGTTCAAGAAGCAATTGTGTTCCAATAGATTACATAAAGGAAAGCATTGAATTCTTCTTCAATAAAAGGACTCTATGTAAGACATCTGATGTGTTGTATGAATCTTAGACCAGAATGAAAAGAAAGCTACATGTGGACCAAAGGCAAGGCTGATGAAAGTAAGAGAGGTATGTTTGCTTTTAATGTTTATTTATTTATTTTGAGAGAGTAAGAAAGCACAAGTGGGGAAGGGACAGAGAGAGAGAGATGGGGTGGGGGCAGGGCGGAGAGAATCCCAAGCAGGCTCTGCACTGTCAGCACAGAGCCCGATGCAGAGCTCAATCCCATGAACCATGAGATCATGACCTGAGCCTAAATCAAGAGTCAGATGCTTAACTGACTAAGCCACCTAGGCGCCCTGTTGTTTGCTTTTAAAGCTAGTCTGACTACATGTATAAGAGGAGTGACCCCTTTCTCACTTTCTCAGGTGGTGGAAAAGGGTAAAGCTCAGCTGATGGGTGGTTGGGACTCAGAGTCAGCACTGACCCTGGACACTCATGAACTACGTTCCACTTGCCAGGATGTCCAGAGTTCTTAACGTAACCTCATTTCCATGGTTCAGGGTAAACAACCAACAGAGGCCAAGTCTCCTATCTTTTTTTTTTTTTTTAACAAAGACCTATACATTTTTGTTTATTGAAGTATAGTTGACGTACAATATAATGTTAGTTTCAGGAGTACAACGTAGTGAATCAACATTTATATATAAAATGAAGGGATCACAATAAATCCAGCTAACGTCTGTCACCATGCACAGCGGTTGCAACATTAACTATATTCCCTATGCTGTACGTTGTATCAAGTCTCTTATTTTATAGCTGAAAGCTCGTACCTTTTAATCCTTTCCCCCCATTTTACCCAGCCCCCAGCCTGCTCCCCTCAGCCAAGCCTCCAACCTTAAAGATTCGCTGTCAGCAGCATCTGCCTGACCGCAATGCCTTCAGCCACGAGAGCACAGTATGGAGAAGATCCCTGAAGAAGTATCAGTGCGTCCACTTCCTCCACTGCTGCATGGCTATCAGCCTCTTGCCAGGCACAATTACAGTCATAGCATTTACAAAGAAGTGCGGTGGGTGTGGGGACAGTTGCTATGGCTGTGTGACAAAGTTTCACACCGCATTACACGGCAAAGCTAGTGCTAGTGACAAACGCTTAACATTCGCCCAAGATTTGGGTGGCCTGCTTGTCTCATCGGGTAGGACGTTTCTAATTCCGCTCGTAACGGTTCCGCGGCACCTGCACAAGCTCTTCTTCTAAGGTAAACTATGGAAAGAAGCCATCGGTGGGCAAATTCCCCAAGCGGCTTCACCTCGCACCGAGGGGCCCTGAGCTCTCTGCATGCTACGGTGGCTCTGTAGGAAGATGAACCCCAGCCTCAGAGCCAGGCATTTTGGGGCTGCACAGTGTTCAGGAGACGGAGGCCTTCATTACTGCTCCTAATGCGCCCGTCACAGGTCAATGCCCGCAGCAGTTTTTTCACAAACGAACTCTGACTTTACTTTACTTTTGTTCTGTTTAAGATTTAAGTCTTTCCCATTTCCCCCTACCCCCCACCCCACCCGACTCCCGGCCAAATGCTTACCTCTCCCTTGAAAATAACCTGCTGAGATCCATCTGCTTCTTGCTAAGAAAAACAATGCTTAAGGGAGGAACGTCACCACCTGAAAATGCGACTCTTTGTGGGATTTAGTTTGCTAAAGGGATGGTCTGAATGTACAGCCTGGGGCTTCATCAGAGGGAAGAACCTTACTGGCTTTTCAGTTTTTGTTTTGCTTTTCATCAGAACAGAGCAAACAAGAGCTCAGCAAGTGCACTGAAGGCACCTGCAGCAGCTCGCAATAACCGGGCTGGGGCTGCTGCTGAGCAGCACAGAGTAAGTGGAGAAACAACTTTTTAAAGTGGGACCGGTCAGCCGAGGGGGCACAGTGGGGCGTTCAGCCACGCCTCGGCCCACCTCTGCCTGCTGCCGGCGAGCCTCAGGTTGAGTCCTTCTCTCCATCCGCCTCGTCAGCCCTGGGCCTCTCTTGTGCAAAGCCCACTGCTGAAGGGGTCTTACCCTCTCCTCCAAAGCAGGCCGTGATTTTCTGAGCACACTGGCACAGGCTCCTGTCTGCGGGGGGCTCCTCCGGAAAGCCTGCCTCTTCCATCGCCGTGCGAGCGGCTGCCTCTCTTCCCGGAACGCCACCCGCCCAAGGCCTGCTCAGAACGGAACAGGCGGCCAAGCCCCCTCTTCCATATCATCCCCATTTATAATTCAAATACTACACAAAATCTGCTGAGCATTCAGGATTGAGAGCGCCGAGGCACTCCGAGGACTGAGGCGTAATTAGTTTAACAGACAGCAAGCCTCTCCGATTACTCTCTGACAATACTCTCCGTAGGCAAGATTTCCAAATGGCAATGAGAGCCAGGCTTGGAAGGCCTGCAAGGAAGAAGCCGCAGACGGGGGACCAGCTCTGGGAGGGCCACACGCATCCCGGAGCTCAGGCCCCGTATGTCACATTGGGCCGTTCCATGAAATCTGTTCCACAGGGTCAGCGCACTAAATTTCCAACCACGTATCACAGCTCACCAGCTTTGGTGCCGTCCAGTTTCTCAGCCTTCTCTATACCAGGAATATATCCTGTATTCTCCAACCCTTCATCTTTCCCGTGCTTCTTTCTCTTTTCCGGAAATTCCTCAACCTTCTCCCATCTGATCCTTCTGAAAATCCACCTGCGTTGAAAAGTGCAGCTCAACTGTTCCCTCCCGTAGCAACGCATCCCGAGTTACTCCAGCCGGGTGCAAGCTCTTCCTGTGGGCCCCAGAGCAGCAGCTCCACCGTGGGGGTTATTATATCCTGCACCGTCATATGGTTGCCTGTAGACTTTTATTTCCTCTGCTAGCTGCTAAGCTCCCAGAGGCCAGGGAGTCTCGCCTTTGTCACTCTGCATCCCACACGTATCCTGCACATACTAGGGGTTAATGCCTTGTAAAGAGAACTTGGCCATTCACAGTAAGAACTCAGTGTGAAACGGGAGTGTCCAATACTTGGGTCAAAGGCAGGTATCAAAGACAAAACACACTTTGGTCATTATTAGCCACTTAAATGGGGGAGGACAATAAAGACATTTTATACTGACGGGCCTAAGGATTCTGATTCCTACACAGGCAGGATGTGATTGTCTTCCCGCAGGTCACAGCTTATCAAAGTGCCACTCAAGTGGAAGGCAGTAAGTGACGGGCACAAGCCCAGGAGGCCCAAGCCAGCTGTGGCCACAAGAAGCTGTCCCAGGGGCTGGTTATCAGGAGACAAGCTGTCCTTGCTGGTGGGATAAATAGCTGAACGTAGACCCGGAAACCCCAGCATCAGCGTTTCTTGGTGCCTCCGCTGACAGAGGTGCTGGCTGGATCAGGTGCACGGTGCCCGCCTGCTCCTGCTTCCTTCCCCCTCCACGGACCTCCCAGAAGAAAAATGCAGTGGGGAGCATTTCCAGTGACACAGTTTGAGGTATTTAAAATTCACCTATTTCAACACAGAACAGCTCCAGCTCACTCTGGCAAACCTCATGTTCACTGTCAATTTACTAGAAAACGTCAACCGTCTCCAAATAATCTATTTCCTGACTATGCTGCCATCAGGGCCTCTTGCACCCCAGGGTCTTTTCTTGCCATCATTTACCTCTGGACCTAAACTTGGACTTCAAAGAGGAACTCCTTGTAGTTTATGGTCATAAGAAATATGCAAGGCAGATAAGGAATAGAACAGGAGACAGGATTAAAATCAGTACCAGATTTTTCTCCATCCATGGTGTAAGGGAGCTAGCTTCATTCTACAAATATTTACTGAGCCCCTACAATATGACAGGTCAAGTGTTAGCTGCCTCAGTGATGAATAAGACAGGGGCCCTGAAAGAGCACATAGATTAGCAGGTGAGGCAGACATATATATGCCCAACTATAATGCAACATAGTGAATACCAGCCCAGTGTAGAGTTAATAGCAATAAAAGATTTGGGGCTGGCTTAGAGATTTTGGATATGGTGAGTGGTGCCTCCTAATTTTCTGTCTTAAAGAAAATGTTTCAGAAGAACAAGTGGTTTGTGTTTCATGTCTTTTTCTTTTTTAGTGTTTGTTTATTTTCGAGAGAGAGAGAGAGAGAGAGTGCACGGAAGCAGGGGAGGGGCAGAGACGGAAGGAGACACAGAACCCGAAGCAGGCTCCAGGCTCTGAGCTGTCAGCACAGAGTCCGACAAGAGGCCCACGAACCAGGAGATCATGACCTGAGCTGAAGTTGAACGTTGAACCGACTGAGCCACCCAGGTGCCCCTTGTGTTTCATATTTACATGGACCATTTTTAAGTATTTCAATTACATTCTCAACAATGGCACACAAAAGCGTGTTTCCCGTAGGGAGTCCGCAGGGGGTATGTGTCAACCGTGTTCCTTCAATCACGCTCTCAATGCCATGCATGGGTGGGAAAGACTGAGTCAGCCGGGTGCTGGTGGGATTATGGGAAAATATGAAGCTCGATCTGAACCTTGAAGAAAAAACTTACTAAGAAAATAAGCGGATTAGGGGAAGGCAGAAAAGAACAATTCAAAGGAAGGATGCTCCGGAAGGAAGCTTTGTTCGGATCACAACTGACGGTGGGAAGGAAGGACAGGAAACTGGGAAGGTCTTAGAAGGAAGAACCTATCCATCCACATATGAACAACTCGATTTGGAGAAATGAAATGGCATTACCTTTGAGCGAGCACAAAAAAAAGTGCCTCCAAACAACCTGCTCACGGCCATTCTTTCTTTAGAATGTCAGAACTCTGGGAAAGCTTGGCACACTTCCACAAATGCATTTCACCCTGATTCATTATTAACTGCCTCTCTCAGTACCTGTTTTTGTCCAAGTACTTTATCGCCATGAATGTGTTCATCACAGCAGCAGTCCTGACAGGTGAAGGGTGGAGCTCGCCAGACGAAGCCCCCACATCGCAGACTGAGAAACTGAGACCCAGGGGTCACTGCTTCCTTAGAAACTAAACCCACAGTCAGAATCAGATGTTTGCAGAGAATCTAAATTCCCCACAGGCAAATCCGAGACCTTAATATGAATAAAAGATGCTTCTGACTATTTGGAATTTCAGGGCTGTAAAAGGATTACTATGCAGTCAGTGTTTTAAGCGTGGCTACAGATGGACAACTATTTTTCTAACAAAGGGAAATTTTCCCTTCTTACCTTTCCGTAGAGTGAGTGGCTCTGGTGACTTTCTACCGCACCTTCCATCTGGAAGGGATGATTTTACTGGATGCAAAATTGGGAGTTTCTGATGTGAAAGATGCTTTCAGGCAGAATATCATCCAGGCATCATTTTATATTTTATATACTGTTTGCCAAAATAGGGTATGCAATAGCTAAAAGATAATCTATCATGATGTAGAAAGAAAATCACATATATATATGTACATATATATAATCTCCTTAACATTTTAAAATATGTGTATGCTTTTGAATGTACATAACATTAATATAACTCGAGTGTACTGTTTATCAGTAAATAACATACATAAATATGTGGGGTTTTTTCTTTTTTAATGCTAGGATGCAAAAATCAAGAGAGTTTGGAGACCCCGTATTATTCTATCAAAATAAATCATAAGGAAACTAACAAAAATTCAACTAACCAGAGGTAAGTACTAAATAATGGATGAAACCATGGTAAAAATACATGAAGAAGGGGTGCCTGGGGGGCTCAGTCAGTTAAGCGTCTGACTTTGGGTCAGGTCATGATCTTGTGGTTTGTGAGTTCAAGCTGCACATCGGGCTCTGTGCTGACAGTGGGGAGCTGGATTTGGATCCTTCTCTGTTCCCATCTCCCTCTGCCCCTCCCCTCTCCTCTCTCTCTCTCTCAAAAACAAATAAACATTTTTTAAAAAATACATAAAGAAGTACAACAATGTGGTGGGTAAATGCCTGGGCTCTGGAGTAAGAAAACCTCAGCATTTGCTAGCACATTGGAGGGCTCTGTATATAGTAACTCAGAGGCTGCAAATTCAAAGATTCATGAGACTAAACAGAAATTAAAAATAAAAAAATATTTTATAAAAATAAAACATAAAAGAGCACCTGGGTGGCTCAGTTGGTTAAACATCTGACTTCAGCTCAGGTCATGATATCACAGTTTGTGGGTTCGAGCCCCATGTCGGGCTCTGTGCTGACAGCTTCCTCAGAGCCTGTAGCCTGCCTTAGGAGTCTGTATCTCCCTCTCTCTCTGACCCTCCCCTGCTCATGCTGTCTCTCTTTGTCTCTCAAAAATAAATAAAAAACATTACACAAAAATTTAAAAAATAAAAAATAGAAATTAAAATAAAAATAGAAATAGAAATTAAAACAACAACTGAGGCTGTGGACCGGTGCTGACATGCTTGTGAGCAGCAGGATATGTGTAAAGTACATCCCCCATCAGATCCAGGCAGCCATTGCTATTTTTGGAATGCAGGCCAAGAACTGCCAGATGTTCAGAGTTTTATGTGAAATCTCCCAAATTTCAAACACTTGCAACTAAATTAAAAAAAAAAAAACACTGTCTCCATCCTTCCCTCCCTACCCCCAGACACAAAGAAAGAAAAGAAAACATGCTTCATGCTTACAGGCCATGGGCTACCAGTCTGGGGCCGGTATGTAAGATGTTTATACCGGGGGGGGGGGGGGGGGGGTGCAAACCCTCCCACCCACCAACCTTCGCCCAAACAGCCGGGATTTATTTCAGGTGCTGGAAGAGGCAGCGGGGTACAAGATCTTGAGAAATATTGGGAATTGTCGCATAAAAGATTCATGCCTTCTTCTAAAATCAGATTGTAATTACGGCGTCTCTGTTGTGAACCACGCGTAAGGGTCCACGTACCCCCAAATAGCTAAGTGTATGACGTTAGCAAAACGTTCAGAGCAAAGTTTATCACATTTTCTTGTCACAACTATAAGAACATGTCCTTTCTCCATGATATTATTTTGTGTATATCCACATTATATCATCTCTTCTCTTGAATCACTAGTAGGAGACTATTATATATATTACTCTGTAATTTTTACCTTAATTTTTTGTTTCTTTTATAAAATTAAGGTCTAACTAACACACGGCGAAAAGCATAGATCTTAAGTATACAAGTCAATGAGTTTTGCCAAATGCATTCACCCCTGTAACCCGCACCTCTGTCAAGAATACTTCAGTCACCCCAGAAAGTTCCTTTTGCTCCTTCCCAGTTATGCCCACCTCCGCACCAGAGACAACCACTGTGCTGATTTCCAACACCATTTCTGCGCACTCTTGAACTTCATACACATAGATTATCCAGTTTGTACCCCTTCACCTCTAGCTGCTTCTGCTCAGCCTGTTTTTGAAATTCATCCATGTTTCCGTGTTACGTTTTACCTCTAATACGTCCCCTGATGCAAAAATCATAGCTTCTCTCCGTTACGCTAGAATTCATACTCTGAGTGTTATTACCCCGCGGTAAACACCCATTCCATGAACTTTTGAAACTGATAGCAAATGCAATAACCACTTTTGGAGTCTCAAAGTATACTGGTATTGACACCATGTCATTGTTTGGGGAGGCCATGATTTGGGTGGTTGTTTGGGTTGACAGTATTTGGGGACAGGAAGACTTCTGACTGTGCCAAATTAGAAGGGGCAGTGCTCGGGGCAGGAAGAGCTTCTGTCTCTGGAAATCCTGAATCTAAAAGAGAGGTGGAGCTGGGGAAGTAGTCAGTGACGCATCAGCACGTGGGAGAAGGAAGACAGTGGAGAGCACCTAGCTCAGGTTGAGACGGGAAGAGATAGAAGTAAGCTTGACACCCACGGGGCAAGTGGATTAAAACACAGTTATGAGTAGATAAGAACACAAGATCCCTCTACCATCTAACCACAAATATAGAGCACCCAGTGGAGCCATCCCTTTCTTGATGGATTCCTACCCTCAGTCACACTGAGGATGGGCAGCGTTCATAGGAGTTGACTCCAATGGACAAATGGCCATGATACAAAGATGTGGATACTCACTAAGGAGGAAATGAATCTGTGATATAAAGGGTTTGGTTAGAGCTCCAAAGAATAGAGCCTGAGTGACTAGAAAAGTAGTGCTATTGAGACAAGAGACACAGGAAAGAGATAGAATTTTGTTGATGATGAACTAAGTGCAGATATAATAATGAGTTTAAGATGTCACCATAATATCTATGGAGTGGTGCCCTGCAGGCAAACAGGACTGCGCCTCCGAGTCTCAGGGGAAAGGTCAAAGCTGGGGTTGGACCTCTGGCAGGTGTCCATCAAAGTGAAGACTGGAGCCATAGGAATAGATGAAAGAGAAGGGGAAAAAAAATCACAGGACCATGAACTTCTTGAAAGCAAAGTAGCCTTCTATTTCTGTGTCTGCTTCAGCGGAGATGCTTTACAATATTTATGAACATTGGACCTGAAGATGAATCTTCATGGAGGTTATCTGGGAAAAATATTAGAATTGCCCATCTAGACTCAACTTACTCATATTGACCCTCTGTGCATAAAGGCTCCAACCTCTCAGCTGACTGCATTAACAAAATGTCCAACTCAGCAGTACTTCCTAGTATTCTAATTAAAGACACATGCATTTTATTGATTAAAATTTCCAGTAACATAGCATAATGCTATTACTTTTCTTGCCAAGAAAAGGAGAAAAGCAGTGAAAAAAAGTTAACCCACTCAGAGAAGGCTTCAGGTCACCCTTCAACTTATCAAAGATAATTTGCAAATGTAGTAATTAAACTCACCTAAGAGGATATAGGTTTGCACAGAACAGATTAGGAAAAATATTGGATTCGAAAAAATAGTATCCTTCCCACAATTCACTTCTTAATTAATAAATGTGCCCCATCAGTAAAACTGTGCCTAGGAAAATCCAAATGTAGCATAAAACCATAATCTGTATAAAGGCAATTCGATCAGCATTTATTGAACATCTCTTTGTGCACAGCCCTGCAATAGGTATAAAATAGAAAGACAAAGTGCTTTGCTTTCCATGTTCGGTGGACACCAAAGTCCTCTGTAAAGGCTTCCAATATAGGAGCTCTCAAGACAAAGCAAACAAAAATAGCCTGCACCAGGATGAAGTGGGTGGTGAATATCTTCAACAGGACAGATGGATCATTTGGAGCTCCGTGTGTGTCTCTGTGTGTGTGTGAGTGTGTGTGTATGTTTCTGTGGTTCTTTTATTGATTTTTTTTTCCCCCAGAGGAGAGAATGGCTTGGCACCATTTTTAAACTCACATTGGCATATGGAGAAGCAGAGTGGGGGGCGTGGGGAAAGAGCCTCAAAATAGAGAACAGAGCAAATGGTAATGCCTAAGGATGTAAAAGGATAGAAAAAGAGCTTTTTAAGAATATGAATTACAAATGGTTTAAAAGATCATCACGTTAGAGTTGTAGAAAAAGCTACCAAAAAAAAGTTGAAGGTCCACAGAATCCACGAAGTGGATGGAAACAAAGTCAGACCAGACTGAAAGAAACATCACACAAGGTTAACTGATCAACCACCATCCCTGATTTCAACCACACCCTTTCCTCAAAGCTGTCCCTCCTCCGTGGGCTTCCTCCCTGGCCGAGTCCCTCTGCAACTCCACGACCCTATGAATTCACCCATCTCTGAATTGTTCATTCACCCCTAAAATTGCAAACTTCAATTATAATCAAGGGACAAGTTATGTCAACTATCTTCTTTCTTTTAATTTTTTTAATGTTTATTTCTGAGAGAGAGAGAGAGCCAGCTCAAGCAGGGAAGTCCCAGATCGAGTTGGGGACAGAGGATCTGAAGCAGGCTCCACGCTTATGTCAAGTGTCTTCGTAGCTATGGCTTCTTCCATTTTATTTTCTGATATTGAAGCGATATACTTCATTAGAGAAAACTTGAGAAACACTGAAAACTATAAAGAAATGGAAATATCACAGGCTTCCCATCCAGAAACCACTGTTAATATGTCACTGCATTTCCTTTCAGTTTTTTCCCATTAATTTTTTTATGTAGTTCAAATCACATTACATGTGCAATTTATAGCTATCATCAAACATTTCTCTGTCATTCAAACCTACTGTAATAATTTCTAATGTTAAACTTTTCATTGAACTACTTCTTATGGTGAAATTCATAACTCTCAAGTACACACTCGGTGAATTTTTACATGTGTCTAACCGTGTAACTACCTCCCAGATCAAGACCTAGAACATTCCTAACACCCCAGAAGGTTCCTTTGTATCCAGTCAGTACTGCATTCCCCACTCCCTCCAGGGAACCACTATTATCACAGGAGATCAGTTTTGCTTGCTTTTGAACCTCAAGGTAAGTCACACAGTCGGTACCCTTCCGATGTTTGGCTCCTTTTGCGCAGCATATATCCTGTTCGTTCATCCATGTGTATCAATAATCCTTCCCCCTGGGTAATATTCCATCTAAATAGTACAACACAACCATGACTAATTTATCCATTCTCCTGTCTTGGGATGTTTGGATTTTTCCAGTTTGGTACTATTATGAATAAAACTGCTATGAATATTACCGCATGTGTCCATTCATGAACATAGATGCTCATTTCTCTTGAGGACACACCTACGGTACAGTCGGTGTGCGTTAGCTTTTGAAGGTATTGGCAAACATTTTTCCAAAGTGATTGCTTCAGTTCATACTCCCACCAACACTGCAGGAGAACTCCAGCTGTTCCTCATCCTTGCCAAGACTTAGTGCTATCAGTCCTTTTAATTTCAGCCATTCTGATAGATGAATAATGGTATTTCATAGGAGCTTTAACTTGCATTTGGACGACTCATGATGGCGAGACTTTTTCCATATGCTTATCAGTCAATTTGGATATCCTCTTTTGTGAAGTATATGCCTTTAAATTTTTTTTTAAATGTTTATTTTTTGAGAGACAGAGAGTCAGGGCATGACTGGGGGAGGAGCAAAGAGAGAGGGAGCAGGCTCCAGGCTCTGAGCTGTCAGCACAGAGCCTCACATGGGGCGCGAATTCACAAACCTTGAGATCATGACCTGAGCTGGAGTCAGATGCTTAACCAACTGAGCCACCCCAGCACCCCTTTGTAAAGTGTGGATTATCTGCCTTTTCTTTATAGATTATAGATTTATAGGAGTTCTTTATATACATCAGATACGAGTACTTTTTCAGAGAAACCTAATGCAACAACTTTCTCCTAGATGGTGGCTTGCCTATTCATTTTTTTAATGATAGCTTTTCATGAATGGCTCCTAATGTTCAGATAATTCAATTTAACAACTTTTTTTCCTTTTATGACTAGTGCTTGCTTTTGGTTATTTAAAAGAAAAAGCAACTTTAAGTGATAGTTACAAAGATATCCTCCTACGTTTACCCCCAGAAGCTTGACTGTTTTCGTTTTTATGTTCTATCTCAAATCAATTTTTACTTGCACACAATGGTGTGAGATAGGGATCAAAATCCATTGCTCCCCCCGCCCCCCAGAATACCCAACGGCTCCAGCACCGTTTATTGAATTGCAGTGGCACCTTCTCTGTAAATCAAATGACCATGTGTGTTGGGACTATTTCTAGAGTCCATTCTCTTCCATTTTTAAAAATCTGTCCCGGGGCACCTGGGTGGCTCAGTTGGTTAAGCCTCCAACTTTGGCTCAGGTCAGATCTCACGCTCGTGGGTTCGGGCCCCACATCAGGCTCTGTGCTGACAGCTAGCTCAGAGCCTGGAGTCTGTTTCCGGTTCTGTGTCTCCTTCTCTCTCTGTCCCTCCCCCTCTCATGCTCTGTCTCTCTCTGTATCAAAAAAAACAAAACAAAACAAAACAAAACATTAAAAAAAAAAAGAACACTTTCTTCCTTTTAAAAAAAAAATCTGTCCACCAACATCACAATGCCACTCCATTAACTTTCAATCACTTTTAATTAAAAAAAAACTTTACCACATTAACTTGTACAACAATCCTTCAACAACCGGCCATTGCACAACGTGATCCAAAGCTCCCACCATGGCGTGCACCAACAAGTACCCGCCTCCGTCTCTTGAAGCCTTCATCCGTTGTCACTACACCATAGTCACAGAGGTTATCTTTCGGTTCTTTGAACAAGCCACACTTTGTTCCCACATCAGAGACTTCATACATACTCTTCCCCCTTCCAGGCAATCTGTGTAGTTCCCACCACTGCCATGCTCACTTCTATTTATTAGTTAGGCCCCAGCTTAAATGTCACCTCCTCTGTGAGGTCCTCTGTGGCGCCCCAATCTAAATTTTTTTAAATGCTTATTTATTTTTGAGAGAGAGAGACAGAGAGACAGAGTGTGAACAGGGGTAAGGGGTAGGGAAAGAGGGACACAGAATCTGAAGCAGGTTCCAGGCTCTGGACTGTCAGCACAGAGCCCGACGTGGGGCTTGAACTCATGAACCATGAAATCATGACCGGAGCTGAAGTCGGGCACTTAACCGACTGAGCCACCGAGGTGTCTTCAGGGTGCCCCAATCTAAATTAAATTCTATTACACTATATATTTTCCCTGCGAAGGCCCCCGTGAGAGTAGGGACCACATCTATTGTATCTCCGATTACTTAGCCACTATAGCTTATAGCAGGTGTTCAATAATTACTTAAGTCTATTTTTATTTTCATTAAAGATGAAATCCCTAGGGTTGTTTTTTAAAACTTATTGAAAAAAGAGGTATTAGGGACAAAAGTTCAGGCAAATGTATTCAGGGGAAAAAATGTAAAGGTGAAGCAGGTTAGCTGATTAGAGATGTTGGTTCATGAGGGGCGCTCTGTATGCCCCTTTGGCCTAAAAATATAAGTTGAATAGTTACCATTTTAATGTACATTGTAGATATATAAATCTTATATTCTTAGCCATTTCATGTTTAGAGAGAAAGTTAATGAGAGAATAAACTTTACAACTAAACTTGGGGTCAAGGTCTGGGTTTGCCACTTACCATGGCATTGGACAAGATATTTCCGGAGGAGGCAGTTTCCTCATCTGTAAAATGGGGATAATACTAATGTCTCCTTCCCAGAGTTGTTGAGACAATTACATGAGATAATATGATATGTAAAGACTTGGCAATGTGCGTATCACATAAAAAGCACTCAAAAAATTGTAGCTGTCTTAATTATTGTTTACTCTGGATGTGAGTATGGGTGTGGATGATGGAGAAAAGCAACAAACAAAAGCTTTAAAACCAGAAATTTATTGAAATGCTCTGAGGATTGTAAAGAGACTAAAAATAAATATTTCTTCTTCATAAAGAGAGAGAACACCTACAAGTTTATTGGAAGGCTGGGTCCTAGGAACTTTCTTGGTATGTTCTTGCCCTAACCCTCCGGGTAGCCTCTCCGTGGCTCTCTGGCTCTGTGAACACATAGCTCCCTCCACGTCTCTCACATGATGGTAGCAAATCCTCTTTATCTGCTTGGTGATAACCAGAGGCCCCCTGTGTCCCTGGGGGGACCTAGGTGTTCACAGTCATTGGAGAGCTGTCATCATTGGGTAGATGGCCCCATGTTGATGCCACTCAGGCTGAAACCCACAGTGTAATAAAATAATACTGTGTGACAGCCACTTTTGTACACATTTATTTACATACATTAGCTCTGGAATGCTTACAACAATGTTATGCATTAAGTAAATGTTTTCGCTTCCTGGGGCTGCCTTAACACCGTAGCACAAATTGAATTGCTTAAATGACAGAAATGTATTGTCTCGCAGTCCTGGAGTCTGAGCTCAAGGTGTCAGCAGGGATGGTTTCTTCTGAGAGCTGAGAGGGAGACTCTGTGCCCGCCCTGGTTCCTGGTGGCCTTAGGCGTTCCTTGGCTTGTAAATGGCTTTCTCCTCCTGAGTCTACACATTGTTTTACCTCCTGTCTGTCTCAGTGTCCACATTTCCCATTTTTATAAGGACATCACACTGAATTAGGGCCCACCCAATGACCTCAACTTATCTTGACCATCTGCAAAAACCCTACAGCCAAATAGGGCCATATTCATGGGTGGTAGGGGTTGGAACTCATTACCTTTTTTTTTTTAAGGTTTATTTTTGAGAGAGAGAGAGACAGAGCATGAGTGGGGGAGGAGCAGAGAAAGACGGAGTCACAGAATCCGAAGCAGGCTCCAGGCTCCCAGCTGTCAGCACAGAGCCCAACGTGGGGCTCGAACTCATGAACCACAAGATCATGACCTGAGCCGAAGTCTGACACTTAACCGACTGAGCCACCCAGGCATCCCGAGAACTTAACATCTTTTACAGGGTGGCAAATTCAATGCATAACACTAGGAAAGTAACTGACGTCGCAGAGAGAGAACTCCCCAAGGAAAGAAGAAACACATGTATATAAATGTACCTTACATAAACATGAGGGGACCTACATGACTACATTACCTGGGAAAATGGTGTTTTTCCAAGAAACTCAGGGGATATCAAATTATTGTGTCCTCAAAACCTCCCAAGGTATTTCTTTTCATTTTATCACCAACCTCAGGTATAATGACTAGGAATGGAGAATTCTAAATCCTTTTAAGGTGCAGTTTTATTTTAATCATCTGTATGTAAAATCTGGAGGGCGTTTATTTACCTGGGGAAAATCCCTCTTCTGAAGGAGACTGGGGGCCTCCCCCTGGGACCCACGGGCGTGTCTGACATGCTGTGGTCCGTTTGTCCGTCTGTGGTGCTGCTGGCCTGTGCATACCACTAACGGGGGTAGAGGGGGGTCAGCTTTTTCCTTCTAGAGACTCCATGTCCTAGGACAGTGACTGGCATGAAGCAAGAGCTCAAAAAATAAACGCAAAATGACTGAAATGGAACAATACCGCCCAGTCCCTGTCTTCCATGTATATTTTGATATCTTCCACAGGGAGAGGAAAACCAAGAAACCTTCGAGAAAAATATGAAGCTTTAGGAAACATTAAGCAGAATTAAGACTCTTACCCAGGGGGCGTTTTTGCTGCCCACTTTTCCAAAAGCTACACTCCAAATTTCTGTCTCTAGATTTAATGAGCAGAAATCTACCCAAGTCTAGGCTACTGACAAGCTGAATACAAATGAATAAACAGGTATTGAATATTTTGAGAAACCAGCAAAACGAAACACAAAACCCTTTCCTTCCCCACAGTATTCTGAGCTTTTTTCTATCTCCAAATACGGGGGAAAACATGAATACTGCTATATAAATGCTAAGTGAAATACATTTGAGGTGGAAACATGCCCACTTTATTCCTACATATGCTTAGCAGTTAAAAATAAATCATCTCCATTAATCTCCTTAGTTCCTTCTACAAATCTAGGTCACATTGATCAAATTAAATTTTCAAAGGGGCATAAAGCCAAATTATTTTAATTAGGTATTTCTTTTACTTCATTTCTAAACCTTTTCCCCCTTCATTCTCCAGCTAAAACAAAAACATTAACATTCTTAGTAACCATTGCTTTCTTTTTTTTATTTATTTTTGAGAGACAGAGAGACAGTGCGAGCAGGGGAGGATTAGAGAGAGAGGGAGACACAGAATCTGAAGCAGGCTCTAGGCTCTGAGCTGTCAGCACAGAGTCCGACACGGGGCTCAAACCCACGAACCGTGAGATCATGACCTGAGCCGAAGGCAGATACTTAACCGACTGAGCCACCCAGGCATCCCAGTAAGCGTTGTTTTCAAACAGGCTTTTAAAAGCAGAAATGATTTGTCACAACTAGTAATACTGTTGAAGAGTGTGGCCTTTCGCTCAGACCGGACCACATTAATCTGTTGGAAAATCTATCTCTGGAATGACCAGACAGGTTTTACTGGCTTCTCGAAAACATATCTTGTTACGTTAAAAATTAATCTTTACAGCCTTCAAAATAGTTGTCCCTTTTCCAAAAAGCCTTCCACAGCTGACTTTTCTTATTTCTCCCAATATTCTAGGCCAGTAGGCTATATGCTAAGGCCTGCGGTCTGTTTTTGCAAGTAGTGTTCAACTGGAAACACAGTTATATCCATTCGCTTAGGTGCCTTCCGTGGCAGCTTCCGTGTTAGAATCACAGTTGGTGAGTTGCAACAAAGACCATTCGGCTGACAAAGGCTAAAATAGTTTCTACCTTGTCGTTTACAAGGAGTTTGCTTAGCCTTGTCACACAAAATGTTCCAACTTCTATTTCTTAGCATTTTGCTCAACAAACAACTTATTCATTTGTTTCATCTGTAGGTCCTTTCCTCAAGTGTGGTAGGGAAGGTCTCCGAGGGTTAACATTATCTTTCTTTCCTCTAAAATCAAAAATAAAAGGACTCTCAGGTTAACTGTGGGTGTGTCATAGTGTTGAGTGTCATATTTATTTCAGCACGTGTCCTAGCGCTCATTCGTACCAATGCTATCGCTACGGCGTGGAAGGTATGACAGACTGCATTCGTGACTCCAATTTCTCCCTCCTTGTGGCCAAGTCCTTTGCCTCGTCGGGTTCCAATGGCCACTCACTTTGACTCGATCATGTGACTTGCTCCTGCCTGAAGGGTTAAGGAGGATGTGCCCAAGTGCCAGTTCTGAACGTAGGCTGTAAGACATCATGCATGTTTGTGCTTGCTCTCCTGTCCTTCTCTGTCACTGAGATGCGGGCATGACCGGGATACAAGAGGAGGGGGAGAGACACTTGGAGCAGAGCCAGCTCCAGACGTGTGAGTAAGTCGGACAAACTGCCCACTAATTCCACCAAGAGCAACTGATCCTCTGCCTGCAGACTCGCAAAACATAATAAATGATCATTGCTTTAAGTTCTTGAGTTTTGGAACGATTATGAAACAGCAATATGTAATTGATAGAAGTTTTCCGTCTGAAAATTCTTACTGCCAATACTGACATTTCCTTGGAATCTTAAAGGCAAAAATGAAAAAAAGTTGCAATTTTTTTTTAGTGACCTGGTTTTTACGTGACTCCACTGTTAAAGGCAGTGTACATAAATGTCCTGTGCCAACCCAAAGCTAGAGATAAATAACTAACCGATAAGACATAATGAGCCACCACCAATGTGCTCATTACTGAGATTTCTGAAGGACATAAAAATCATGGTTTCTAATATCCATGACCTTACAATTCTGCTGTAGGAAAGAAAATTAAATGTGAGGTAATTAGAGCATAAGACAGTACTTGAGTGCCAAAATCTGCACAAACTTTGAACTTCTGGTTAAACGTGGTGCTCTGATCATGGGCTTATTCTCTGCATCTTCACAAAACCCAAAAAGAACAAGAAAGGAAGAACTAGAGACGAGATGTCGACACAGTTCTGGAAGCTATAAAGTGAATGAATGATTTATGGAAAGACAGGAAGGTTCTAACTAAAGCTGAAGGGAGTGATGTCAACTCGGGGCAAACCCAGAAAGGCCTGGGACAGGGGGCACCAGGCAACCGCTGAAGGCAGGGAGGAAGGATAAGACGGCTTGACAGTCTTTATGGGAAGGAGTTAAACCTCCATTTCCCCTCCTCATTTTCTTTCTGCCTGGAGACTAATCCTCACAGGCACCAGCTGAAGATGCCATGAGATGCTGTGCCAAGCTGGAAAGCCGTTTTCCATGTATGTGGAACGGGATAAGAGAGAGGGGGCTACCTATTCGAACTATTTTTCACTATTTATTCTTCTACTTAATTCCATCTCTCTAACTAAGATGTTTTTATGGCCATCTCTTGATATTTTTTTTTCATGGTAGACATTATCCATTGATGTACTCCAAAGGCAAGGTTAGGATTTAACTCTACTCTTGACAGTGACAACGTCTGAAACACAACGGCTAGAAATGGCACCCTCAACCTTTAAAAACCACGGTGTGTCATGTGTCAGAAGGAACTACTGAAATAGATAAACAAAGAGCTGCACTTAGGAACAGGGAGGGAGGGGTCGTTCGAGGAAGTCAGGCCAGAAACACTCTAGAATCCTTGGCTTTCACTCCTTTGTCTTCCGTTCATGGGAGAAGATTCTCTTTCATTTTTAAAACTAGAGACGTGAATGACTTTGATGAAAATAAAATGAATAAATGCAAGTGACAATAATAGTTACCCCCTTGATTTGGATGGTGGTCAAGGGAAGCTTTTGCCTTTCATACACTGAAATTTTTACAGCAAAAGCTTATTGTTGAAGGATTTGTATAATTAAAAATAAATCAAATTAAATGCACACATAAAAATAAAATAACCAAACTAGAATCACAGTCTTAGATTTCAAAGCACTATCCAACAAAAGAAACAATTCAGAAGCATCTACATTTCTCAGGTGAAACTACAATCAGTGGTTTCAGTACAAGCCAGGAACTGTATAAGTCATTCATTTTTACATGTAGGGCATTGTATCATGGGTTTTATAAACATAAACACCCTCATGTAACACCCACAATCTTATAAAGCAGGTAGTACTATTAGCTCCATTTTTATAGAGGTGGAGACAGGGACTTGGAGAAATTAAGACACTTGCTCAAGATAGTAAGTATCCAGGCCATGATGGGAACCAAATCTCTCTGTCCCTAGAGCTCAAGAGCTTGACATTGTGTCCAGAAGGAACGTGCTTTGTTTCTGCAACTCCAAAATTATAGGTTTACATTAAAAAAAATAACTTTGAAATTCACCAAAGAATACCACTTTTTAGCAAGGGGAAAATAAATCCCCAGTCCTTGTGGTGCTGGCAGTAATGATGGGCACAGATGGTCCCTGAGAACAGAAGGCAAACTTCCCCCATGCTAGAGACGCGGTGGGAAGGGATCTGTGGTTATCTTGTGGCCCTTAGAGCCCCGGGACTCATCTCGCCTTCCCAGCATCCTCATCTTCTTAGGTGACTACTTTCCCTGACGTGGTATATTCTGACGCTTGCATTCTTCGCCCCAATCAGGTACTTATTAATTTGTTATATAGGTTAGTTGCTCAGCTCATCTCTGGCCCATAATGCCAGGGGTCCTTCCATGTTTAGAATGTTCTAGATTCTAAATGACAGAGATTTATCCTGCGCAGCACCTAGCACCTAGCGCAGCGCCTGCCACCTGCTGAGAGATGCTTAGTACGTTAATGATAACACGGAGAACATGAATGAGCTGCTTTTGGGCCAAGTCCAGGGAGGGCTCAACGACACATCAGCAGACCCTCCTTGAGGAAGAAGAGCTACCAATTAGAGAGAGACTACTACAGCAAGAATTCCTTTAAAGTTAAAAATAAAAATGAAAACATGGGTAAGGCCAAGAGCCTCAAAAATAAAATGGGTAATTAAATTCATGAATCTGTACAGGTGTTTGAGGGTTCACCTAGCTGACACCACCTTATTAGGAAAAATAGGGAAAAGAGACCATTTAAATCATTTAAAAATAGTCCAGAGATGTGCCTTCCACAAAATAATACCACTCCACTAACACAGCGACCTTTTCTCTACCAGCACTGTGCATCCCAGTTCACCTTCTAGCTCTTTCTACCACTTCAACTCATGTGTCAGTGTGAGGTATGATTCCAATGAAAAGTATTGTAAAGAAGATTAATGCCAGGCTCAGGGAGTTTCTATTCCATTAAGATCTTCAAGATAGGTGGTCTTCAAGGGCAGTCAAGGTAATGTGGTATAGTCAGAAGCCAGGGGGCCTGCAAGCAGAGTGCAGAGGGGAGGAGAGACGGGAACAACCCCTCCCAAGTCCCATTCTATTGTCGACTCTCCTATGAAAACCCAATACCCAGTGTTCCCGCAGCCTGTTCCCACTGCTGGGGCACGTCCCTGGCAATGTCATGCTCTAATTGACCCCCTCGTCACCGACCTTGGCAGAGCTCATTTGCAAGTGGCAGCTGTGACTGCCTCTTAAAGCAGAAAAGCCTGTCCAGCATTCCATTCTCTCAGATGAGATCTAAGAAGAGTGTCCATCAGCACGTTGCCTTCCCCCCCGCTTTTTGGAAAGGAATGGCCTTTAGAGATAAGCCTTGCAAAACCCCAATGTTCTGAATTGATACCCTATCACCTCAACCTTTAAAATATGTTATGATCAAGAAGTACATGTCAACAATCAGACTTTTTAAAAGATTTTATTTCTAAGTAATCGCTACACGCAACATACGGGTGAAACCCACAACCCCCCAAATCAAGACCCCCATGCTCCACTGGCTGAGCCAGCCAAGTGCCCCCATGGTTTGATTTTACAATAAAAGAGAAGGCTGGTGTCTCCTATTGCCCAAGTTACTATAAATTGTACATAAACACCAGCTCTAAGCATATCGTTTAGAGAAGGTAGTAAATCAACAGTCATCTAACTAGCTAATGCTTTCAAGGTGTGCCAGGAGACAAAGGACAGGATGACGTACTCTTATTAAAGAGGGATGGGTGGGCAGGGAAAGTTTTGTTAAAGCTTTAAAGCATCAGGGATTCAGCTACAAGAATAAGAAACAAAATTTAAGCATGGTTAAACCTGGTCATTGTATATCCATTCAGAATATCCTTCTATTTAAAAAAAAACGTAATGAAAATATATTATCAATTTTCCCAAAGGAGAATACTTTTAAAACAATGCAGAGTAGTGAAACTCCTTATGTTCCAAACATAAGGTGTGCCTGTTTTTGAGTCTCGGAATAGTCTGCCAACCTTCCAATTTAATTATGACCGAGATTCAAGTCAACTGTTGAGTGTTCTAGAGATACACTTTCTGTAAATTCCAGCTGGCAGCAAGTGGAAAGACTCCAAATCCCTAAAAAATATGCCATGGAGTGGAAAGAGAGTAGTCAAAAAGTGGAAAAAAGAAATGAAATTCTTTTGAAGGAATTTCTTTTTTCTCTCCCAGTTTGACCTAAAAAAATATAATCAGATATATGGCTTACTCTGTTTACTTCTAATCTCTCTATCATGTAAGATTTTCTTAAAACCTGCCCTATCTTTCCTGGAAATCAAAACTAAAATCTACTCTCCTTACAGTTCAAGGAAAACGGAGGGCTCAAGTTCATTTGAATAGAGACCCGCAGACATCCTGGGATGTTCTAATTTTATCTCTTTCGTGTAGGAAAAGCCACAGAATCATAGTTTCCAACTCTAAATACTAGAAATACACGAATACTCATTAATATGCACAGGATTCACATTAACATTCAGAGTCTATCTTCAAGGAGAGCCCAGAGATTAGCCAAGAGTCTAGAGGCCTTTTGTGACATCAGGTGATGTTACACTTTAGAAAGAATAAGGGAAAACAAGCGTTGGCTCAGCAGGCTCCCCGCCCACTGCCAGCTTTAAATGTTCTTATTCTGACGTTTGTCCACTTTTGTCCTCCCGGGAAAGGTCTAAGGCAGGTCAATAAAGAATCTTCAGCATTTTCAGATTTTTAAATCAGCGCTGTCTTTCAAAATAATGTTCATTTGCAGGCGAAAGTTTCACGGCACAAGAAGCCGCCATGAATTATTCATCAGGTACAGAGCACGCCAGCCTCCAGGTCCTTTGTGTCTCTCAACAAGTGGCTACATGTGATGCGCCACTGAGCCGGGCTCCCCGGTCCTACCTGTCCTGGGTAGGAAGGCAAAGCCAAGCTCACCGGAGGTCCTGGGGAACCGAGAGGGGCAGAGTGCTCGGAAGGGAAGGCAGGAGGGTACAAAAGTGTCTCCGCTTTCCGTGGAATTACTCACCAGCCTATTCTCCAGAAACCAAAATAAGTTACAATCCCTTATCTTAAGGGGTCCAGCATCCAAAGAAGCAGGATAAAGTGCCGGTTTCAAGGGAGCAGCCCACAAGACTGCGTTGGGCCGCCTCTGAGTCAGGGTGCTGTCTGCCAGGCCCTGGCCGTGCTGAGCAGGAGAAGCTGGGTCACTCCTGAAGCCAGCCGCACCAGGGGACAAACTCCCGCAAAACACAACCGGAAGGGGAAGCTTTCGAGAGATGGCACCCAAAATCGAAGCACCTAGGTGCCTTACACAGGGGCACGAAAGCTACATCATCAAGAGGAAAGAATTCATCTCAAAGCTATGTTAACACACAACTATTGTCATGGAAATGGGTTATAAAAGAAAAAGAGAGCACAGGACCAGAAAGGGGATCACAGGGTTTACTCACAGTCACTAAGGACTCTTTTTAAAGTGCTCTGGGCGCCTGGGGTGGCTCAGTGGATTAAGCCATTAAGCGTCCTGCTTCAGCTCAGGTCACGATCTCAAGCCCCGTGTTGGGCTCTGTGCTGACAGCAACAGATTCTATGGCTCTCTCCTCCTCTACCCCTCCTCCCTGCCCTCAAAAAATAAACGTTAAAATTTTTTTTTAAATAAAAAGAAATAAAGTGCTCCAAAAGACCAATTTAAATTTAATTCAGTTTAGCTGGGTTCCTGCTACAAAACACTCATGTTGATTTTAAAACCCCATTATATTAATAATGTCTTTAAATATGCTGATATGTAAGTACGTATTTTATACAAAAACATGCACATAGACAGTGTATTAAATTATTAGAATAAGCATAAAACTATTTTAACCATTGGAAATGTCCCTGCGTCTCTCCCCATCTTTTTTTTTCTTTTTTACTTTTCTTTTAATGTTTAGTTATTTGAGACAGAGAGAGGGAGACAGAGAGAGAGTGTGTGCACATGAGTGAGCAGGGAATGGGGCAGAGAGAGAGGAAGAGAGAATCCCAAGGAGACTGCACTGTCAGCAGAGTCCAAAGTGGGGCTCAACCCCACAAACCTGAGTCGAAACCAAGAGCTAGACACTTAACTAGCTGAGCCCCCCAGGTGCCCCTCTCCCA
The DNA here is from genome assembly GCA_004023785.1 of Mungos mungo. Classification (NCBI taxonomy): domain Eukaryota; kingdom Metazoa; phylum Chordata; class Mammalia; order Carnivora; family Herpestidae; genus Mungos; species Mungos mungo. The sequence goes on along the minus strand of PISW01001562.1, from coordinate 64,599 downwards.
GATGGCACAGGTGCCAAGTTTACAAAACGAACAAACAAACCTTGGTTGTCTTCAACCACGTGGTGAGGATCCATGAACTCAGTCTGTTCCCAGGTCATTAATAGGCACAAACCTTAGAGCTAAGAGTTCAGCTTTTCTTCGCAAGGTGGCTGGGCACACTGAAAGGTGACATCCACTCCTCCGAGGAAAGGCTGGCGGCCTGGCGTTCCTCCCAGGAGTTCGTGGGCTGAGCTGGACTCCAGAGAGGGGTGTGCCATCCAGAGGGTGTGCCGCAGCCAGCTCAGGAAGAACGAGAAGTTTCCTGCAGGATTCTAGCTCCTTCCTCCTGTACAGAATCCTCGCCCCCTCGCTGCTCTGTCTCCTACCAATTCTAAAGACCAGTCTTAAGAACACATCCGTTCACCTGAAATCACACCTGCAGGAAACCATCCTTCCTGGGAAACCACCATCAAAACACACCCCACGTAGTTCTCGGATTTTCCTCCACTCTGCACCATCCAGAATCCAGATTCTGGTCCCTGTCATTTCACAGTAACTCAGACACACGAGACAAAGAGAGACAAGATGGATCTTCCCAAGCCTTCTGCCTCCTTTTTCCACTTAATGAATTACTGTCTCACCAGCTGGACTCTGAGTGCTTTTTTTCAATACAAGGATTTAACAAAACTACTGTAAGTCGAGGAGGTTCCTTTCACTAGCAGCCCGACTATCCCTCATGGCTTTCGATGTTGTTCCCTGACAAAACCCTGGTAGGAGGCAAGCCATGGACTTTGCGCCCGTTTATATTAGGTACAGGCTGTCTGAAAACAATGACCTCAGCCGGAAAGGCTCAGGAAAGAGGCATTTTTTCCTTTGGTCTGGAATGCCCTGATGCTGGGTTGGATTACCCGCCACCCACAGTCAGCTTTTTTTGAACACCAGGGCTTTTGCAAATTGGAAACGTTAGGAAGAGACAGTTTCAATGGAAAGAGACACTTAGGATAAATATCCCCAGCATCAGATACATTTACAGGCGAAGAGGAAGGAAACGGGCCTAATTGTTTAAAGTGTGAGGGGAAACATTTAATAACTGCCATGCAGACACAAGCACCGACATCCATTCTCTGACGTTAATGTAATCAAAAGCCCATCATCCATCTGCCCATTGGAAGGAAAGAGGACATGACCACTTGTTTAAATATAAAGTTTGATTAATTGCATGTCCCCACCTCACTTTCTTCCTTGTTTCGGTGGCTTTTTAGTTTTGTTTTGAAATGGCTCTCGGGATAGCCATGCTTTTGGATTACCCCATCTGCCCTCCTCCTAGTCCAGGCCACTGCCTGGAACTTTGTGCCTCTGATAATGTCCTCCTGACTTGGCCGGAGCACCAGGCGCCAGACACAGGATCCCAACTGGACCACTCATTGATAAAATGCTTGGCATCTGCAGCGCTGACTTATGTCAGCTGCTGCCTAAAGGCCAGTCACATTGATTGAAATCTTCTGATTATGCCCAACGCCTAACATTCTCATGACCGGGATTTCAGGCCTCACCCTGATGGCTTTTGGTTAGTGTCCTGAGATTCTTACTGAACGATGGAACAGAAGCCTTTCATGACGGCATTAAAAAAAATTGTTTATTTTTGAGAGAGACAGATACAGTGCGAGCAAGGGAGGGGCAGAGAGAGAGGGAGACACAGAATCTGAAGCAGGCTCCAGGCTCTGAGCTGTCAGCACAGACCCCGACGCGGGGCTTGAACTCACAAACCATGAGATCATGACCTGAGCCAAAGTCAGACGCTTAGCCAACTGAGCCACCCAGGCACCCCTGCATGGTTAGGTTTCTTAACCACAGGGCTTCTCTGAGACATTAATAGGCATGTGTGCCTTATAACTCTGTAAGAGAAGAATAAGGTAACAAGCATTTCCTAAATTTTTTTGGCCAGAGAACTTTAATCCCGGCACAAATCATAACTGAGCACAACACAGAGGTTGGAAAACACTGTTCATAGGAAGAAGAATGCTAGGTGGGATTACTGAGAGAACTCATTTCATAGCATCAGAGATGAAAAATCTGAAAGCCAGAAAAATTTAGGGACTTTCTCAAGGCCGCACAGAATGTACAGACAGGTCAATTCTGCTTGGCAACGTGCAGCCCTGCTGTTTGGGGGGCTTCAACGGGCCACGGGGTCTGGCTCCGTCTGCAGGTAAGCTGTGGTTTCCAGTGATGCTACCACACTCTGGGAACAGAGATGCCCATGTTCTTAGGCAAACAGCACATCTCACAACAGATTACGTTAAAAGACTTGATCTAGGAGATGAAGCCTACCATAATATGATTTATGACCAGAGCTGAGACAGAAAAATAGCAGGTATCAGTAACAAAACACTCATGGGGCCCTGACCTCACCTTTCAAACTCGGCAGAAGAGAAAGAACCATGAAGTAAATTGAATTCCATAAGAAAAATGATTCCATTGGGAAGGATGAAAACTACATTTCTTCAAAGGTCATATTCAATAAGGGAGAAGACCCTTCCAGACCCTAACTAGAAAGACACAGGGGAAAACAAAAAGTTAAGACCTGATTTGCCATTTCCCTTGAGCTTGAGTTCTGATGATAACTCTGTTAGAAGCCCAGAGAGTTGGCACCAATCCAAGCTCAGCTATGCGACTCCGTCGGAAGGATCAACTTTAAGAACTAAAAGAACTTGCAGTTCACTTAGCTCTTAAACACAAAGCTCTCTGGATGGTGGCTGAACCTCGAAATGGTCTTGACAGCACACAACTATCAAGTCATAGTTTCTGCTTATGATTTCCAGGTGGGACCCATGTGGTTATTTTTTATGATGGGAAATGAAACTTTATGGACTTTACAAAGATAATATCAACGCAGATTACACATGGTCATATCTATCAGCCTCGTAACCTGCAAACAGAACAGCTTCATCACGATCCATAGCTCGCACTTACTGAGCTCACTCTCTGCAGGCACTGAACAGAGAGGTCCCCTCACGAAGTTCTTATAACTCTCTGAGGCAGGCCCCGTTACTATCTCTCACCTTAAAGATGAGGCAACTGAATACTAAAGCAGCTCAGGGGGACTCCTACATCAAAGGAAATGCCAGTCACCTCCACACTTGGAATTAGAATGGGTTGGTCCAAAACACGAGTTTAGCAGCACAAGAGTTAGCATGCACCCAAAGGCGGCTAATGCTTTTTTGCAAAAAGTCTAAATACTGAAAACCATGCGGTTTATTGTTGATGTCAAAAGAATCATTTTTCTGAGTCATCTTCTGTTTGTATGAGACTCTCCTGAATTAATCTCATTCACAAAGAGACTCAGCCGATGGCTAGTGCCTGTTTCGGCTAAGGCAGCGGTGAGGAGAGAACCGTCACAGTAGACTGGCCCCACACCTCATGCCCATTGTATAGGGTGGCATTCCATGCTCAGGTTGGACATGGCGACCAATACCCAGTAGACTAGGGAGAGGCAGAAGACCCAAATTCTTTTTTTTTTTTTAAGTTTTTAAATATTTTTTATTTTCGAGAGAGAGAGAGAGAGAGAGAGCATGAGCAGGGGAGGGTCAGAGAGAGAGGGAGACACAGCATCCAAATCAGGCTTCAGGCTCTGAGCTAGCTGTCAGCACAGGCAGCAGGGCTCGAACCCACAAACTGTGAGATCATGACCTGAGCCGAAGCCAGAAGCTTAACTGACTGAGCCACCCAGGCGCCCCAGAAGACCCAAATTCTTGACTGGGTTCTTGCTAACTCACTAACGGTCCTAGGCAAATCACCTAGCTGTCTTCCAAATCTATAAAGTGGGCCATTAATACATGCTCTATCTATATCAGAAGAAGGGAGAGAGAACAGAGTTCGCCCCTATTTTTTGTCAGCTCTTTTTCTTCTCTCTTTTCTCTCTCCTCTTCCTTCCCTCTCTTTCTTTTCCTCTTTTTATTTTCCTTTTTTTTTTTGCCACTATTTGTCAAAAAGGATTTGGGGGTGCTCAGTTGATTAAGCGTCTGACTTCAGCTCAGGTCATGATTTCACCGTCTGTGAGTTCAAGCCCTACGTTGGGCTCTGTGCTGACAGCTCAGAGACTGGAGCCTGCTTTGGACTCTGTGTCTCCCTCTCTCTCTGCCCCTTCCTTGCTTGTGCTCTGTCTCTCAAAAATAAATAAACATAAAAAAAATTAAAAATAAAGAGGGTAAGTCTAGTTTACGGGGTTTTAATAATGCAGAAAAAAAAACCCCCAACAGCATGCATTAAGCTTTTCAAAATAAGCCAACACAGGGGAGCCTGGGTGGTTCAATCAGCTGTGAGTCCAACTTCAGCTCAGGTCTTGATCTCACCGTTCATGAGTTTGGTCCCTGCGTCAGGCTCCGCGCTGACAGCTCTGAGCCTGGAGCCTGCTTCAGATTCTGTGTTTCCCTCACTCTCTGCCCCTCCCCCACTTGCCCTCTTTCTCTCTCTCTCAGTCTCTCAAAAATAAAACATTAAAAATTAAAAAAAAAATAAGCCAACACTGAGGATGCCTTGCTAAATGTTTTTAGATTTCCTAAAAATTAGCCACCGAGGTCAAGCTATTAGCAGTCAAATATCCTTTGCAAACAGAAGCCTCCAGACACCCGGTGTTCCATTCCTTTAGACACATAGACACAGAGGGTGAGAGACTTGGGGGACCCTTTAGATCCTCGAGTTGGGGTGTTTTAAAGCTCATATACAGAAATATCAGGCTTTCCAGGGACTGGTGAGGGGCTGGGGGTGAAGGGTTGATTCTGGGTTCCACCCCAACTTCCACCGAAGAAACCGCCACCGGTCTGCTTGACTTTCTGAGCTTCCAGATGATCCTTCGTTGGACAAAAGGGTTGAGCAGCTAAAAACAAAACACGCTCTTTGAAAACTTCCCCATCCTGTCCAATCTTTTCATTTTGGAAAGGAGGAGAAGGAAGGTCAGTGAGTTAGTGGCCCGTCCCAGGTCCCAGGAAGAGTGAGCGGTTCAGGCAGGGGTTACACCAGCGCACGCCCCCTGCAGCGTTCTCCAGCACACATGCTGTCCCCGAAGTGTCACGTCCACAGCCCACAACATCGGGTCCCCTGTCCTTGTCCATGGACGCACTCAGGTCTGCCCTGACTACGGGTCTTGCCAGAACTGCCCATAGCCGCACAGTGCAGGCCTGCAGGGGCGCCGGCGGTCTTGTTCTTGTTCTTAGTCTTATCTTTACCCTGATTCCTCATCTTATGTTGGCATTTTTAGAGTACGAGGTGGGGGCAGGACAGGAGCAAGAGTCCTGCTAATGTAAAGTGAAAAATGAACTTTCCTAAATTTAATGTAAATCAGTGGAAGACAATATTTGGTGGGGGGGGGGCAGTGCCTGGGTGGCTCAGTCTGTTGAGCATCTGACTTTGGCTCAAGTCATGACCTCATGGTTCCTGAGTTCGAGCCTGGCATCGGGCAGGCTCTACTGTCAGCACAGAGCCCGCTTTGAATCCTCCTGTCTCTCTCTCTCTGACTTTCCCCCACTTGTGTGTGTGCTCCCCCCCCTCAAAAATAAATAAACATTTAAAAAAATAAATAATATTTGGTTGATAAAACTTGAATTTACACTCAAATTGGGATGGAAGCGGGATCCATCCAGCTTGCTGTGACCTTCACACTCAGAGTTTTTGTTACTTAGCAAACCACAGCTGGGCTGACGGTGTGGGGTCCAGCCCCGGGCGCCCTCCACAAGTCCGGGTCTCTGCAGGGAGTCTGGGACTGCCTTTCCAATAAACACCACAGTCACTGGCCCTAGCGGGGTAGATGCCGCATTGTGTACAATGTGATGAAACCAAAGTGGAAATAACAAAAACTGATAAATTAGAGCGAACTATTCCAGCGATTCCTACGGGCTTGGATCTACATGGGGTTCCTTCAAATAAACTCCTAAAATTATCCTGATTCTCAAGCACTAGGTGAGTGGTCTGAGCAAACTGTTTTATCTACATGTGCCTCAGTTTTCATACCTGTAAGATGGGGGGTAAATATAGTACCTACATGACGGGGTCTTCTGAGAATTTAAATGAACAGTTCCTGGTACATAGTAACTTCTGTAAAAATGCTAGTGATCATCATAGTTATTCTTATATTTTTATCTAAAAATTTTTAAAATATTTATTTCTGAGAGACAGATCATGAGCAGAGGAGGGGCAGAGAGAGAGGGACACACAGAATTGGAAACAGGCTCCAAGATCCGAGCTGTCACCACAGAGCCCGATGTGGGGCTCAAACCCACAAACTATGAGATCATGACCTGAGCCGAAGTCGGATGCTCAACCAACTGAGCCACCCAGGCGCCCCTCTTACTTTTTTTTTTTTTTTAATATAAATACTAGACAGAGAGGCCAGGGCAGAGAAGCAGCAAGACCCCTCCCAATTTAAAAAGAAATGAAAACAAAATTGTTTTAATGTAAATCAATAGAAAACAACCATTGGTTGATAGAAGTGGAATTTACAAACCGACCGGGAGCCTAGTCAGCCTTACCGTCTGCTCCAGGGCCCCGCTGCTCCAAGCCCACCTGGGACGGTAGCATCGCCATCACCCGGGAACTCGCGAGAACTGTGCAGCCTCGGCACCAACCCCGTGCCCACCTACCCCATCAGACCCTGCCTTTTAAAAAGGTCTCCAGGCAATTTACGTGCATGTGTAACAGCTGGAGAAAGTCTGCTCTATGGTGCATACAGAGATTTCACCATCTGTAGGTTAAAGGATAAGACCTCATTCTATAGTTACATTTCCATACATCATCCTAAAACCTACACCTCTTTCCATTAGCCCTCACATTACATAGTTCCGCTAACCTGAGTCTTATGGCAGATGCTCCTTTTGTGGGACAGAATAATAGTTCAGGACAGCATCCAAAGCCACCTCTTGTTAATAATGTCAACGATTTAAAAATGTCATGATCGTGATCATCCATCAATGGCTAACATTTATTGAGCTCTTAAAGTATGCAAGGATTAACACAAGGTGCTTTCCATACGTTCTTGCTGTGTTTCTCGCAATGCCCTTTCAGGTAGGCATTACTATCCCCATTTCACAGATGAGGGAACTGAGGCTCAGGAAGGCAACATCACACTTTCTCAAGGCCACGTTCAGTGGGGGAAAAGAGCCTTTCTGAAGTCCACTCTGTTACAAATTAATGCCTACAACCTCCAAATCACATCTCTGTGAAATGGGGAGCAGCAAATATCTCCCTTTTTCTGTAAGGAAAACTGAGACCACAGAGTGAAAGAGCTATGTAGAATCAACAAGCCTGAGACTGAAGTCAGAACTAGGTCCTTCAGGGTTCAAGTTTTTCAAATTAAAGAACTCTGCTTCTAGAAATACCAACGATAATGCAACGGCACTGAAGAGATGGAAAGGGAAACCCCGTAGGAAGTGAAAAGGACGGTTTCCATTCATGATACTTTGCACAACCAAACCAAGGGGCTTCAGAGTTTAATCTCAGTGGTGGGGAGCTTACTGGGGTGTCAGATTCTTTGGCAAACCAGAACATCCAGATTTTTATTGCCATCATTAAAAAAAATTTTTTTTAACCTTGATTCATTTTTCAGAGACAGAAACAGAACCTGAGTCGGGGAGGGGAGAGAGAGGGAGACACGGAATCCAAAGCAGGCTCCAGGTTCTGAGCTGTCAGCACAGAGCCCGTGATCAGACTCATGGATCACAAGATCATGACCTGAGCTGAAGTCAGACGCTTAACCAACTGAGCCACCCAGGTGCTCCGTATTGCCATCATCTGTAGCAACTGGTCCTCCGTTGATATCTCAGTTAACATCCCACACAATTATGCTCGCACACCTGTGAATTTCTCCTAATTACAGTGTGATTTCCTTCACTATAGCTCTATACATGTTTGATACGAAATAGTTCAGAACTCAACGAGACTAGTCCCAATCTTTCCTTGATAGCACCAGCATCATAGAGACAAAGACACAGGGTTTAGAATCAAGAGGTCAGGGCTACTTGTCCAGGCCCCAGAGAAAGCTGCCTTCCATGTTCATCCCTAAGGGTAGCAGGGAAGGAATCAGCATTTGTTGGCTTAAGGTTCCGTACCAGTTTGTGAGGTTTACCACAGCCATCTACCAGAGGACAGAGGTTCAAGATCAAGGTGTTGGCTGGCAGGTTTGGCTTCAGAGGCCTCTCTCCCTGGCTTGCCCATCTTCTCACTGTGTCCTCACATGGCTGTCCCTTTGTGAGTTCATGTGTTTGCAGTCTCTTCCTCTGCGTCCAAATTTCCTCTTCTTTTAGGGACACCAGTCATATGAGATTAGGGCCCACCTTAATGACCCCATTTTAACAATTACATCTTTAAAAAAATTTTTTTAAATATTTTATTTTATTATTCAGACAGAGAGAGAAACAGAGCATGAACGGGAGAGGGTCAGAGAGAGAGGAAGACACAGAATCTGAAGCAGGCTCCAGGCTCTGAGCTGTCAGCACAGAGACTGATGCGGGGCTCGAACCCATGAGCCATGAGATCGAGACTTGAGCCAAAGTCAGACGCTTAATCAACTGAGCCACCCAGGCGCCCCCAACAACTACATCTTTAAAGGCCCAATTTCCAAAAACAGTCACATTCTGAGGTCCTGGGGTAGGGGCAGGGCTTCAATGTGTGAATTGGGGGGGGGGGCACAATTCCACTTACAGCACACAGCAACTGGATCTTGTCAGCCATTATCACTAAGTCCCAGGGCTAAGCTGAGGCAGACTCCTTCAGTCTGGGTTCTATAGGAACAAGAAACCCTACTTATCTCAGTCTCTCAGGCCCATGCCTCAGAGCACTCTGCAGGAGGAAAGAAGAGAACAGGGTTCCAGGTCAGACCTTGGCTTTTCTGGTCTGCTTCCAGAGACACACAATCCATGGCCTCACTGTTTACCATGGCGGCCTGTCTTCTTCCCCACCCCCACTCACCACGTGCTCGCGGAAGGTCACTCTTAGGTGGGTATTTAAGAAATTTAAGTGCCACTTGTAAAACAGTCTGAGTCAGAGATGGGCTCCAGAGTATGCAGTGGAGGGAGGGCTGGAACCTGGCAGCCACAAGGCCTCTTGTGCCCTGGGGAACACGGGGTGGGTGAGCCCCGGGGAGCCGGCCGCCCACCCTTGGCTTCCTGGACAGCTGTTCTGCACCACGGGAGAGCCGAGCGGCCAGTGCCAGCCCCAGGCCAGCCCACTCACACCGGCAAATGCCAGCGAGTAGAAGAAAGGAAAAAAACCAACCCAGGGCGAGAGCATGGCAGGAGGTTCTGGGTTCACGTGGGCTGTGTGCCAACGGCTTCTAGCAACGGATTGGACGTCACGTGTTCGTGGTCACCTAGATCATCACGTAATAGGAACAGAGCAAGACAAATGTAAGAGTGGCACTTGCTATGAAAAAAGAAAACCCACACGTGTCATTTAATCTAATAAACCTGAACTTAGATTGCTCTAAATTTCAATTCTAGTAATTCAGCTTTTTTTTTCCTAGAGAGAGAATGGGTGTGTGAATGGGGAGAGGCGAGAGGAGAGAGAGACAGAGAGAGAGAGAGGCAGAGAAAGAATCTCAAGCAGGCTCCATGCTCAGCACAGAGCCAAACACAGGGCTCAATCCCAAGAAGCTGGAATCATGACTTGAGCTGAAATCCAGAGTCGGTGCCTCAACAGACTGAGCCACCCAGGCGCCCAGTAATCTGGCTATTCTTTACATCATCAATTCTTAAATTTGGTTCTCAATACCTGTTCATAATTATATAAAATTCTATAATCTCCCTTGGGGTTTTAAAAGATCATTTTCAGGGCCCTTGGGTGGCTCAGTCATTTAAACGTCCAACTTCAGCTCAAGTCATGATCTTGTAGTTTGAGAGTTCAAGCCCCAGGTAAGGCTCTATGCTGACAACTCAGAGCCTGGAGCCTGCTTCAGATTCTGTGCCTCCCTCTCTCTCTGCCCCTCCCCTGCTTGTGCTCTCTCTTTCTCTCTCAAAAATAAATAAACATTAAAAAAATTTTTAAAGATCATTTTGCCATTTTGCTTAGTATGTGCTTTAAAGTAAAAATTATTTGGGGTGCCCGGTTGACTCAGTTGGTTAAGCATTCGACTTTGGCTCAGGTCATGATCTCATGGTTTGTGAGTTTGAGCCCCATGTCAGGCTCTGTGCTGACAGTTCAGAGCCTGGAGCCTGCTTCTGAGTCTGTGTCTACCTCTCTCTCTCTCTCTCTCTCTGCTTCTCTCCCACTCCCACTCTATCTTTCACCTTCTAAAAACTAAATAAACATTTAAAAAAACTTTTTAAAGTAAAAATTATTTTGAGGCACCTAGGTGGCTCAGTCGGTTAAGCGTCTGACTTCAGCTCAGGTCGTGATCTCGAGGTTCATGAGTTTGAGCCCAGTTTTGGGTTTTTTGCCGACAGCTCAAGCCTGGATCCTGCTTCAAATGCTGTGCCTCCCTCCCTCTCTGCCCCTCCCCTGCTCATGCTCTCTCTCTCTCTCTCTCAAAAATAAAAATAAACATTAAAAAGAGTTTAAAGTAAAAATTATTTTAGATTAAGATATTAAATGTACTAAAGACTACATTTTAGAAACCTCTTATACATGCAGACTAACATAGCTCACACCAGTGAGGAAACAAAAGAAAAAATTAATCCCCCAAATAGAAATTTCCTTATTAATTCATTAACACAGATGAAGAAATGACTAAGAATTACTAGATATTTAAGGAAAACAAACAGCACAAAGTAGGACCACGATGAAAATACAAACAGGATTCTAGAGAAAACATATAATTCATGCAACACAAGAGGACCTACGTACAAACTCACATTCAAGTCAGACTCTCTAGGGTACTTGAGAACACTGAATCCATGAAATTAAAATGCAGAAAAAAATTAAAGGAGTTGGAGAATAACAGACTTTTGGGAAATTACAAATCATTATGAAAATAAAAAGGAATTCAATGGACAGGCTAGAAAAAAATGTCAAGATCTTCTACAAGGTAGAGCAAAATATAGAAGGCATTGAAAACATGAAAGAAGAATGAAGAGAGAAAGAGGATGTCTAGCATCTATTTATTAGGAGTCTCAGAAAGAGAGAACAAAGTAGAGGGGAGGATATAATAAAAGGAAATTCCTCAAACCTGGAGAATTGATCGTCACATAGAATTGGGCAAGTCAGGGGCCAAATACGATGAAGAAAGAAAAGATACACTGCAAGACATGCCCTGGTGGAATTTCAAAATTCTAAAGATACAGAGAAGATTTACAAAGAGATCAAGAGTGTCTATCAGAGACCAAATCAGGTTACCAAGAAAGGAAAAGGATTCAAGCCGCCACCAGACTTGGCAGCCTGTCTGGATGTCAGAAGATACCAGAACAAAGCCTTTCAAGTTTTAAGGAAAACACAGCCTTGAATCTGGATATCTATACTGGGTCCATCAAGCATGTGGGCAAAGCGACAATTTCAGACGCTCAAGGATTCAATAGATCTCTTATGCACCATTACTGAAAAAAATTACTTGGAGCTTAACTCAAACAGAAGTAAAAATCAATTTTCAAACATAAAGCTAGTAATTCTAAGAAAACATAGAGTTAGTTTAAGAATCAAATGGGGAGGGGCGGGAATCCCATCATGGCTGTTATACAACAGATCTAGAATCCAGGGAGTCCAAATTAGACCATGGTCAGAGGGTTCCAAGAAAGCATCTTTAAGAAAGTACATTTGATTCAACAAGTTCGTATGATTAAGAGGATGGAAGATCTTGGTGATGACTATTGGTACACACATTTTGCTTACAAAAATAAAAAAATTGGAATTGGAATTAAAAGCTTTATGTAAATTAAAAATCTGAAGAAGAAAATCACAGTCTAAATATGAAACAAACTAAAAAATAATGTAATTTTGAGCAAAAAAAAAAGAATTTCAGAAAAGGGCACTTTGATGATGATGTTTTGATAATAATGCCAGAATGTTCTCTTACAGTAAAACAGACTGAGTGCACAAAAGTTATAACTCTTTCTCTATAGGTCCAATCACATATCACTTCTGAAGTTAAGAATCTTTACATAATTTCAGTATTATAAGTGCTTTCTACTGGTCTTCAGAGCTAAAAATCAACTTATAGTAAACAAGAAAGCATAAAAGTTAGATTTCAAATATTATAAACCTTGACAGTGTAGGCAGAGAGCAATGGGAAGGCAGGACAGATGGGGGTCAGAGGAAAAAGAGAGAGGAAGAGAGGCTAATTCCCTCATTTTATAATCCAGGGAGTTGACAGGTATTATCTAAAGTCAGAAGAAAAACAGCTATCATCTAGAGTTATAAAGATAACCAAGGGTAAATTTAAAACTAATGAAACTCTGGACCTGCGTATTAAAGCTAGTTAAGAGACATTTTTGAAAGAAGTACAAGAATTATTTAGAATATTATATAGAATTACAATGGGGCCCACCAAGAGTAAAAAATAAACTTGTTCAAGACAGTTCTCTATGTTATAAAAGGGCAACCACAGCGATCCTTGTGGCGGTGGAGCTGTTCTGCGTCCCCTCTGAATCAGTGCCAGTACACTGGCTGTGACCTTGTACTACTCACAATGCTGTGACCTTGTACTACATACGGTGTTGCCAGGTGCCGTCCAGTTCCAAGACACAAGTAAGCAAAAAAGTTATTTAAGTGATTATTTTCTTAATTCTACCAAAGAATTCTACCAAGCTAACCCACTTCCCCCGCCCCCCCCCCAAGCCTTATACTGAGATGAACATTGACAAAATTGTAAGGTAGTTGAAGTATACAACAAGGGGCACCCAGGTGGCTCAGTTGGTTAAGCATCCAACTTCGGCTCAGGTCATGATCTCAGGGTTTGTGGGTTCAAGCCCCATGTTGGGCTCTCTGCTGTCAGCACAGAGCTTGCTTCGGATCCTTTGTCCCTCTCTCTGCGCCTTGCCCACTGGTTCATGCACATGCTCACGCGCACTCTCTCTCTCAATAAATAAATAAACTAAAAAAAAAGATACTTAAGCAAATGACCACTGAGTACATGAAAAAGTTCACAAATAACTAGACACTAGCGAAATGCAAATTGAAATCACAATAAAATGCCACTGTACCAAATGAAAATACTACATGCTAGTGAGGATATAAAACAACCAGAACTCTAATACAATGCTAGTGAGAATATATCATGAAATTTTGGGAAAAAAGGTTTGGAATTTTTTTATAAAGTGTACACCTACCCACTGATCTAGTAATTCCACACCTGGATGGTTATGTAAGAGAAAACACAAATCCACAAAAAGACTTTGAGAATGTTCATGGAAGCTTTACTCATATTAGCAAACAAAATTATAAACAAGTCAACTGTCCAACTATAGTAAGGATAAACACACTGTGGCAGAGCTTTACAGTGGAATGCTACTCAGCAACAAACAGGAAGGAACTATTTCTATATGCAACAACATTGATGAATCACACCTTATTCACCTTATGCTGAATCCTACAAAAAAAAGAGTACGTAATGTATGAATCCATTTATATGAAATTCTAAAACAAGCAAATCTATTTAGAACTGTAGTTGTCTGGGAGTAAGAGATGTCTCTGGCAAGGGACATAGAGACTATCTGGAACTATTCAATATTGTGGTAAAAGTGTGGGTTACATGATGGGTCCATTTGTAAGAATTGTATAGGCAAGATTTGGACATTTCAATGTCCATCGATTATACCTGTAAAAAATAACAATAAAGGGGGGCGCCTGGGTGGCTCAATTGGTTAAGCATCTTACTCTTGATTTTGGCTCAAGTCACAATCTCATGGTTCCTGAGTTTGAGCCCTGTATTGTGCTCTGAGCTAACAGCACATAGCCTGCTTGGAATTGATTCTCTGTTTCCCTCTCTCTGTCCCTTCCCTGCTCGATTTCTCTCTCTCTCTCTTAATCTCTCTCATAAATAAATAAATAAATAAATAAATAATTTTTAAAAGTCTAAACAATAATAAAGGCAGTGGAAGGTTAGATAAAACAAGAATAGCAGAGTATTAATGACTGTTGAAGCTGAGTGATGGCCATGTGAAGGATATTATACTATTTTTGTTTATTTTTATGACAGAAATCTTCAAACACATATACAGTAAAAATATTCACTGAATTTTAACTTTATATTACAGCAACATGATAAGATGTTTCGAATTCTAATACTTTGATCTTAAAAATTTCAACTGGCTGATTTTTATTCTGTTTATGCTTTCTTGTTGAATGGCAAGCAAAAAAATAAGATTTCGGTCTTCTGTTTGCAAGCTTTCTCTCTAAATACCACATTGTAAATGAAGGAAGTCTTTATTGCTAGTAATCAAAAGATAAATTGCAGACAATCACTAATATATTACCTTTCTAAAACATTGGTTTTTGATATACCATAGATACAGGAGAATTTTAATTAGATGAGTAAAACTTATATCCACTTGAGAATAGAGTTTGCAGAATTACAAGTTAGAGTGATAAGAATGATCTGCTTGTATTTTAACAGCAATGCTTTCTATATTTCTTGTCTTTACCTAATGGTCTGTCGTGACTATATAGTGAACAGTATGTAAGAAAAAATAAAAACACTTTAAAATTGCATAACACTCAGTATCACTAGAAGTGTTCATATAAATAGTAAGTCAACCTCACCAATGAAAATACAGAAGCTCTGAGACCATTCATTCTTAAAACTAATATTATTTAAATGATTACTTCATTTGTTGATCTCTTAAATGAAAATTATATCAGACACCATTACTGCTTTTAAGTACATGAACTTGAGGAGAATCTAGATTGGCAAATTCAGACATTTATAAACCGTAACAGGGAAATTCTGCTCCATATAATTTATGCTGAGTAAAACTTGATAGTTATGATGCATGGGACAGCCTTTGTGAAACACTATGATTTAGACAATCTTAGATATAAACAAAATAGAATCATCTATGTGCCTTCGGCCTGGAATGCCCTTCCTCCATACTCTCTACCTACTGATCCACAGGATTTTATTTGCCTTCAATGCTCAGCTCAAAGACGACCTCTTTCTTGAAGCTGTCTCTTTGAATTCGATTCTAATTCATCTAGAATTAGTGCTTTATCTAACCTCAATGATAGCACGTTGACATTATAGGATCACTTATCTCTGTGTGTGTCTTCTAACACATGTATATTTTCAGTAATGGTGGAAGAAGTGGTAGGCTTCATTGTACCCATTCTACAGATGAGAAACCAAAAACTAAGAAAGAGGAAACCACTTTTCCTAAAGTCCCACAGCCTTCAGTGGCGGCACCAGGATCCCAGTACAAGCCGTGTCTCAAGCCCATGCTCTTAAAGACCACAGGAGACTGCCCCCCAATCTGCCTAAGCAGCTCAGGGCTCCATCTTCATAGCCTCCAAAGTACCTGGCCTGTGCTTTACACATTACACATTCTATACGTTGAACTTGGTCTTAGTTCATATTGAGGACCTCAAGAATAAGATATTCAATAGCTTATCAGTTCACTTATTCAAACAGAGCTCAGAAGGCTCCCAGACGTGGGCTGGGGGCATGGTCCACTACCACCCTCTACTGGAGAATCAGATTGTCACATGACACTTGTATGTCTTCTCTCCCGAGTGCGGGGGACTCCTTTTTTTTTTTTAGTCTTTTTATTTTTTTTCATAGTTTATTGTCAAATTGGTTTCCATATAACACCCAGTGCTTCTCCCCACAAGTGCCCCTCACCATGACCATCACCCCTCCCACCCTCCCCCTCCCCCTTCAGTCCATGGTTCGTTTTCAGTATTCAGTAGTCTCCCTTGATCTGTGTCCCTCATTCTCCCTCGCTCTCTTTCCCCCTTCCTCTCCCCATGATCCCCTGCCAGGTCTCTCCTGTTAGACCTATGAGTGCAAACATATGGTATCTATCCTTCTCTGCCTGACTTATTTCGCTTAGCATGACACCCTCAAGGTCCATCCACTTTCCTACAAATGGCCATATTTCATTCTTCCTCATTGCCATATAGTACTCCATTGTATATATATACCACATCTTCTTGATCCATTCATCAGGTGATGGACATCTAGGCTCTTTCCATGATTTGGCTATTGTTGACAGTGCTGCCATGAACATTGGGGTACATGTGCTCCCTATGCATTGGACTCCTTTTTAGAGTCAATGTACTCACTCAGTCTTTATCCCCAGAGAAATCTGTGGATTCTCTTTGCAGAACTAGTGTGTGAGATGTATACTCACGTGCTCAGGAATGCCAGAAGACAAAGCTACTAGACTTACCCTCCCAGGAAACATGAACCTCTTCTCCATGTGTGGTTAGATCAGCAAGGACCAACTTTAGAATAATAGGGATACTCCTATCCTGTGAGACTCCATGTCTAAATTCAGGCGGCCATGTGCCACCTGTCACCTGTAATTTACCAGGCATTTCTGTGGTTTGTTCTAGTTGCTCAGTGATCCAAACAATTTCTCTCTCTCTCTCTCTCTCTCTCTCTCTCTCTCTCTCTCTCTCTCTCCCTCCCTCCCTCCCTCCCTCCGTCTCTCTCTGCCACACACATTCTCTCTCATAATGTTACATCTCTAAGGTACCTTGGAGTAACAATAGCTTAAATTGTTCCCATATAAACTGAAAAAATAAGTGTATAGCACTTCTCAGCAGAATATTTTCAAAAAGGGAGATTATCTATAAGGCTGCTTTAGCTGGCTACTAAATGAGAAGTTAGGACGTGCATTACCTATTGGCAGAGATTTCTTAATGCCCCATTTCAAGCTTTCCTTAAATTGGTTATAGTTCATTTATTTTTCATATCATTTTCAATAAAGTGATTCACTGGCAAAGCCTGCCTTTGGTCATTCTGAGGGGGAAAAAGATGAACTTAATGGCAGGGCAAATCAGTCTCTCCCATCCTGAGGGGCTGTGGGGTCCAATGCCTTTTATCTGGCATGCCTGAAAAAGTGAGAGTACACTTTGTTATAGGCTATTTCTACAAAGAGAAACACAAATTGTTCCCAAGGATGAAGATTTAGTGGATCACTGACTCTAATAAGGAGTCAAGTCCAATTTCAGTGAGTTCTGATTCTCAAAGACAAACTCATGAATAGTTCATAAGCCGAAGCAGAAAAGCCACTTTATAATTCCTTTCATGTAAACTAGTCTTAAGGCTTTTTCGAAGGATTGGGTAATTGTGCCAAACATTCCTGAGCTCACTGATGTATCTGAAACAATCTGGTGAAGTTGTAAGAAACAGAAATTTGAGTTCCCCTTTTTAATTTTTTTAATGTTTTATTTTATTTTTGAGAGAGAGACAGCATGAGCAGGGGAGGGTCAGAGATAGAGGGAGATACAAAATCCGAAGACAGGCTCCAGGCTCTGAGCTAGCTGTCAGATGCAGGGCTCGAACCCACAGACTGCGAGATCGTGACCTGAGCCAAAGCCGAACGCTCAACCAACTGAGCCACCCACATGCCCCATGAGTTCCCCCCCTTTTTAATAGCACCTAGTCTAGTTCTTAAACTAAATATGTGCAGAATCCACTCAAAATTAGCTGAGAGATATCTGGTTCATGCCATGACCTCTAGGCAGAAATGCACTTCGACACAGGGCTATTTGTCCTATTCAGGACTTCTGGACGAGAGCAGAGGAAAATGCTAAACAAGACAACAGGCAGAATCCTGTTTTGACTAGACCATACCAGCTGAGCCATGTTTTAAAGCAGTGCTGTATTGACAAAGTCTAGGGAGCCAACAAGTATACTTGCTGGACATCTTCCTATAGCCAAAGTCAACTGTGGGCGCCCATGGGGATCTTGCCATGATTCACGAGGGGACGCGTCCCTGGTGGGCAGGATGCAAATGAGGAGAAAGGCAAAGACTTGGAATAGTCGGAAGTGGAGGGAAGGTTCCAAAAATCATCATTTATAGAGGTTGAACCTGATGAATGAGGATGAAGGAAAAAGGAGCTGGGGGTCGTTTGGGCATGAGCAAACACAGGAGACTGACAGAAAATGTATAAAGTCACTCTTTCAACAGAACCGGACACAGACTTTTGGTGAGAAAGGATGTGCACCATGACAGGCACATAAGCAAATGTACTCTCTTAAAAAAAAAGGGCCACGCAGGAGCAGAAATGGGCCAGAAAATGGAGACATCGCATCCTCCAAAGACAGTTATTTAAGACATCATTTTCATTTAAGTTTAAAATATTTCATTTAACTTAAAAATATACTATCTCTTCAACATGCAGGTAGCCTCCACACTGAAACTCATAACCAAAATTTGAAATTGCTTGAAACATGTTGTTTTGTGTGTGGAACATGGCATTGTGCAAGGACAGGCCTGTGGGTGGTGGGACGGGGGTGGTGATCAAATTGTTTATAAATATATTTTCCGAGACAAATAGCCAAGGGGTCAGGTTTACCCTGCTACCTCTAATACAAGGCAGTCACCATTCTTACCATAAAGGACTGGATCCATCTAAAAGTCATAAGTCAGGGTGCCTGGGTGGCTCAGTTGGTTAAGCCCCCGACTTCGGCTCAGGTCAGATCTCACGTTCGTGGGTTCAAGCCCCACATCAGGCACTGTGCTGACAGCTAGCTCAGAGCCTGGAGCCTGCTTCCGGTTCTGTGTTTCCTTCTCTATCTGCCCCTCCCCCTCTCATGCTCTGTCTCTCTCTGTATCAAAAATAAATAAAACATTAGAAAAAATTAAAAAAAAATAAAGTTTAAAAAATAAAATAAAATAAAACAAAAGTCACAAGTCAAACTCAAAGCTTCAAACCTGAATCTCAAATACAAGACCACACTCCTTGAGGTCACCCTAGACTCTGACGATCGGTCAACCAGAATCTGTTGAATATCTATTATGAACATAATAACCACATTTAATTAGGTAAGAAGACAAGAAAACTAACTACATACAAATAAATACAGCAAAGGGCAAAAGGATTAGGAAGCCCTTGGGGGTTCAATCGATTTAGGCACAGGCTCTCTTTCTAGGACAGACTCCATAATGTTTCTTAACAAGGCTCATTCTATTATCCAAGTCAATAATATTGTAGCAGCAGTGTCAGCTTGGTCATGAACTGATTGTCAAGGTTTTGTGGGATACCCTTATCAATCAACCCTACACAATGAGTTATTCTCACCTCTGTCTGCTGGCAATGCTGATACCAACGCTGACCCTCAGAAACAAGTCAGCGCACCTTCCAATATGCTGGAAGCGCAAACAACAGTCAATTATGAATCCCAACACCTACTGTTTTTTCCTGGAGGGGTATACCAAGTGTGGCTTGTTGTCTAAAGGAGGAGAGAGAAATGGTTTTCTCTCCAGACACCAATAAGATGAAGCCTGAGGCCAAAGCCATCCGAGGCAACTGCTCAACTATGATCAGCAGAATAAGCATCATAAGAGATGACCTTTGGGAAAATATTTTCAGAACAAGGTCTCTTTTTTGACTTGAACATCCACCGAGGGGTTTCATTATCCTAACTCTATATAAAGAGAAAGGCCTGTGACTCTGATTTGTTAAATGTTTCAGAGTTTTGTCCAACAGTAAAAAAAGAAAAAAGATGAAAACCCTGCCCAGTCCCGTGGAAAAATCAAAACAGCAGCTCCCTAGACTTCCGGGAAGCCCATATACTTTCACACATACAGAATGGCATATGAGAGGCGAGCGCTGCCTATAGAAATATAATGGAGCCACTGATATCATTTAAATTTTCCTAATAGCTGTGTTTAAAAAGAAAAAAAAACAAGTGAAATTAATTACAACAATCGCTTCGTTTGACCCATCATATCAAAATACAGTATCTCTTCAACAAATACTCAGTAGCCACGTATGGCTCATAGCAACTCTGTGGTCACTGCAGAGTCCACAGTACATCAATGTTCTCCCGTTGTTAGGATTCGGGTTTGGGTTTGAGGACAAATCTACTCATCTATCCTGGGTTTCCTGAACACCAGTCCCTTACTGCCAACTGATAACCAACAGAGCTTTCAACATCCCACTATGCTCTTGCGCTAATCGCCAGTCTTCAAAGCCTGTTTGGATGGCAGGTGGTGTTATGCGTCCAACTGCAGTGATGCAGACAAAAACAAGGACAACTCCACTATGCTGGTGATGGGAAACCTTAGTAAAAGCTTCCTTAGCCACAAGGGAAAGGGTGTCTTCAAAAGAAAGGACCAAGAAGGACGGCAAGGGTGAAATGCATGCTGAGCTATCTCTGAAGTGACCCGGTCGCTGGCACGTTCTGTGGCAAAACAATGTCAATGGGCACCACGCCAAGGCTGTCATGTGACAGGGAGGCAGCTACACCCGCCGAAGCTGGCACAAAACCTCTTGGCCTAAAAAAACAGCAGATGCTTCCCGGAAAGTGCTTCCTCCCACCTGTCAAGTCCTCTCCCGGACTCTCTGCCACGAGCATCTCCTTGCCAAGCATGAGGCAAGAGGAGGGACCCTACCTTCATGGGACCCCAGACCGTGCAGGATTGGGAATTAGAGGAAGAAGTGACACGCATGAAAATTTCTGGTGAAAGAAGAGGTCAAGCGAGGGGAGAAGAAAAAAGTAGAAAAAATGCAAAAAAAAAAAAAAAAAGGAAAGAAAAGCAAAAGAAAGAAGATACGGATCAGTTTTAAAAAGAAACACTTATTCTCTTCCCTAAATTTGGAGAAGAAAGAGAGGAAGAAAGGGAGTAGAGGGAAGGAAAAAAGGAAGAGGGTGGGAGGGAAACAAAAGCCATAAAAACTACCTATCTTAAAAGTCAACTCAAGGGTCATTTTCTTCATGCTTGAGTGAGGGAGCAGACAAGCTTTTTAATATAATTAACAGAAGTCATTTTATCATGAGGCTAATGATGCTTAAACTTTGGGGGTTCTCCCTTGCAAGGACGCTTTTCAAAGTCTTGGGAGGACCCCTAATCTTTTTCATATGGCCATCTGTTCATCAAATTTGCACACGCACACTAAGATATTTTCATCAGGATCCTTTAAAAAACTCTTTAAAGACTGTCATCTCTTTGCATGTTGACCCCCACGCACACCCTCCTGTAGGTTTGCATTGAAGGGGCACAGGCCATATTTGAAGAATCTGGCTATGAAGAAGCTGAGTCAGAAACGTTTAGTTTGGGGTTTCATGGGATATATTTTGGGGGTTCATGGTCACTTCTGGATTTAGTCACATGATTGCTAACTATAATTTCAACGTGTAAGAATGACTTTCAGGATCACTCCCACTACTTATCATGACATGAAGTTGTGAGACCAGCCGTCATATGATACGAATGTGTCCCAGTGCCCCATGGCATCCAGCACAAGAATGACATGGGTACTAGAAGGGAAACAAAGGTTGAACTGTACAAAGGAGAAAAACAGTCTATGGAAAAACTCTCCCTACCAGCAGGCATGTAAAATCAGAAGCAGAGAATTTGGTCCTCATCAACAACAGAAGTTCCTTCCTCTGATGAATATACTTGGTAATGAAACAGATATAATTATAAATCTGGCAGACATTTTTAAGTGGGCCTATGTGAAATACAATTGACCAAAATTCTGGGTTTTGTAGCAGTGAGTGTGACTATCTGTGATATTGCTTGTTTTTATGTACCCCAGCTAGCAGTAACACAAATAAAAACGAATAAACTACGTTAGAAGAAGGACAAAAGTGCTTTTCTTTTCCCCATATAGAAAATATTAGAAAATTTTTGTCATGGGAAGAGGTAATCAAAGAGTATGCCATCCATCGAAAATGGAGGGGGAAAAGTGTTATAAAGGTTATGTCATAATATGTTTATTAACTGCCTGTTATTCTATATATTTGGTCATTGTCATTTAAAAATATTTGTATTTCTTATGATTTTTTTCTCATCCTAAGTAAACATTCAGTTTTACACCTAATTTTGTATTCATAATTTTCCATTCTTTTACCTAAAGGGGGCTCCTCAAATTATATAAGCTTCAGGCTTCATGAAACCTGGATATCACCCTAATTAGCAAAAATAACTACACATACCTCCATCCCCACCATGTGCACACATATGTATACACATGCACACACATACATGCACAATACACGCGCACATCCACTTGGGTAGAAAAACTATGTAACTCAAATCTGTGACTCTCTAAAGTAAATGGATCAAGGATAGCCGCTATCCTTCCTGTCCACTCCTTGTACAGATCCAACTGCCAACTGATCCACAGTTAGACTGAGTCAGTAGGGCTTTGGAAACTATCAGAATTCTATTACAGAAAATGCAATCTGGACAAAATATACACTTCAGCTTTGCAGAAGGAAATAATGGGTCCGTTAAATGCACACTGTTTGCGTTCTACTATCTCTGTAGGAAAGGTGAGGTTCTGGAACATTTGCTGGCCCCTCCCTCACTCCCTAACATTCCGAAGACATTCTGACGTGTCCTACTCAAAGATGACCTGTAAGCTCGTAACTGTTTATAATGTGGGCCCCAAAAGGCCAGTCGGTGATTATCAGGATAATATTCAGGCTATAACTCTTCGATTTTGGAATCTCTAGTCCCTCTATGATGTCTCTGCCACAAAACATCATATATTCACCTGTCACAAGTGGATTTTTACCTATCACAAGAACAAGAGTAACAATAGTCATCTTATTTCTAGTTGTTATAAGGCAATAGACACTGCTACCCAGCTTCCCTTTAGAAATCTGGGTTTAGTAGGGTTTTGCATAACTTTATTTTGCACATCTTCTTGTCTGCAGTCACCACATTTCAACGTACTTTGAGCCCTTCTGTTGCTCTGGGCATGTTCCCTGTCTTTTGATGTTCAATGTCTACGGTGACAGTGTTAAGACCACTGAAGCAGCCAAGTGTAAATCTTTTAATGGACCTAAGTCTCACAGTCCCACACACCACTCTTCAGACCAGGGGTGGCCAGACTTCAAGCTAGACTTTCATATCAGCCAGGGTCCTGGCAGGAAAAGATGGAACACTCACATTGGTTCATGTGAAGAGAGGCGAACAAATGGGGTAGTTACCAAGGTGAAGAAAGGGTTCAAGAAACCTAACAAGTGACACGCGCTCCATTGAGGCCAGCCACAGGTGAATGATGTTACTGCTTCTAGACCTAAAGAGGCAAGAGGTGGCGCAGATGTTAGAATCTGAAGCAGGTAGGCAAATGGAGAGGGCTACCTCACAGCAGGTGTGGCCTTTCATAGAGGGACGGACAACCAGTGGTGGCTTGGTGAGGAAGGAGTCGGGGGAAAAAACACCCCACACGTGTTTTCCTGCCACTCTCAGGTCTCTTGCCAGGACTTCTCATATCATAGGCTGGACCCGGATCAAAGCAGAAGTCAAGGGAGCCGTCACTGGCAGGTGTAAAGGTCAGTCTCTGCAAGCACAGAGCAGGTCAAATGATAGAGAGAGCGGAGTTGAAGAACCATGAGGAAGATATTCAGCATAACCTTCAGAGTGAGAGGAAAATTTTTAATTACAAGGTGCATTCATGCTATAATTAAAAGCTATGATAGTTGCTTTAAAAGACCTAAAAATTATAATATAGAGGTATAAGATGTTTTTGAAACCAATCAACAAAAAGACTGCAGCTTATTATGGGCTACACACAGTCAGATCGGTACACTTCGGTATACCTTCTATTTGCTGGCCTCCCCAACACTGTGCTGGCTTTCCTGGTTTGGTTTTCCACTTTATTGCCACCATATTGTGAGACATACATGCTCAGTTGATAAAACCTAAGGAGATGACAGCTTTCACTTTGATGCCACTAGTGAAAACTTGTAGTGGTATACAGAACAATAGTCGTCAAGATGTGGGACTATTTGGGACTTTGTAGGGCAAATTTGAATCCGCTCAACAAAACTGTCAATGATTTTGTATAGTTTGTTCTTACTTGTTGCCAATCAAACCCTACGGCAATGACTTGCCTCCCTTCCCAATAGGTCCATCTACTAATGAAATACTACACATCTTCTCTCTCACTTATTTTTATAACATGACTGGACAGAACATTTAATACATGACTCGGGATTTAATAAGGAGGAAAGGGTAGCTGGGGATACATTATCCTGGTATAGAAAATGCCTGGGAAGGAAGAAGCCAGTTCCTCCTGTGTTGGCCTCTTCCTGGGACACATGTGTTACTTGCCAAGGATGGCCGAAGAGCAGGAGGGAGGTCTCTGCCCTGGCACTAGTATAGAACAGCCCCCTTCAAATGGGATGCCCAAGAGCCCACTAAGATCCTATGCATTTGGAGGGGGTGTTATAAAACCCTTATTCTGTCAAAGAAACAAGGGAGCCATATCCCCAAGAGACTGTGTTTTATAAGTATCCAAAATAAGATCTAGCAATAAATTACACATCCCAGAGAAATCAAAACCAAATGCAAGAGGAAGAGAAAGGGAAGATTAAAAAAAAAAAAAAAGGAGACTGTCAAGAAATTACCCCTTCGGTGCTTCCCTTTATGTAGTGGAGAAAAAGATGTCTCTGTCCATCTTTTTTTAATAATGCTAAAGAACTTTCAGGGAGTCATAACTTGCTTCCTGTTTCAACCAGTCAGCTTATTCAACGGGATCGTTTCCCCTCAAAGGGCAGCTTTTAAGAAAATTATTCCAGTAAAGGTAATAAAAGCAGTGAGTAATTCACATACATCTTTCTCTACATGCAAACAATAGTCGTTGATAAATATCACTATTGCACAGAACACCATGTATTCCTGCTTTAAAAAAATGCATTTGGTGCCTTAGGTGGCTCAGTCAGTTGGGTGTCCAACTTCGGCTCAGGTCATGATCGCACGGTTCACCAGTTTGAGCCCTGCATGGGGATCTGTGCTGACAGCTCAGAGCCTGGAGCCTGCTTCAGATTCCGTGTCTCTCTCTCTCTCTCTCTGCCCCTCCCCTGCTCATGCTCTGTGTGTGTCTCTCTCTGAGAAATAAACACTAAAAAGAAATTTTTTAATGCACAGAATGGATTGAGTGACAGCCAGTACGGACTCACATGAGACTAAAAAGGGGACCAAAATGGGTGTGGCCTTCCACCTACTCTGTGTGTGCTAACTTCATCCTGTGCTGTGAGGTGCTGCATTTCTGTGGTGTACATGCCAAGTTAGACCTGAAAATCATCTCCCAGAAATGCCTAGGGAAGAACGTCAATAAATATACCATATTCAGCCCTCACAAACATTTTGGTTTTCCGGAACATTCTTCCCAAAAGAACATTCTCTGAAGTGGCCCTCCTGTGCTGTTTGGCCTGCGATCGAGTGCCTTCTCTTCCTGTTTATTAATCACAGGATTGGAGCTGGTTTTTTAATTAACTTCATTTAGATCATGAAATCATCCGTTTGGGAGTGCAGACTTTACATCTCATTTGACAGATGAGAAAACTAAAGTTCACTGAGGTTAAGTGACTTGCTGCAGATCCAACAGCTAATCATAGAGAGCCTGGAACACAGGTCTTTGGACACGGACTCAAGAGCTTTTTTCTGACGTAATACTTCTGGGTCCCTAGACAAACACAACCATTCAAAAAGAGGCCATCAACAACCAGCCTTGAAAGAAGCCAGCAATCCTGGCATTGGATGTTGAAAGCTGCACTTGAAAAAGATTTGGGAACTCTGGAGGGCTGACATCCTTGTGACTAATGTTACCCAAAGATTCCAGAGCGGGAGCTGGATGTGTCCAACAACTATGGACACCGTACTGTCCTCTAACCCAAGGAGACAGATCCGCAGAGTGTAAAATACTCCATCCATTTATCTTGGAGTTTCACATCCACTTGGAGGAGTTTGTTTTGGTTTGTTTCAGTGGAGCCTGCACAGAAGTCAACAGTAGATTACTTTATGTAAACTACAGGTTCTGAAATTGCCTTAAGGCAATTATCCATGTGCTATAATAAGAAGTAAATAAATTGACCCATTATACTTTTATAATATGTAGAAAAAAGATTATTTAAAATTTTTTTAAAAACATTAGAATTTCTTTCCTCTCTCTCCCTCCTTCTATTTCCCTATTCTCAAGTCAAAAGTATTCTAACATAGACATACATAGAGTATTCCTAAAGAGAGAAAGGAAAAGGAAAGAAAAAACTCACAAAAAAACAAAGCTGAAAGCACATCTAAACTATCAATACTGTGAGGGGCCCCTGGGTGGCTCAGCTGGTTAAGCATCTGACTCTTGGTTTAGGCTCAGGTCACGATCTCACGGTTTGTGAATTGGAGCCCCACACCCGGCTCTGCACTGACAGCAAGGAGCCTGCTTGGGATTTCCTCTCTCTCCCTCCCTCTCTCTCTTTCTCTCTCTCTCTCTCTCTCTCTCTCTCTCTCTCTCTCTCTGTTTCTCTGCCCCTCCCCAACTTGCTCTTTCTCTCCCTTTCTTGCTCTCTCAAAATACAAAAGTAAAAAAATTATAATTTCAATACTTTGAAAAGTTACCCATGTTTAAATTAATATTGTTCTCAAGAAACTTACAACTTTCAAGGAAGCACCGACTTTCTTACGTGATGCAGGGGAAAAAGGCAAAAAGATTTCCCAGACAGGCTGAAGGCCAAAGGAACTGGAAGAGAGAGCCAAGAATGAAAATTCCAGTCATCTTTGCTGCTGTAATTACGGAGCACTGCCCTTTCTTCCTAATTAGCTGGCCAAACACCATTCATTTTTACCAACACACCTAGGATAAGTATCTAACCCTCTTCCTTCAATTCTTTCCAAGTAAAATCAGTCGCTAGAAAAGGACAAGCCTGGGAACTGAGGAATCTTCTGCTCTTTCCCTAGTAAGAACACATTTAGAAAAACAAAACAAAAAACAAATCACATTCCTTCAAAGACACGTATTTCCTAACGACGCCTCCTCCCTGATAAGCGATCCAGGCGAACAGCGTGGTCAAGCTGCAGACACTCGGCTGCTCAGCCCGGTGGGGAAAACTGCCTGACTCTTCACACACAGTCATTTCTCCCAGGAAGACAAAGTGCGGAGGGAGCCATAGTCTTCTTGACCTCCACCTTCACTCTGACCTTTCTTTTCCATAAGAAACACACAGTAACACATTTAACACTTAGAATTTGGGGGCTAGTTAAGCTTGAGATTCAAGTACATTCATCTTAAACATTTCATCTGAACACAAATTTTCAATTCCCAACCAAATATTATACTTCTGAATTCTTACAATGAATACCAAGAATAATGAAATGTTAACAGAAGTGTAATATGGAAAGAAACATAAATAAAATGAACATGTTATAGATTACCTTTGAAATTAGACCTAAGAGTTAGGTACACAGGTCAGAGCAATCAAATTCTACTACATCAGCATAGAGCCAGGTCATAGAAGTTCTTTCTGTCCCCTGTTCCTCTAGTCACCAACCCAGTCAATCAAGTGTGTCCATTCACAGATAGTGAAGATAATGCAGAAACTCTCTCTGGTGCCACTGGAAGTACATTTCTGCCTACCCTGAGTCACTATTTTCTCTCTGAGTCTTTCCTCTAGGGTCCTCTAGGCTAGAGGGATAGCTATCCAATGAGAAGTGGAGAAAACATAGACCCTTTCATCATTATCCAGCATGTCCTTCAGTGTAAAGACATTTTGATCCCGCTATCTTGTATGGCCAGAGGGTGTTTGAATTGTTGCTCTAGCTCTGGTTGGCATTCTTCAGCTACAGTAACTAGGGAATGTAGGTAGATATGTGCAAGTTCACAGATAGGGTCTAAAATTAGTAGAAAGAGAGAAGAACAAACAGACACACAAAAAGTCCCCACAGCCTCAAAAAGAAAAAAGAAATGATGCCAAAGCAAATAGGTTCTTCTGATTCTCTTATGGGGAGACCCCCTACCTCCTGGATGTATACTATCTTAGGGATAATCCCTTTTCTTCTGGTTGATGGACTTCATCTGGAACACATATGCTAACTGTTAAGATCATTTGAACTTTCCAAGTTAGAAGCCTCCTTTAAATGATATCAAATGATTTGGGGATCCAGGGGAAAAGTGAATCCTTTAAAACTCCAAGAATAAGTGATCCTCTACCTCAGTGGTTTTTACGCAAGTCTTCAACAACAAGTTCATTGTGTACTAGTGACTTTGGCAGGTGCCACTTATGTGTAAATTTTCTTCTGTCATTACTTGCATCGTTTGGAATTGTAAATCAACAGGAACAGTGAGAAGATAAAGGAGAAGTGGTCAGCTCCATTAATGGAAACTACCAGATGAACACAGAACTGTCGGGGAAGTCACAGTCACCATGAAGCTAAGTATATGCTGGTGCCAAATTTCTGCTCAGGTCACTGCCTCAAGCCCATCAGCTGATGCCAAAGCATCTACTACTGAGACCCTAGTAGGACCTGGCACTGGTGACATTACAGCAAATGAGAAGCCTCATCCATGACTGATTCACTGGTAGGGTAATTCTTTCCATCAATGTTTGTTAGGAGCAAGTGAAGTACCCTACACTATGTCTATATCTGCTGGTATGAAGAGATTCTGAGAATCTTACACCTGGAAGGGATGCTTGCAGCCCTAAGGGATATGCAAAAACAACAAAATTGATTCTCCACAGCAAAGCAAACCATCAACAAAATGAAAAGGTGGCCTACTGAATGGGAGAAAATATTTGCAAATTACATATCTGATATGGGGTTAACAGCCAAAGTACATAAAGAATTCCAACAATTCGATAGCAAGAAAAAACACCAATCCAATTAAAAATGGGCAGAGGATCTAAATAATCATTTTTCCAAAGTAGACATACAGATGGCCAACAGGTATATGAAAAAATACTTAATATCACTAATCATCAGGGAAATGCAAATCAAAATCACAATGAGACATAATCTCATACCTGTTAGAATGGCTATTATTAAAAAGATAAGAAATAACAAGTGTTGGTGAAGATATAGAGAAATGGGAGGGAACTCTTAGCACTATCAATGGGAATGTAAGGGTTTTTTTTGTTTTTGTTTTTGTTTTTGTTTTTGTTTTTGTTTTTTAAGAGAGAAAGTGTGTAGAGGGGAGAGAGACAAAAGGAGAGACAGAGAATCTTAAGCAGGCTCCACACTCAGTCAGAGCCCAATGCGGGGCTTGATCCCACAACCCTGGGATCATGACCTGATCCGAAATCAAGAGTTGGACTCTCAATCAGCTGAGCCACCCAAGCGCCCCAATGAAAATGTAGATTTGTGTAGCCACTATAGAAGACTGTATGGAGGCTGCTCAAAGAATTAAAAGCAGAATTATGATATGGCCTAGCAATTCTACTTCTGGGTATTTATCTAAACAAAATGAAAGTATTAATTTGTGAAGATATATGTACCCTCATGTTCACTGCAGCATTATTTTCGATACAAGGTATGGAAACTATCTAAGTGTCCATTGATGGATCAATGTATAATGGGGTACTATTCGGCCACAGAAAAGAATGAAATCTTGCCATTTGTAACAACATAGATGGGCCTTGAGGTAGCTTTGCTAAACGAAATAAATCAGATAGAGAAAGATGAACACCTTATGATCTCACTCATATATGGAATTTAAAAACAACAAAGCAAACTCATAGATACAGAGAACAGATTGGTGGTTGTCAGAGGTGGGGGTTGAGGGTAGAAGAAATGGGTGAAGAGGATTAAAAGGTACAAGCTTCCAGTTACAAAATAAATAAGTCATGAAGATGTAATCTGTCGCATGGTGAGTATAGTTAATAACACCTTAAGAAAGGAGGTCTTAAAAGCCTTCATCATAAGAAAAAAATTCTATAATTAGGTATGATGACAGATATTAACTAGAATTATTATCATCACTTTGCAATATATACGAATATCGAATCCCTGTTACACACCTGAAACTAATATAATGTTATATGTCAGTTATACCTCAATTTAAAAAAAGAAAGAAAGAAAAAACTCCAGAGCAACAAATTTGAAATCACGTAAAGAAAGCACTGAACTGGATCGATCAACTAGGAGCCTTCGCCCTTGGCACCTTTGACACTTTGGACCCGGTAAGGTTTTGTTGTGGGGGAGTCTGCACATTGTAGGATATCAAGCTACATCTGTCTGCCCTACTAGACGCTTACCCTAGTTGTGAAAACCCAAAATGTCTCCAGATGTTGTCATATGTCACCTGAGGGACAAAATTCCTTCTCGTTGAGTACCATTGAAACAGATAACCACCAATCTCTCTTGAAATTGGGATTTTATATTTTAATTTTTTTAAATGTTTTATTTGTTTTTGAGACAGAAAGAGACAGAGCATGAGCAGGGGAGGGGCAGAGAGAGACGGAGACACAGAATCAGAAGCAGGCTCCAGGCTCTGAGTTGTCAGCACAGAGCCCGATGTGGGGTTCGAACCCACGAACGTGAGATCATGACCTGAGCTGAAGTTGGAGGCTTAGCTGACTGAGCCACCCAGGTGCCCTGGGATTTTATATTTTAAAAATTTTTTTAATTTTTTTTTTTATTTTTGAGAGACAGAGAGAGACAGAGTGAGCAGGGAGGGTCAGAGAGAGCGAGACACAGAATCCAAAGCATGCTCCAGGCTCCAAGCTAGCTGTCAGCACAGAGCCCGATGTGGGGCTCGAACCCATGAACCGTTAGATCATGACCTGAACCGAAGCCAGACGCTCAACCGACTGAGCCACCTAGGCACCCCGGGATTTTATATTTTAAAAGGCAGGAGGCTAGAAAGAGGGAAAATGCAGACAGTGTCCTTTTGAACAAAACGTCCAAATTATCAGTAGATGATCCCAAGGAGTTACCTTACCCCACACACCTTCTCTATTTTATGATAGGAAGCCCAATATGAAAACACCTTTATTATGAACTGCTGTCTAGTCTAAAAAGAATCACATGTGGTTCCATTTTGTAAGAAAACGTTCCTTCGCCAAAAACTACTGGTAATGAGGGCAAAGAATGGCGCATTCTCTCCTGACTCGGGCTGGATGATTAATTACTTCTGTGGAACAGCAAAGCAGCAGCTGCGGCCGCCAGCATCCCTGGGACCCGTAATTAACCCAGAAGGCCTTCCAGAGGGAATCAGACTAGAAGCCAAAGGAATATAATTAAATCCCTTGCAGTTTTAAAGGTGCTCAAGTCCTAGATTCTCAACAATATTCATCTTTGCCTTGAACCTTCAGTTCCTCCCATTTTTTCCCAAGATTTTCCAAACAAGCCAGTTTTGCGTTACATGGTATTCACGTACTGTAAAGTTTAAAAAAAAAAAAAAAAACAAAGATAGAGAAGATTGTGTTTGGGCTGCTCTCATCTGTGTAAAGAGCAAGGCCCATATGTGCACAAATACAGGGAAAAAGCGTTTGGAAGGAAACAAGGAACAGTTAACATGGCCACCTCCAAGAAACAGAAGTGTGGTCGTAGGAAGCTCATCTCACCGGATGGTTTTTCATGCTGTTTGAACTTTTGTTTGTGTGCGAATGCTATTAAATAATAATGACCAACCATCATGGGGCAAACTTGGCAAGAATGGCCTGGGATATAATGAAAAATAGGAAAGATAATGGAAAACCAATGGATTCCATGCCCTCACCCCCCCCCCAAAGGGCATTGATCTCTGTGCTTTAATTTTTTTTTTTTTTTGGTTATCTATTTTTGAGCAAGAGAGAGAGAGATAGACAGAATGTGAATGGGGAAGGGGCAGAGACAGGAGACACAGAATCCAAAGCAGACTCCAGGCTCTGAGCTGTCAGCACAGAGCCCAATGTGAGGCTCAAACTCACCAACTGTGAGATCATGACCTGAACCAAAGTTGGCCGCTTAACCAACTGAGCCACCCAGGCACCCTGATTGTCATGCTTTAAATAATAGAATTTCTATTGGCGATAGTTCTACAGTATATGAAAATTAAATATACAGGCTTTCTCCATAAAAAGACTATCTACTATGTCCACGAAATTGTATAGGCAGTTCACATAAATGATCTCAGTTTAGCCTTAAACAACCCTCAGAAGCAATATCTCTGTTCTCATGTGAACCACAGGACTCTGCCCAAGGTCACTTAGTTGGTTAAATGATCACCGTAAGCCTTGAACTTGATGCCAGATCCCGTCCTCTACTTCACCACACATCTTCAGGGAGCTCAGTGAACATAAGCTATCGAAGCCATTGACCTCACTGCTCCTTAGACTATATTTGAGAGACCAGTGGCCTTTTCATGGCTGGAATCAGGCTCACAATCTAATTCTAGATATTGAACTAAAAGTTTGTACGTGGTGGGACAGGCCACAGGAAATAGAAAGTCTGATGTGTGGGCTCATCATACGCCTGTCTCCTGCAGGACAATCCCAGCTGCTCTGTGCTGGCTGTTCTGCCTGATGTTTGGGGCCCCTGCTTTAGCATTCTGGTGGCCTCTGTGAACAATCTCAATTTTTGATAGTTAACATTTTCAGAATCTCCATTTTTAAATCAAATATACCTGCCTTTTCTTCCATTCCTTCAGAATAATTCTCAATAATTTATCCTATAAACCAAGCCATGAAGAAGTGTCTATGAGGAGCACCTGGGTGGCGTAGTTAGTTAAACATCCGATTCTTGAATTCAGCTCAGGTCACCATCTCACACCATGGGCTCTGCACTGACAGTGTGGAGCCTGCTTGGCATTCTCTGTCTCCTTCTCTCTCTGCCCCTTCCCCCTCTCTAAGTATAAATAAACTTAAAAAAACAAGTGTCTATGAAAAGTCCACACATGTCCAATCACCCATTCTTCGGTAGTACATTGTCACAGGACTTCTGGGAGACTCAAAGGCCACTCTGGTCAACGGGTAAACACAGGGAGATGTCCTTAGGAAAGAAGAGCTTTTAGAACTCTCTGAATCCCAATGCTTACTCATGCTGAAACTTCTTTGTTGACCACTCTTCCCAACTCCTTAAGGAGGTGGCAAGACCAGAGCACTGCACGCAGGTCAAGAACAGCATGCATGAAAACTCTGATCTTAAAATAAGACAACCAAGTCCCCTTTCCACACAACAGGAACCATAAAACTCAGTCCTTCCCATTCTCTGTTGGGCATTTGCCTGTCACTTACCCTCAGTCTTCAGTTCCAACTGTGCAAAGAAATAAACAAGGATAATTAACAGTGTGTCTAAATGAAAATCTTTTCCCATCAGAGGCTTAAAACCAAACAAAAAGGCAGAGTCCCCAATCCTTACTCTGCTCCTCCAGAGTCCTGAACCAGGGTCAGCCTACCTGATAAATCTGGCTCCCACCACCAGTCAATTACCCTATGAAACGCTTAATTTTGGGGAATTAATTGGAAATTGTGCTCAGTCAAGATAAGGAGGGAGGCCACACTGCTTATTAATAGATCAGTAGCTTTTCAAAATCTAGTTTGGTGGCGGTGGGGATTAACTGTTTCTTCTCTATCACGTTACTGGCCTGATCCCTTTTGGGGCAGCTTCCTTAGTTAGCAGTAACTCCCTCTCAGGAAATCTGGGCCTCGGGAATAAGCACTGTTACAGCTCCAGAAATGATGGCTCATGGGCTCTGCCCGGTCAGCAGGACCCCACTGAGCACTCACATCTACGGAGGTGTCCAAGCGACATTTTCCCACTGGATGCAGACAGATCAATGGGGAGGGTCATTCTCCATGAACGGGCCAGCAGACCCTGGGAATAACTACATGCCCTTAGAAGATAATTTTTAAGTCTTATAATCAGATCTCGGTGCCCAGCCACATATTTTTTTTTCTGATAAAATTCCAGAGATGTCAACTCTGAAGATGAAATCTCAGAGATCTAACTTCTAAATCAATTCATTAGCCTTCATTAAAAAATAAAAAATGGGGCACCTGAATGGCTCAGTTAGTTAAGTGTCCAGCTTCAGCTCAGGTCATGGTCTCACGATTTGTGAGTTCAAGCCCTGTGTCGGGCTCTGTGCTGACAGCTCAGAGCTTGGAGTTGGCTTTGGATTCTGTGTCTCCCTCTCTCTCTCCCCTCTCCCCACTTTCTTTCTCTCTCTCTCAAAAATAAACATTAAAAAAAGATTAAAATTTTTAAAAAAGAAATAAAAAATACTTATTTACTCATAGCCTCTATCTCATATGGTGCACCCACGCGCACACGCACACACACTTCACAAGACAAGGGGAGGAAGAGAATTTGTTTTGCTGGGATTTCTTTTATCTCCATATCATTTTGCTCACAGGAATCCCACGGGTGCCCCAAGAGGCCTCTCTATGCAGGATGCTCTGTCTTTGCCTCACAGATGGCTGCTGAGCCGAGGGAGGGCCAGCTGCCTGTCCCCGGCTGGCCAGGAGCACAGTCCACTCAGCCCCTGGAGCTCCAGTCCCCCTTTTCTCACCAGCAAAATCTCGCTCAGGCTTGAAGACTAGTTCAGGCTGGGCCGATTCTTCCCCCTTCTGTAATCATGGGGGTGTACACACCCGGCCACAGCATGGGGCATGCGCTCCTGTAAGGACCATTTTCCTGGCTGGCCTGCCCGCAGACCACGAATTCCTGCCATGGCTTTTGTTCCTCCAGCACCCTGGATGGCGCATGGCCACGGGGCGGCACGACACCTCTCTGTTGAACAAATGGATACTTACCCTGATATGGTTTGCTTATTCAGTGTTTCTAAGTGTCTGACTTAGATTTTGGTGAGAAAGAGCAAGCAACAAATCCAAAAAACAGGAATCCCCAGGGGGG
This sequence comes from Mungos mungo, assembly GCA_004023785.1. Lineage (NCBI taxonomy): Eukaryota > Metazoa > Chordata > Mammalia > Carnivora > Herpestidae > Mungos > Mungos mungo. The sequence goes on along the minus strand of PISW01001562.1, from coordinate 29,980 downwards.
CAAGCTCAGGAGAAGACCAGGGTCATAGCTAGGGGTGCTAGGAGGGACATACAATGACTGGGGACAGGCCCCTAGTGAAGATCCTCAGGTGATATCTAAGAGCAAGCTATGACCTGGCCGAACGCTGGGGGGTCTCTGGAAATGGAATGTGGGGCAAGCAAATGTTAACGGCTGAAACGGGAATAAATGAAAGCGCAGGCCACCAGCCAGGAGGGCACGTCGGATGGGATTGCACTGTAGGGCTGAAGCAGACGAGCATGAAAGGCCCAGAGGAAAGGTCAGTGTGCATCTCGACCTTTTCAGAGCCTTGAAAAGCATCATTAATCTACCTCGGCCGACTCTTTCCCATCCTCCTCCTTACTACCAATCTACCTGGGAGGCAGCCGCTCTACTTTTCCCGCCTGTCTGACGTGCCTACAGAAATTGTGCAGAGATGGAGTTGTGTTTCCTGGAAAACTGAGGCACTGGCTACATGTATCACAAGCAAAAGGGTTATTCGAATCCAGCGCTTTCCGTGGTCGTTGAGTCCTTCTGCGCTTTTTTGTGTTACAGGCGACCAAGTGACACACAATCTCTATCCAGTGTGGCAGAGCTTGAAGTATTTCTGGCACTGTGGAAAACTCAGGTTACCTCCATTAACATACTCTTCCGAAATTCCTGAGTCCAGAGACATGTCTGGCGTTCAACTCTCTTTCAGTCTGGTTATAACATCCACACTCTTCCGTCGCTGATCAATGAATAAAATAAATCCTGTGGCACGTGTTCATTTTGATATCTGTGGAAGGGTCATGATTTTGCCCTTTCCTGAAATCTTTTAACAATTGTTGTGGCCTCTGCTCAAAATTTTAGTTGCTTTTCAGGAAGCCCCCCCCCCCATTTCACATCTGGGAGGTTCCTGGTGATACTTAGATTGGGCATTCTTTATCACTGCCCAGTGGAAAAAGTCCTCGACAAGAGACTCCTCCCAGTTCTGCCACTGCTGTTGTGTCTGGACAGTGTCCACTGATGTCTTTGGGCCCCCATTTCTTCATCTGTAATATAACAGTCAGTGGGAGGATGCAAGGGAAATGTGGTGAAAGCACGTGCCTGTATGCAGAGCGCCTCAAACAGGAGCCGTGACCAGTGACATCATCGTCATCTTTAAGGAAGCAAGGAAGTCTTAAAACCGGACGAACTCCGCTCCCCTCCTGTTTCCGCCAGAAGACAAAGCAGGTAAATTGTCTTTGGCAACAGACATTCCCTAGCACCGAGCCTGACCTTCTTTCTCCCAGATCCCTTCTCCTTCCCTTCATTCCCTGGAAACTACACTGAAAGGGAGCTATGGTGTACGTTATTCATTCAAAACCTTCCAAGGTGAAGAGTATTCCCACCCAACTACCAGGCTAGGAGCCAGGAAGCCCAGGGAAGTCCCACCTTTCTCCAAGAGCACAGCAGGAAGATCTGAGGTAGGCCTTCCAGGGCCAGGCTCCAACTGCACTGTCCAGCGCTAAGGGGAGGCTGGGCGGGCTGGGAGGCAGGGGAGAGGCCGCCGGGCCACAGTGTGCTCCTGAGCCCCGCGAGAAGTCGGCCACCAGGCACTCGAAGCCCACCACGCTTCTGCTGGGAACGAGCCTGTGAGCTCTTACAGCAAAGTGAAGCATATGAAAACATCCTTCACATGTTCCTAGATTTAGATACTCCATGAGTAAAATTATGTTTCTCTTTTCTCTGCTCGCCCTACACCCCCAACCACACAAAATAACTCAATGCTATTTTTAAAAAAAGAAGAAGAAAACTTCCTCAATGAGCATCAGGCCTTCAGCCCAAAATCAGCATATGGGAATGTATTTTTTTTTTAAATCTCCAGTATTAAAACTGGAAAATTTCAAAAGCACATCGCTGGTGAACTCACAAATCCCACCACTAGCAACTGACGTAAGATAGACCAGAAAAGATGACCCGAAGATCCGTGTGCAAGGATGTTTCCTGCTGCATTGACACGTAAAAAGCAAAACTCAAACAGAAACAAAATTAAAAATCCTAGAGACACCTAAATATCCATTAATAGGGAGCACAGAATAATTTTTTTTTTAATTTTATTTTTGGGAGAGAGAAAGACAGACAGACAGCAGGGGAGGGGCAGAGAGAGAGGAAGACCCAGAATCCAAAGCAGGTTCCAGGCCCTGAGCTGTCAGCTCAGAGCCCGACACGGGGCTCGAACTCACAAACCACAAGATCATGACCTGAGCCGAAGTCAGACGCTTAACTGATTGAGCCACCCAGGCGCTCCCAGAACTAGTTTTTTCAAAATGCAGACCATTCATAAAATAAATATGATGCTGTCATTAATGAGGACCCAGCACATCTGTATGTGACTCGTCCCCAAGGTATATTATCAAGTTTAAAAAACTAAAGAACAAAATAGTAGGTAGGGTATGATTCCTTAGGAGAAACGAAGCACACCTCTCCTGGACAAATAAGAAGAAATTCTCTCGGCGGAAATGCAGTGGATGTCGGGAAAGGATGGTGTCTCAGCAAGTACTATTCAGATGTAAGCCACGCATGACTATCATATTTCTTGTTTTTAAATGTCCATAGGCATTATCGGGACTGGGCTATTGAGTTTGTTTTCTCTTCCATGCACTTCCATATTTAATTGCTATTTTTCTTATACCTCTAAAGAATAAGAATGTGCAATTTGCACAAAGTTTTAGGGACCAGGCTTAGAGATTTGTTGTGGGGGTTAACAATACAAAACACTGTTACAAGTATGTGGGAAAGCTAGTTTCTGCAGATTTTACAAAAATGCTTCATTTGACCAGTGGGCAAAAGGTTTTTGTGAGCTATAGCAAATCAACTCTGTTTACCTTGCAGGAACAATGTTAAATGTGAATTCATACAAATAAATGCTATGAAGCAACGCCCCAAATTCTAAAGAATCTCAAAATGTCATCATCAAAGATATTGATCTCGCTTTGGGAGGCTGACGTGTCCTAGGGCATAAACAAATCAACAGGCCTATTTCATTGCTTTGCCACCCTTTCTAACAGGATAGCCGACTAAGATAAAAGCGTGGTGTCACCTATCAAAACAAATGAATAGTTTAAAAGCTCTCACCAGGAAAGAAAAGTTTCACCCTAGAAACAAGATAAAGTTTCAAGTGACAATTCAAAAGTTTTTGTTTGTGTTTTGATATAAAATAAAAAAAAGTAGAATATGGGACTTCAGAATATATGGGAGACGACAAACATCTTTGTTCTATCCATCTTAGGGGCGTGGTTGCATCACTGTCACAAAAGACAGATTAACAAGAGGAAAGTGAGCAAATGCATTTAACATAAATTCTACCCGACAGAGGAGCTTTCAGTAAGAAAATGAAGACCTCTTCCCAAAACGGTTAAACCTGAGTGTGTCTTAATACTAGGTTTTCTTTTTAATTGAGGTAAAATGGATATAAAATGTTACATTAGTTTCAGGAACAACATAGTGAATCGGTATTTGTATGCATTGTGAAATGACCAATACGATGAGTCTAGTTAAAGTCCGCAGTTACAATGTTTTTTGCCGTAAGAACATTTAGGATTTACTCTCTTAGCAACCTTCAAACATGCAATACAGTTATTATCAACTATTGTTACCATATTGTATGTCTTATTGTATAATTGAAAGTGGGTACCCTTTGCCCTCCTTCATCTGTTTCATCCACCCACCGCTCCCTGCCTCTGGCAGCCACCTATCTGCTCTCTGTATTTTTACGAGTTCCGTGTTTTTGCTAGGTTTGATGAAGAGTGGAAAGCTGTGGGAAAATACAATAGAACAAAGGATTCGAGCTAAATGTAGGACATGAGGAAACAGCAAGATTTTTTTCCCTTGTCTCGGAAATAAGTAGACGCCTCTGGGCATAGAAGTCACCTCTCACAAGAAGGTCTTGTGACCTGCTTCAAGGGAAGGTCAGAAAGTCCTGCACCTGAATTTCTGAAATTCTTTCAGCTTCAAATAGTCAATATGTCAAGGTCCCATATTTTGGGGTAGCATGTCCTGAACCTTGTCGAATACCTAAAAGAGAGGCAGAAAAGCATTACTATCTGCCATCCAGAGATTGAGAACTTCCTCAATGTTCAATAAAGTGGTCTTCTCTCAGTTGGTTGCCCACATAAAGGGAAAAAAGCCAGATGCCTACTTTATATACATACACAAGTGAATCCCCCCAATGGATTAAAAATCCTAATAATAAAAGCAAAACTGTAAAACTTTTACAAGAGAATATAGTTTTAATGAGCTTAGGGTTAGAAAGAATTTCTTAAGCAGGGGTCCAAGAGCACAGGCCATAAAGGAAAAGTTTTAAAAAAACATTAAAATTTAGGGGCGTCTGGGTGTCTCAGTCAGTTTAGTGTCCAACTTTGGCTCAGGTCATGAGCTCATGGTTTGTGAGTTCTAGCCCTGCATCGGCTCTGTGTTGACAACTCAGATCCCGGAGGCTGCTTCAGAGTCTCTGTCTCTCTGTCTCTCTGTCTGTCTCTCTTTCTCTCACTTTCTCTCTCTGCCCCTCCCCTACTCACATTCTCTCTCTCTCAAAAATAAACATTAAAAACTTAAAAATAAAATAAAATAAATTAATATTTAAATTTTCTGTTCAAAAAGAGCCACCATAAATGAAAGAAAGTTGAGAGATTTGTAAAAATATGATAAAGACTAGTACCTAGAACTTATAAACAACACCTAGAAATTAATAATAATAAAAAGACATAGTAATCCACTGAAAAATGGATAAATATATTACAGCCAATTCATAACTGAAGGAAAATGAATGATCTTATATGAATGTATGAAAAATGTTCAGATTCATCACGAATCAAGAAAATGCACGTTAAAACTAACATGAGTTATTTCATACTCAACCTGACAATGACAAATGTTGGCAAACTTGTGAAGAAATGGGGACGTTCTTACAAGGCTGGTAATATAAACCCAGACAAGCCTTTAGGAGACCAAATCTTTAATATCTATTGAAATTGAAGATACACAAGCGCAAAGCCCTGGTAGTTTCTCTTCTGTTTGTGCACCCTGCATCGGGACACACGTAAGAACGTTTATTACAATGTTATAACAGCAAGAAATTAGGGAGAAGGGAACCAAACCATCCATCAACACCAAAAATGGATAAATAAATTGATATAATCATAAAATACTATAAAGCAGTAAAAAAAAAAAAAGAACTATAGCAACCTATATCAACATGGATGAATTTCAAAGACATAATGGTAAGCCAAAAAAAAAAGCAAGCTAGAGAACAGTCCATAATGCCTTTCTGTAAACACTGAAATATGCAAAGCGGTGCTCTATGTTGTTCATTTACACACATATGCAGGAACTCCCTAAAGTCATTGTGGCAAAAATAACACATTCGTGATCACAATTATCTCTGGGGAGAGAGGATTAATGAGATCTGGGAGGGGCGCATAGGGGAATTCACTTGTATTTGAGACATTTGATTTCTTAAAAAAAAATCTGAAGGAGTATAACCAAGTTGTATAGTTCCATACATCAGTGTGCATATTATGTTTTTCTTTCTTTTTTTGTATGTGACAAATATTTTTAAAGAGCTCATGTTTCCCAACCGGCACTCAGGACTCCGTTCATTCACTCATGCCTTCACTCACTGAGCATGTGCAAGCCCCGGGTCTAGGCACCACACCAGCATCATTCATTCTGGGTACCGTGCGCCAGGCGCTGTGCTCCCCGCCTTTCGTGTTTAACCCCTTGACTCATTGCTTCACTCCCATGCTCTTATTTACCTTATTTTGCTAGGGAGGAAACTGAGGCTTGGGGGAAGTACTTGACCAAGTCCTTAGAGCTAGCAAGTAGTAGAGCCAAGAACTCAGGGTGACTCCAAAGCCGGTGCTCTCCTCAATGCACTCCCTGTCTGCCTCCAGAGATTTCATGATATGGATACACTCCGAGCCCCAAAACATGCAGGGGGTTTCTGTTCAACACAGTTCCACCCCCGTGGTCCCAAAGTTGACCACCCCACCAAGCTCTGGGGTGATACCAATGCCTCAGAGAAAAGAGGATCCTTTTTAAAAAGATAAGAACTTCTGTTCTATCATGGCCAGAGCTAATTACCTATGGTATAAAAATAGCCCAAAGGAGCAAGTCCTGAATAGTCTGCAGGGTCTGATTCTCAAATTGAAACAAGAAACAGCTGAATGAGTTTTTAAGTCCTCTGACTGTCAATGTCCATAGCTGCTCCCAGAACATAAAGCATAGGAAACTATGTGGCATTCCTAAGGAATAGAGTCTGAACATAAATCTAGGGTGTTTCTTTTTTTCTCCAAATGTTTATTTATTTTATTGTTGAGAAAGAGAAACCAACTGAGCATGCAAGCAGGGGAGGGGCAGAGAGAGAGGGTGACACAGAATCCAAAGCAGGCTCCATGCTGACACCAACGTGGGGCTCAAGCTCACAAACCCTGAGACCATGACCTGAGCTAGATGCTTAACCGACTAAGCCACCCAGGTGCCCCAAATCTATGGTGTTTCTTACACCCAGGCCTGAGAAAATGAGACTGTGGCACAGCATTCCTAGGAACAGGGAAAAGACAACACTTGATGGAATAGAGGTCTGCTGTGCAAAACTCCTTTCTGATCTCATCGTTTCGTTTTAGGGTCCACTGTTGGGCTAGCTAAATGCCGTGCTAGTTGGCTCCGTCAGCGCCACGACTATGTAAAGCTGTGAACCAGTTACAAAGTAACAGCGTCCTCTCTTTCAGCCACTTCACAAGAATATAAACATTTTGAGAACAGACGTATTATTCTATCAGTAAACGTTCATACACACAAATCAGCCTAATTCAGTAGCTTTTCACTCTTCATTCAAAATCTGCTTTGCTGTTCATATTGCTGGGTTATGTTTCTTTCCTAGAATACCATGTAAACAAAAAATGTATTCCTTGAAGAAAAATGTGGCAAATAAATAGCGGGAGGGCTGTTTCCTCTGGTAAAGCACAGAGTTCCACCTGGAGTGAATGGCTGATTGGTTACCATAGGATCCTGAGCCACTGGACTAATGAGACCACAGATTATGTGTCTGATCCATAATTTACACAAATTAGAGCTAAGCTCATAGCCAACCAATCCCATGTATATGGACTCTTAGAGGATAATACCAGTTTTACTCCCTGATCCAACTGATGTCTATATACTTGTTTCAATACTGTCATCTACTCTGTTTTTGAAATCTAATACACACACCACATGCAATTCACTCTTTCAAAAGTGTATAAGTCAGTGGGTTTTAGTATATTCAAAAAGCTGTATACCCATCATGTGCAATTCCAGAACACTTTCATCATCCCAAAAACACCTCTGGAAAAAACCCCAAAACAAAAAACACCCCTTATCTATTAGCAGTCCCTCCCCCATTTCTCCGTCTCCCCAGTTCCTAGCAATTAATGGCTGGTCTGCGGTCTGTCTCTATGAATTTACCTATTCTGAATATGTCAAATAAATGGAATCACACAATATGCGATCTTTCATGTCTGGTTTCTCACCTAGCATGTTTTCAAGATTCCTCCATGCTGTAGCGTGTATCAGTACTTTGTTCTTTTTATTGCTGAAAAATATCCCGTGGTATGGACAGGCCATATTTTCTTTATCCATTCAACAGTTGATGTATATTTCAGCCATTTGCACTTTTTGGCCAGCGTGATAATGCTGCTATAAATATTCCTGCACAGGTTTTTGGGTGGACATACATTTTCAGCCCTCTTGGCCAGACAGCGTGGGGAGGCATCGCTCACTCCTATGGTAGTTCTGTATCTGACTTTTCGAGAAACTGCCAAACAGTTCTCCAAGGTGGCTGCACCATGTCACATTTCTGCTAGCAATGTCTTAGGGTTCCAACTTTTGCATATCCTCACCAACACTCTTCTGTCTTTTCTATTCTAGCCGTCCTGGTGGGTGTGAAGTGGAATCTTGTTGTTTTGATTTGCATTTCCCTAATGACTGTGATACTGAACATCTCTTCATGTGTTTACTGGCTATTTGTATATCTTCTTTGGAGAAAGGCCAGTCAAACCCTTTCTACATTTTTAAGTGAGATTACTTGTGGGTTTTTTCATTGAATTTTAAGAGTTCTTTATATATTCCGACTGATAGGCCCATATCAGATACATGATTTGAATATATTTTCTCCCACTTTGTGGGTTGTATTTTCTTGATAATGTCCTTTGAGACACAAATGATTTTCATTTTGATAACGTCCATTTTGTTTATTTTTCCTTGGGTGTTTATGTTTTTGGTGTTACATCTAAAGAATTGTTGCCCAATTTAGGTCATGAAAATCTACGCCTGTGTGTTCTTCTGTCTCACCTACTTTAAATTATGTTATTTTTTTTAATTTTTTTTAATATAACACAATTTATTTTTTTAACATATGCAATTATTTTCCGTCATTTACAATACAGTAGTTACAATGACCCTCCAAACAGAAAAGCAAAGTAAAAAATCAAAACCCCCACTTCTATTTCATATAATTAGACTTATAAAGAAATTAATAGGTTAAGTACCAACTAGTTAATCACCTAATTTCACAGCTATCTGAAGTGGCATTCGTTATTTAGCAGCTTATCTATGATACATTCAAGATACATGATACAATTTATTACTTGCCTATAAGCTAAAACACAGCCTGCTTAATACCTTTCCTTAAATTCCACCTCTATACTACAGTATACTTGAGGTATTTTTGTATATCCTTACAAATTGCCTTAAATTACTTCTAGAAAAAAGCAAGCTATTGGTGATTAAGTTTTTAAGAAGTTACAGTCACTGAGAAAGATAGCTATGTTAATTACTTTAATATATGGAAATATCTGTGACAAATACTGAAAAAACGAAAAAAAATCTAAAACTCAAATATGAAAGAGAATTTTTTAACATTGACTTGGGCTCCAATTGAATTTCAGGTGATAGAAACCAAGTTTAATGTTCAGATTCTCTAGTCTATATTATTGTGTTCATTTAGTATAAATATAATAATTAAGAATATGCAGGAATCATTGATCGCATATTGTAAATCCTACAAGTGGATTAGGACCGTATGTCAGGGGGGCATGCGTGTGAGGTTACAGAGTTTGGACTTTGCTGTGCAAACAAAACCACTGAGAAGGTTTTTGAGCAGGGGAGGGACACACTGTCAGAGGTGTTTTAGGAAGACTTGGTTGGCTGCCAGGCACGGGGCATGGTAGACGGGTGTGGAGCGAGGTGGGGAGGACAGGGGCCAGAGCCCAAAATAGAGCTGCAGAGAAAACTGCAAACTATTCCGAATCCTTTGGCTGCATTGTCTAATGATGCAAAGCAGGTCAAATGAATTACCCTTTAGAACAAAAATATTGTAACCCATTGCTCATGTGGCTTGATCTACGTAATTTGGCCGCTGCAATGATGCACCCCAAGCGAAAACATGCTCTTTGAAGATCTAAAGTTTAGTCTCTCAAATTAATTTAATCAGCCATCCTAAACAATTTAAAGTCAGACATCTTGTAGCATGCTGGGCTGAAGTTATTTATTGATGTCCTGAACTGGAGCCTGCTGAGATAAATCCTTAGAGATGTCACACCCCATTTTCTTCAGGACCCGAGGAACACAAGTGGTGCATGGGAAACTTGATTTACAACACCCAAATTCAATCTCCTTATAATTAGATAAAGGACTTGTTGGCTCCCAGTAAGTAGGAGACCAGGTCCTTCAGCCAAATACTACTTGTATCAGAAACACACTCCTGCCGCCGTCGTGTTCTAGTGAAATGGTTTTGGCACCTCACTCTTCCTTTGTATTTTCACCACTAACACCCTATTTCAGGGAACTGGGACGTTACAAGGTGGGTAGGGTAACTCTGATCCTACCACAGCCTCTGACACCTGCTTATATTTGCCCTGTATCTGGCTCCCCAAATCTCCCCAAAATACCACTCAGATTATCAGTCTTTTGTTCAAAAACATTCAAAATGGTGTTCTGTCTACACAGCAAAGTCCAAACTGCATAACCTTACCTCATGGACCTCCATGACTCTTAGCTCACTTTGCCAATCTTCGACAATGATTCACTGTCTGAAAGTCTCCATTCTGGGCAAATTTGTCTTCAGTTTCTCCTAAACACTTTGTCTATTCTCACCCAACTTCCATACTTTGCTCTCTTCATCTTCCTTCTCCGGAAGGCCCGCCTCATATTTGCATCTTGCAAATCCATCCAAACCATTAAGACCCAGCTAGCTCCCTGTGGGAGGAAGTCTTCCCTGACAACTGGGCACATATTACAGTCATGTGCTTTCCTGTCCGTGACTTGACTTATCATGGCATCAAACCCTCAACGAGTCATTCTACGTGGATTATTTAATTCTCAGTAGGGTTAAGGCTTCTCTTTACAACAAAATGGTAAGTTTCCTGAGGGTAAAGTCTCTTTAGTATGCCTTTCATCTAGTAAAAACTTAGTAAATATTTAATAATTAAGTATATTTACTCAAGAAGTTAAGCAACTTCCTGCCTGGAATATCTGTTAAGTGAGAAGATGCTATTTACACAGGTTCTGGAAGGGATTTAAAGAAGCTCACGGTATGTTTGCACTCATAGGTCTAACAGGAGAAACTTAACAGAGGACCATAGGGAGAGGAAGGGGGAAAGAGAGCTGGGGAGAGTGAGGGACACAAATCATGAGAAACTACTGAATACTGAAAATCAACCATGGACTGAAGGGGGAGAGGGCGGGGGGAAAGGGGTGATGGTCATGGTGGGGGGCACTTGTGGGGAGAAGCACTGGGTGTTATATGGAAACCAATTTGACAATAAACTATTAAAAAAATAAAAAATGAAGCTCACAGGACTGCATAAAATGTGGCAGTTTAGCAAGTACAACTTTGGCATTTTTTAATGTTTTCTTTATTTTTGAGAGAGACAGCATGAGCAGGGGAGCCCCAGAGAAAGGGACAGAGGATCTGAAGCGGGCTCTGAGCTGTCAGCACAGAGCCCGATGCAGGGCTGGGACTCACAGACCATGAGATCATGACCTGAGCCTAAGTCAGACGCTCAACTGACTGAGCCACCCAGGTGCCCCTGGAATTCTTTTTATTTTTCTCCCTGACGATGCAATTATAAACTGCAAAGGTTTACAAAGTGAAGGTAGATCCTTGAGTCCCTGACCTCAAGAAGTCTGAAATCTAGGAAGCTTGCTCAAGCCCCCAGTTAATTCCTGTGTACAATATGTCCCAGGCAGAGGGAGTGGCAGGAATGGAGAGAGACAGTCTCCTTAGAGTGGTACTGGATGGTCTCAGCCTGAACAGTAGTGATTTTCGCAGGAATCCTAGGGTATTTATTTTGTTTTCTGTAAAGCCAATCAAGTCCTTCCTTAATTTCCTTTGGACACAGAGAAACAAAAAACTTTCCATTTTCAATATGTTCTAGGGACTTGGAAGCCAACTGGAGTTTCATTTATTGGTTTAATTTATGGTTTTTATTATATTAATAAACATAAATAATTGGCCTTAGGATAAAAAATATATTAGTGAAACTGCTGTGTGGTCAAGTCCAAGTTGTACTTGCAAAGTGGAAACAGGAATCCAATAGTCAAATATTACAACATAACATGAATACCTCTGTCACTAAGAAGATTGGTGAAGAAACAGGGACAGGTAATCACAAATCTCTACGTTACATTTCAAATCTCAAGCCACACATCCTTTACCAACAGAGGGCCAGAGAGCTTCCTGTCTTCCCGTGTGTGGAGCTGTGTGTTATCTGACCTTGCTAGCAAAGGGATGTTTTTACATAATACACCCACAAAGAGAGGGAGAGTTTCTGCAAAAGAGATTTTGACAGGTGGTGGTGTTTTTCTAGAACCGTTTCTGTAAGCCTAAGGTGACCCCCAGGGACCAGAAGACGCTGGTTTTGAAGTCCACTACTACACTATCTGTCGTCAGTGAAGAGTAGCCTGGCCCCTAGGACATAACATAAAGATACTGCTCACGGTTAAGCAAAGACCTCATAAATACGAATGCGGTGAATGAGCCATAGTGATTTAATCCTCACTGCCATTTGGGGTTTGGTTATCAAGCCAAGCCAAACAGAGACAAAGTTGTTGGGTGGCTGGGTTATACAGAAAAAAACAAAACAAAACAACAATAACCAAAAAAACACACAAAAACCAAAAAACCATAAGGTACCTTTTTAGTCCCTGCTTAAAAAGCAATAAAACTGACAATGATACATTTTCATTAGCCATTGTTTGTCAATAATAAAGGAGACATTGGTGCTGGGAAATATCTAAGCGGTACATCTAGTGACAGCTATCGGAACAGGATTCAGGGACAGTATTGAGGTTAACAGTACAGTGGACGGGGCAGGCTATAAAAATGTAAAATCTCCTTAAACCTCCTGACCGACATGTAGACAGAAATTATCACTTTCCTGCTTTGTGCTTTTTTAAAAAGCCAATTTAATGCAGTGATGTTTAAAATATATGGATATGAAATAAGTTTCAAACTATATGTTGCAGAACATTTAGTAACTCCAGAAAAAGAAGGCACACTGGCACGTCCCCAATCCATCTGTGGGACAGCGGCAGCCACCATCCACACGAAGGGAAACAGGCGGAAAGTGGACAGTCCCTGATTGCTGGGAGAGCCAGCTCTTGAACCCTAGGCACTCTTCCACCTTGATCTTTGAGACTTGCCTCATCCTCCGTGCTTCCTGACTTCCTGGTTTCCACACAACGGCAGTTCTAAATCCAACCCCTCCTAACTTGAACCTTACTATACCCTGGGACCTGAATCTTACCCCTGTAAACGGGCTTATGCCTAGTCTGCTGAATCCTTACCCTAAAGGAAGAAAGATTCTACCCTTGTATGATCAACACATACAAATATCACTTAAAATTTTAGTCTGAGAATTTCATCTCACATTTGAAGATGAGGTGCTAAAGACACAAAAAATAGAGTCCAAAGCCATCCAGTGGGGAGAAAAAAATCTCTAAACTTGTTGCCACACAAGGCGGAGAACACGCAAACAGATCTGAAGGATAGTCTTAGGCGACAGTGGCCAAAAATGGAGTGATTTCACACGTACATATGCACACAATAAAATACTTTGCATTTTTAAAAGAAATGCAGTTCTCAAAAGCTAATGTTTCTCAACACTAGTTCAGCCTTTGGGGCGCCTGCGTGGTGCAGTCATTTAAGTGTCTGACTCTTGATTTCGTTTCAGATCATGGTCTCACTCATGAGACGGAGATGGAGTCCCTTGTCAGGCTCTGTGCTGAGCATGGTGCCTGCCTGAGATTCTCTCTCTCCCTCTGTCCCTCTCCCCCACTTGCTCTCTCTCTCCAAAAAATTTAAAACAGAAACAGTAGTTTAGCCTCAGAACTAGTAAAAAAAACAACAACAACAACTATGATAGCCATCCCTGGAGAATGGATACATATTCACACTACTACTGTATCCATTTTTGTGGATATTAAAACATTTTACTAAAAAAATCATATTGCATCATCTTGTGACTTTACCAAAAATAACTGCATCGTACACTTTAAAAGGGTGAATTTTATATATACAGTATATCTCAATAAGAAAAAAATAATAAAGCATTATGCTTTCCACACTGGAGATGGGAGAAATTTGAAGCATATGGAGAAATAAAGTCATCTGCCTAAAGCCAAATAGGACACCCAGGAGAAAATGTGCAAAGGTGGACAAAATCTAACGCAGCACTTTGTCCCCTCTAGACATTCAATTAAAGAGAAAGAATAATTACAAAGCCCTTTCATTCTCTGGGTTTAAGAAGGAAAAATGCAGAGTCTCCACCAAAACAGAGTTCAAGAGCTAGCCAACAGCTTTTGGTGACTTGACATGAACAGAGAGGGTCTTCTCTACCCTCTTTCCTCTTTACCAGCTGGAAAACTGAAAAGAAAAAAAAAATAACAACTTCATGAATAAACTCCTACTTAGCTCTATAAGAAATAGAAACTAAAGCACAGTAAGGAAAATTGGGATAGCCAGACAAAAGGAAGGGAGGATAGACTTGCTGGTTTTATAAGGATGTTCCAGAACATACTTCTAGAACATATTTGTCTATGTAAGACAGATAAGGAAAAAACACTCTTGCAATGATAATAGGGTTAAGAAACTAAATCTTAGTGATGTGCGGAAAACACATCTTCTCTAATCACAAAATAAGAAAGGCACCAATACCTTCAGAATAGGCAAAGAAGGTAGAAGAAAGCTCCTATCTAAATAGAAACCAATAAAAAGGTGATGTGATTTTGAGTAATTGTGGAATGCAAGAAAAGGAAATCCGTTTGATCTTAATGCTTTGAACATTCTTTAAGCACAGGTTTGGGGGTGGCTGAGTGGCTCAGTTGGTTAAGTGTCTGATTTCAGCTCAGGTCATGATCTTGTGGTTCATGAGTTTGAGCCCCGCATTGGGCTCTGCACTGACAGCTCAGAGCCTGCAGCCTACTTTGGATTCTATGTCTCCCTCTCTCTCTCTCTCTCTCTTTCTGCCCCTTCCCCGCTCACACTCTGTCTCTCTCTCTCTCTCAAAAATAAATACACATTAAAAAAATTAAAAAAAAAAAAAAGAACAGGTTTGGGAGCACCTGGGGGGTTCAGTCGGTTAAGACTCCAACTTTGGCTCAGGGCATGATCACCCGGTTTGTGAGTTCGACCCTGTGTCAGGCTCTGTGCTGACAGCTCAGAGCCTGGATCCTGCTTTGGATTCTGTGTCTCCCTCTCTCTCTGCACCTCCCCCCCAACTCCTACTCTGTCTCTGTCTCTCTCTCTCTCAATAAATAAACATTTAAAAAATTGTTAATAAAACAAACCAAAAAAAAAAAAAGGACAGGTTTGGTTGCATGGAATTGCACTTCCTTCTCTGGGTTCCAATGTGTAAAATGAGCCTATAGACAAAACAAGGTACGTTTAATAAAATCAGACTGTAAATGTTAAATGTAGGTAATGCAAAACAAGTGACAGAGCTGACAGAGTTCAGGAGTCCAGTGAAAAAGTTGAGAGTGATTTAGAAACACTAGTCCTTCCACTTACATCCTAGTGAGACCGCAGAATTTAGAGTTGATAGAACAGGAAGTTGAGATTAAAGTATAATTGTTAAAATTAAAAAGAATTTCTGTTATAATAAAAATAATAACCAGGAAAGGCAAAGAGAGGTAGACATACAACAAGCATACTAAAAAAAATTTTTAATGTTTATTTTATTTTTGAGAGAGACAGAGTACAAGCAGGGGAGGGGCAGAGAGAGAGGGAGACACAGAATCCCAAGCAGGCTCCAGGCTCTGAGCTGTCAGCACAGAGCCTGACACGGGGCTCAAACTCACAAACCATAAGATTATGACCTGAGCTGAAGTCGAATGCTTAACCGACTGAGCCACCCAGGTGCCCCAAAGCATATTAAATCTTATCTTTCTTAGTGAGGAGTTTAAAGTTAGTGAATTTAAAAAAAAGCAACATGGTTTTTAGATGTCATCCTCCAGAATGACAGTGTTTTTAAAGAAGTTACTTCTGATCTGTAGAGCAATTGGGCTGGGATATTTTTTCTTTTTACTTAATACCACTCAGTACTGCTTGATTTTTTTTCTTCTTATACATGCATTGCTTCTTTTATAATGTAAAGTTATAAATTATAAAAGTATTAAGTCACAGAATCAAGGAAAAAAAATGACCTACATAACAACGGGCACAGTGAAGACATTTTTGCCATCAAAAACACGAATCCTCTGGCTGTGACAATTTCCTACGTCAGTGCAGATGGTCAACCACCGACCGGGCTGGCATTCAGGCTACATTCGGTCCTTGCTTCAGTGCCACAAAAGAAACTAAATGCAGGCTAACAGGCTCAGAGGAAGTTTAACCAAGATATTTTTGGGGGGAAGGCCTATTCTATTGGTAAAAAAATAAAGTAAAAAGAAAGAAGCAATAAAAGCAGTGGCCTTGAGTATGCTGGGCAGACTCCCTATTTTCAGCTGGGATAGGATAGCCATTTTGTAAAATATTTATTTATTTTTGAGACAGAGAGAGACACAGAATGCGAATAAGGGAGGGGCAGAGAGAGAGAGGGAGACACAGAATCCAAAACAGGCTCCAGGCTCTGAGCTGTCAGCACAGAACCCGATGCAGGGCTTGAACTCACGAGCCGTGAGATCATGACCTGAGCTGAAGTCAGACACTTAACTGACTGAGCCACTCAGACATCCCAAGGATAGCCATTTCTAAAAGAACAACGAACCTGGTAGCACCAATGTTTTAAAGTCCTAACCTGAGCAGACAGTGTGTAGTTATAGCACACACAGGAAGAATTGCTGCCAAAATGATTTGACCGTGCTTCTGGCAATCAATGGAGAGCCCCTTAGGATGTAGTAGATAGTTTAGTACACGTCTACACGATTCTTCACTAAACCTGACAAATGCTAGGATGTGCCTCAAATTTTTGAAAACACTCATTTTGTTAGTTATTCGTAAGAGTTCCTATTAAGAGTAGACATTTTACGCTTTTCGTCCATGAGCTTAGACTGCATGGAAGAAAAGCTGCAACACAAACAGAAATGGACAGTCACAGGTCTTAGCAGAAGCTTTACCCTTTCCCTACATTCTCTCAGGGAAATCTGTTGTTGCTTTGCTTGAAACTGTGCAGAAATAAGTGACCCTCGGGGACTTCCTCCACTTCCCCTGGAAGTCCTTCTTATTCTACCCAGGAGGAAATCTACCCAGGCATGATTAAATCTCAACTCCTACACAGCCTCCTGGGGGACTTGTTAAAATGGAAAACCGTGGGTACGGAAAGGAAGTGACTATAGCCTCAACTTTAAATTACAAGAAAATCAGTACAACACCGGTTAGAAGAGGTGGATCGTCTCTTGGACAGAGCTGATATGGAAACAGACTTTTGAAATAAGAAAAAGTTCTGCTTTCTGAGGTGATGTGCAGGTGGCAAATCAGGAAGATGGTGTCTCAGCCGCTCGGAAACGCTTCCCAACAGCGGTGTCCTACTTTCAAGTCACCCTCATGAGTTCTAGGAGACAAGGCTTATTCCTGATATGAATCCTTTAAAAGAAAGAAAGAGCCTTAGGCTTAAAGTCAAAAGACCTGCCAACACCTGGGAAGGTACAGGTACAATGTATATCAGAAAAACATAGTTAATAATTTTTATTTTAGATACTTTTGAAAGTTTATTGATTTTTAGAGTGAGAGAGAAAGAGAGAGAGCAAGTGGGAGGTGGGCAGAGAGACGGAGAGAGAGAATCCCCAGGAGGCTCAAAGAACTTGACACGGGGCTCAATCTCACAAACGGCAAGATCATGACCTGAGCCGAAATCAAGAGTAGGATACTTAACAGACTGAACCATCCAGGTGCCCCTAAAATGATTAACATCTTTAAAAAGAGAAATGGAGACACACCCTCCAGTCTCTGCCCCCATCCTCTGCGAACCCCTCAAAAAAGAAAGAAAAAGGCAGGCAATTCACAAAATGGGAGTATATGGGAAAAGGTCAGAATCATTCCTAATTGAAATCATGTAAGATCGAATGAGATTCTTTTTGTTCCCTCCAAGGTACTGACAGAGATTACTGAAAGTTAAAATCCAGAAACTGTTTATAGTTTATACTGTTACATATGTCTAAAATGAGATAAAAACGAGACAGCCTTTTAGGAAGGCAAGTTTGCAACGTGTCTTCAAATACGGTACTTTCATTCACTGAAACACTATGCAGTCGTGAAAAGAAACCTGTGGAAGTTTTCATCCCTATGTAAACCTGTATATGGAAAACTGTAAGAAAATGTTAAGTATGGGAAAATTATCGTTTTGTCAAATACATGAAACACAATAGACTCATAACTTGTAGACCTCCTAAATTTAATAAGAATGGCTAGGGTTACTATTAGTAGACTACTAAACGGTCAGTAGTTACTAAAGTAGACTGCTTCTACACATCATTCTCATGGATTTTGATAGAAAGCTGGCTCATCTCAAACTGATTCCCTTCTTATGAAATATGCATGCTCTAAGACAAGAAAGCACTCAATTTTTATTGTTTGCATTATAAAACAAATGCTCTAAGTGCTCTTTGAAAGTCCTTGAATATTTTTTTATATTTATTTATTTTTGAGAGACAGAGCACGAATGGGGGAGGGGCAGTGAGAGAAGGAGACACAGAATCTGAAGCAGGCTCCAGGCTCTCAGCCGTAAGCACAGAGCCCGACGCGGGGCCCAAACTCAAACTGTGAAATCATGACCTGAGCCGAAGTCGGATGCTTAACCGACTGAGCCACCCGGGCGCTCCAGAAAGTCCTTGAATATTTTTATTTGGCATATTTATTTTATTTTACGCATTATCAGATCAGTCAATTAACTGCAAAATATTTAAGTATCTCTAATGACTAACACCTGCCAAGAGCTCAACTTGGTGTCACGAAACAAAAATGTGGAGAGGCACAATTAAACAAATGTTTTAACGTTTATTTTTGAGAGAGAGTACATGGAAATGGGGGAAGAACAGAGAGAGGGGGACAGAGGATCTGAAGCGGGCTGTGTGCTGACAGCAGAGAGTCCAGTGTGGGGCTCAAACTCATGAGCCCTGAGATCATGACCTGACCTAACGTCTGACGCTTAACCAACTGAGCCACCAGGT
Source organism: Mungos mungo (assembly GCA_004023785.1). Classification (NCBI taxonomy): domain Eukaryota; kingdom Metazoa; phylum Chordata; class Mammalia; order Carnivora; family Herpestidae; genus Mungos; species Mungos mungo. The sequence continues at coordinate 11,317 of PISW01001562.1, read as the reverse complement.
GCCCCAAGGTACAATTTGTCCTTGGGTCCCATCACTGCATTTTTCATTTCTTAGCATTAACAAGCAAAGCAAAACAAAAATGCCATCATTTGCACTCTACATATGACCCACTTCCACAAGTAAAACATCCAGACCAGCCAAGCAAGGTGAATATGGGAAAAAACCTCCTCCTGACTCAGTGACTTTGAGCCAGTTACTTAACGTTGCAATGCCTCAGATTCCTAGGTTAACTAATGGGGTCAGACTATTATCTACCTTGTCAAGGTGTAAATGTTTGTGTTGTCCCCAAATTCATATGTTAAAGTGCTAACCTGCCTCCCCTCAAGGTGATGGGGTTAGTAGGTGGGACTTTTGGGAGCTGGTTAGGTCAAGAGGGTGGAATTCTCACGATGAGATTAGTGCCCTTATAAAACCACCAGCCACAAAGGACTCCTTCCCACCTTAGGAGAGCAGAGCAAGAAAGAGGTGGCTGTAAATCAGAAAGGGAGCCCTTAACAAAACGTGACCATTCTGACACCCTGATCTGGGACTTCCCAGCCTCCAGAACTCTGGGCAATAAACTTCAGTTGGTTCTAAGCCACTCCATCCATAGTATTGTGTTCCAGCAGCTCGGATAGACTAAGACCAACCTCACGGATTGCAAATTAACCTGAGTAAAAGTCCTACAACCTTGCTTGGCACGTGGTACTTCCATAAATGTTAGTTTTCAGAATAAATAAGTAAATAAATGTTAGTTTTTGTAATTATGTTTTAATTGAAATGTAGCCGACATTAGTTTTTGTAATTATTATTACTACTATGATGGAGCGCACTTCTAAAATTATTATTACTACTATTATTAAACATGAGGATATAAGCGATAGACCTCATATGGTAAGCACACAAGTAAAGCAACTCGAAAAAGGAACATCAAGGTAATTTTGTCTAAAGATGAAGACTTAGAATAGTTTCTAGGATTAAGGATTTATACACCTTGTTGTTGGTGTTGACTTAGGGGCAAGAAAACCCGCACAGTATTCAGGTGGTAGAGAGTGTCCTGGGCATCAGTTCGGAAGGACTCTCAGAGTAAGGGACTCAATCAGCCACTGAATTGCCATATTTTAGAACTCGGGAACACTTAAAGTCAATAGTCAGAACCCCTTGTACTTCGTTAAGTTCAAATTGCCAAACTCAGACACACTGCCAGATTTCTTGCATAAATTAGATAAAATCATTTTGGCTCTTTCTGTGAAATAATAGTGTTCTTAAACTCAATTTTAAATCACTGCAAGTGATAAGATAGTACACTTTTTAGTACTTTTTTTTCCCCAAAGCATAAGAAAATCTTAAACCTTTAGAAACCAAATTCGTCCTTTTCAAAACTATTTCAGGGAAGTAACTATGTTACTCAATAATACATTTAGAAAACAAAACCCCACGTGCCTGGGTGGCTCAGTCCGTGAATCTTCCAGTTCTTGACTTCGGCTCAGGTCATGATCTCACAGTTTGTGAGTTCAAGCCCTGCTTCGAGCTGTGAGCTGACCGTGCAGAACTTGCCTGGAATTCTCTCTCCCTCTCTCTTTCTGCCCCTCCCCCGCTTGTGTGCTCTGTCTCTGTTATTTTCTCTCAAAATAAATAAATAGAATTAAGAAAATAAAAAAGGAAAGAAAAAAAGAAAAGGAAACATATCCTTATAGTTTGTGTTAAAGATCAGGTCGGGCTGAGCTAGGCTGTCAGCATCCTCTGCCTCCCGTTCCCAGTCACAGACCTCATGGGCAGGGATTGGTATGCAGGAGACAGAATGGGTCCTGGGGAAGGGAGACCGGATGGCTCCAGTGCCCAGCTCTGCTACACGGACAAGGTCTGACCTCTATAAACACAAGTGCTGATGTAAGAGAAGAAAAAGGCTGCTTTCTTCAGGGACTTTATAAAATATAAAAATCCCTAAAGTTTAAATAGGGTTTCTCTGGGGACTTGTGACAAAGTGGGGACAAGAAGGTGGGGAGAAGGACCACGTGGACACCAAGAGACATCAGTTGGACATGGAAACAGAAGCTTCTTGATGGACATACAGCTCTGTTGCTGTGTCATGGGTCTCCTGTGGGTTCTGCCTGGGGAAGAAGGCAGTATAAAACTGCAGTGAGAGGGGTGCCTGGGTGGCTCAGTGGATTAAGTGGCCGACTTCGGTTCAGGTCATGATCTTACGGTTGTGAGTTCAAGCCCCACATCGGGCTCTATGCTGACAGCTCAGAGCCTGGAGCCTGCTTTGGATTCTGTGTCTCCTCTCTCTCTTTGCTACCACCCTCCTTGCACTCTCTCTGTTTCCCGCAAAAATAAATAAACATTAAAAAAATCACAATGAAAGACCTGTATTTTGCAGACAGACTGGGTTCAAATCAAAGGAGAATCAGTTTTCCTTCTGCCTCGCTGGCCATCAATTCTCAGGCTCTGCTTCTATCTCTGCTCAACTTCTAAACTTCAGAGCGCTGTCCTTCAACTGTCTGGGGAGATGGGCCACATGTTTCTTTTTGTTTTAATTTCCAATCCACTGCAGACCGACACCATTATAAAATGTGATAAAAACAGATTACCAAAACAATGAAACCAGGAGGCATGCAGAATACAAGCCACTGACCAGGCTTTTGCTGTAACTGCTATGAAATTCCCCAACTTTACTCTGCATTCTGCTTTTATCCCACGGGGGACCAACAACAGGGTGTGGGCAGGCCCCAGGCTGTGGGCCCCCTGTGAGAAGGTAGTTCTCCATCCACACCCCCTTCCTAGGTACTGTCCTCAAACTTTACGCTGACAAACCCCCAGTTGAAAGCTCTCACCTCGACACTTCCCTACAATGGAGACTCAGATGTACGGCCACCTGCCTGACCATCGAAGTGGGAGCATCTCAAAGGAATGTGCTACCAGAACTCGCGATGTCATACCACCTGTCTTCTCCCTGGACAGGACCCTCCCTCCTCCAGGTGCCCTCTCCCTCACTAGCCTGTAACCCCCTCTGTCAGGAATTCCCGTCCCCAATATTCCACGAATCCGTCTGCTTGACCTCCCTCCTCCATCCCACCTCCAAGACGCCATCCTCTCTCCCCTACATCACAGAAGAGGCATCACTGCTGCTCTCTCTGATTTCTCTCCTGCCTCCCTGTAACTGACAATCCACAAAGGGAAGTTTTAATACGTGAATCGTGAATTGGATCACAAAACCTTCCACTGGGTTTTCATCACTGTCAGAATAAGATCAAAGTCTGTTATAACAGCACACAAGACCCGACCTGGCCTGGGCAATGCTTCCCTCCAGCTTTCTCTCTGATTTCATTCCCACAGGCAACAATGTTCTGTCTACACAGACCTTTCTGATCCTGAAACACGCCAGGCTCCTTTCTGTGGCAGGACCTTTACATTCGCCGCTCCTGCGACCTGTCCCACCTTCTCCAGATCTCCAGGTGGCCAGCTCCTTCCTGTCACTCTGATCTCAGCTCAGAGGCTCCCTCTCAACACGGCTTCCCCGACACCTCCAAAAATGCCCAATCCCCTGACGAATGATACTGTTGTAAAATGCAGTAAAATGACTTACGAGTCCCTCTCTCTTCCACCTGCACCCTTATCACAGTCTGAAACCCCACTTTTTGTTTCATACCCCTTAACTGTTACAAACCTGAGAACACAGGACCTCCCCACGCCTCCTCACCTCACCCCCCCAGCGGCACTGTTCACTGCTATGGCCCAACACCTGAACAGCACCTGGAACGAAGCTGGTTTCCACAAAAAAATGTTCGTTGCATCAAGAAATGAGTGCTTCTGACCAAAGCCACTTTAATAATCCTGTAAGGCTTTAGTCTCGGCGCCCGTGTCTTCATCTGTAAAACAGAAATGCTAATGCCTACCCTGTTAGGTGGCTGTGAGAATAAATTCATTCATTCATGAGTGTGTGTGCCGGGCAGGAACATTCTGTCAATGGAATCTAGAAAGCAGTCAGTAGTCAGCGCCTAAACCGGGTGCAGTGGCCAGCAATAAGGGGCTTACACCAGAACACAGGACCCTCCCCACCCTCCCTTGCTCTGCCAGAAAAAGTGGAGAGAGAGATTCAGGGAAGAAAATAGTCAGCAATTCCAGTTTTTCAGGTGAGGGCCACCAGCCAGCAAAATCTGGATACGTCTACAAATACGCGCTCATTTGGACTCGCTGGCTGGGGGGCCCTAGGGGAACTTGGTGCACATTTGCATTTATACACATTTCATACTAAAATATCAACCTAGGTTTGCAGACATCTGGACAGAACCCGGAAATTTCATTTAATTTTATATTTAGAAGGAACTTTCCTTGACAACCTACTGTTTCTCTCAAATGTGTCAATATAGAAATAGGACTCCGATTTTAGAATCTTTTTTTTTCAAGGGAAACAGGTGATAAACAATCTTGCTCTTTTCGGTAACATCCAGATTATACTAAACGCAGCAGGGAAAATAGAGCGCGTGTCCTGTACAGTTTCCTCAATTCATCCTTTCATAAAATTCAAAGTGCTATCGGGTCGCATCCCTGCATCTAACCTGGAGCGATGCGCGTCACTCCAGCATTAGTAGGAACTCGTGCCTTCCTCCTTGACCTGCCTGATCCCGAGCCCAAGCTCAGGAGCAGGTCTGACTGAGGGCCAGCTTATTTCATTCAGTGACACCTCACCCTTAAAATGACCTATCCAATTGCTGATGCTAGGACTTCCAACACTCTGTTAAACAACAATGGTGAGAGTGGACATCCCTGTCGTGTCCCTGATTTCAGGGGGAAAGCTCTCAGTTTTTCCCCATTGAGGATAACATTGGCTGTGGGCTTTTCGTAAATGGCTTTTATGATGTTTAAGTAAGTTCCTTCTATCCCAACTTTCTCGAGAGTTTTTATTA